>JAJGRX010000563.1:0-173298 GCA_025461125.1 Carex kokanica | reverse complement strand
TTGACTCGGCCCATAAACATAGTCGTTAGAGGCCTATTTTATAAAAAAATAATAATCACCGGATGCAGATTGAAAAGTACTTTTACCTGCAACTAATGTTGCCTTGAAAAAAAATTCACCGGATGCAGATTGAAAAGTACTTTTACCTGCAACTAATGTTGCACTTGAAGCCATAGTGACAACTTAATTGTTCGGAAAGTTCGCGAGATTAAAAATTCGTGATTCGGAATAATTCGGTATAATCCGGATCAAGATCTCATCCTACAAGGAAGCAAAAAAAAATGTTCTAGGAAAAATTCGCAAATAATTCGGAAAATTCGGAAAAAGTTTGTAAAATTCGCAATTATTCTGGTATATTCGGTCAAAGTTCGTCAACGAATATCGACGTTCGGTTTGGCATCACAAAAAAAAAATTATTCGGATATAATTCGCGAATCTTGTCACTATGCTTGAAACAGCTGCACAATCGGTCTGAATTAATTAATTAAGGCATCCGCATTTGAAAGGCTGCATAGGATTCACAGGAGTTTGGTGGAGATTTGTTGCCTAGGATGCACATGATGACTGGATCCACACTTGAATTTAAGGGGACCATATATTTTTAGTTTTCAAGCACACTTCAGAGCATATATTAGCCAGCAACATGACCCAGTTATACTAATAAAATAAAATTTTCAAAATAATTCAAGAGATCCAATATTTTAATTCTAATATAATAGAAATAAAATTTAGAAATACTTATTTCTATAATAATGCAAATAATATATACATAAAAGAGAGGGTTCAAATGCTTTATTTTTTGTGCTCTATCATGCCTCTATTTTTAAAAACTTTAATAATTCAAAATTTAAAACATAAAAGTCAAAATAAAACCGTTGAATACGATCTACTTTATTTTATCTATGCACGCGTAAAAAAATATGACATTTCAACTTTGTTTTGGTTGTCATCAAGAGCTTGTAAAAATGTACTAATGTGGATAATTTCTAGACGTTGATTTTTCAACTTATTAATTCACATAAAAACAAAATCAAAATGTAATATTATTTTATGAGCACATAAAGAAAATAATATAGATCACATCTAACGGTTTTATTTTGGCACTTATGATTTAAATTTTGAGTTACTACTATTGTTTTAAAAATAGAGGATAATGGAGGCACAAAAAACAGAGACATTTTGAACCCTCCTCGAATAAAATATTGATACTTTAGAGAGCAAGCAAAAAAAAATCATAAATAATATTGACGAAATTTGGATTTGAATCGAGTGTGTAGAGTTTGTGAGTATTTAATATGAGTACCAGATGAATAATATGAATACGCAATACTCATTTGAAAAAAAAAATGCTGAGAATGAATAACATGATACTGTTTGAGAAATGTGATTATAGGAACTCAACTAGGATCTCAAAGTATTAAGCAACTAGGAATGTTTGTTAAAATCTTTAATTAGTTCAAGCTGAAGTAAATACAATGTGATGTGAGGATATTTTTTTCTACAAATTAAAAGAACAAATTTTAAGAAAAGGACTTGATTTTTTTTTCTAAAAAATAGAGGAAACTGCACTAATGATACAGTTTCATTAGATATAGGTTTTTAGAACCACACCAATAGAGTAGTTGTCCGAAAGTGTTGCATCATCCTGATGGAAGAGAATGTGTTGTTATCTTTTGGAAAAGCAAGAATCTATTTTATTCTCATCTGATCATTTAAATTTTTTCATGCACGGATCTCAAGGAAGATTAATGGCTGGATGAAGGAAAAACAGGTTCATAATTTTTCCAAAGAAGAGTAGCAATTTCAATCCCTATCCTTGGTGGAACCACATCATTGGTGTGGGTCTATCTATTTAAAAAACCAATCAATTCCTTTTCTAAAGATTTAGTTTTTTTTTTTTAATCACAATCGAGAACGGAGGCGGACCCTAGTAAGGGCCAAGAGACAACTGTTCTCTCTAGATTTGATTTTTTTATGGAGAGATATCTATACCCAGGACCAAACGTCCCCCCCCCCCCCCCCCCCCCCCCCCCCCTCCGGTTGGAATTTTTTTTGCCCTCTTCTGGAATTTTAATTGGTAATTGAGATTAGAAGTTAAATCATTGAAAATTAGAAGTCAGAACATTGGAAATTAAAACTTTTAGAGCATTGTGTTTTTTTTTTTATCTAGTACTCGATTAGTTATTAAAACTCCATATATTTGTTATTTTCTTGCCGTCCTCCTGATGAAAATCTTGAATCTGCCCTTGAGCGAGAACCAACATTTGATTTAGTAACAAAACAATATTCTATATAAAAAATCACAAGTTCAAAAATCAAATAGAGAAATCTCCTATAAATATTAAATAGTTAAATGACTTATCTCCAACGTCTACTAAAAGAAATTAATCACAAACTGGTTGTGAAAGTTGTGTTACCTTAATTTGTATGTGTTAGTTACAATAGACAAAATATTCTCTTGAATCTGGCAAATTCTTTTTTTCGAAGAAGAGATTTTTATTTTGCACTATGAATAAACCAAAAGCAGATGAAAATGACAAGTTGGTATGTGTGACGCTGAATGAAGTGGAATCTAATACAATTTATTATGTTAGACTACAAAATTTATCATTTAATTTTCTAGCAAAATATTTATTTTGATTGCATTAGGCCTTGTTTTATGACCTGACATTTTTATTAATATTCAAAATTAAATACAAATTAATAATTATGTCCAGCTTTTTTGGGTATTTTTAAAAATGCCCAAACCGGTCAAAAAATGACCGACCAGAATTGAAATTAGAACCGGCCATTTATTGGCCAGTTGGGAATAAAATTAGAACCGGCCAAAAATGGCCGGTTGAGAATTTTTTTTTCTGTTTCAGACCCTATAAATACATCTCTTTCTCTCTCCTCCCTCTCACAACTCACTCAAAATCACAGAAGAGAAAGAGAAGGCAATTTTTGAGACAAAAAGGGCATTTCGTATGCAATTTTCAGGTTTTTTTTTTTTATTTTTTTTTTTAAAAAAAAATTCATCAACCTATACATTTAAATTAGTAACCTGACAACTGTTTACCATTTATCAAAATATAGTTTTTTGGCCATGTCAATGATGATTTCACTATACTGTGGTGGGAAGTTTTTGACTAATATATATGGAGTTTATTACTCCAAAGAGGCAATTCATTCATTTATGGCTAATGATGATACCTCAGGACTTGAAGTCTATAATTTAGGAATGCACTGGTTATAACCCAGAAAGGTGAAACTTAGAATTGACAACCCGAGTGAACGCTGGAACATCCCAACCTTTACTAGAAGTTTGATATTAAGTGATGCCGCATGGAGAGGTTTGTACCGGTGGTTAAAGGCCACTGAAAATTTTATCATAAAAATCTACGCCAAGGGAGTTCCGATAGAGTCAGGAGTTGGAAGTTCTGGCCAAAATTTGGTTGCGCCAAATTATACATCGCAACCAGAACCATACAATCCCGTGGCTTCTTTATTCGTACCTGATACAGTCTCGTGACTCCTTCATTTGTACCTGACCCAGAAACATACAGTCACTTCACCCCACCAGCACCCCAACCACCACCTCATACAAGACCTCAATCTAGACCCGGGCATGTGGCACCTTTATCACTACCTGCACCATCACATCACCCCAGATCAGCACCAGTAGACGACGAAACTGGGTCGGATTTTGAAAATATTAACGAAATTTCAGAGGAAGATCTGCAAACTTGGGATGAATTTGAGGGAGGAAACTGGTCCTCTGATCACCTGGAGTGTTGTGATAAAGATAATCCAGTGCTTATTCGTAAAGAATATGGAAATATGTCGCTTGGTGGCGAATTGATACGCACTCGTTCGTAGACTTCAATAATATATCTACTTTTAAAGAAGCAAATATTAGTTATTATGGGAGACGGATTGAGTACAAAGGTGAGCTGGCACCAGAATAATATTCTAAAAGCAAAGTAGAGCTAATAAAGAATAATGGAGAGTACCATATTGATAAGAATCAGGAGATTAGAATGAAGAAAACTGACAGGGATCGTATTCAGGTGGTGTGCAAGACTCCGGGTTGTGATTACAAACTTACGGGAAAAGCAACGGGTTTTCGAGATGCATGAGTTATAATGAAGCAAGACAAGCCTCACACATGTAGGTCTGAATACTCAAGGAAAGACCATGAATGTCTCACGGCATCAATCATTGCCGATATCATTGAGACCTCCATTAAAAATGACCCCGGTATGAGCATCCAGGGGGTGGCAAACTGTGTGAGGGTTAAGTATGGCAATATAACCTCGAAATACAATCGGCTGTGGAAGGGTCGTGAGCTTACAATTGCCTGACATTTTGGGAGCTGGAAGGGTTCATACAGCTTGTTGGAACCACTGATGATGGGAATCTGCGACAAGAATCCCGACTCTAAGTACTAATTTATGACGTGTCCTATACGAGATAAACACGGAGAGCTTATTGAAGGAGTTGTTCAATTCAGGGTGGTAGCTTGGGCTTTTGGTCCATGCATTGCAGCGATTCAGTAGTTGAGACCAGTGATCAGTATAGATGCATCCTTCTTGTCTAGGCAGTATGAGGGGAGGTTTTTTATGGCTCGCGGCTATGATGCCGAGAACCAATTGCTGCATATAACATTTTCAATTGTGCAAAAAGATGATGGTGAGAATTGGGGTTTTTTTCTGCAGTGGTGGAGGAATGAAGTCCTTGGGGCTGATAGATTCGTCTGTGTAATATCGGACCAGCACAAGGGGATCAAATCTGCACTGACAGCAGAATACGGGTGGTCTCCAGAACTTTTTGTGCACAAGTTTTGTATGCATCATGTTGCTGACAACCTGGTCCAGAATTGTGGAAAGGACAAGTGGTTCGGATGGAGGTTCAAACAAGGAGCCAAGAAGGTTGAAAAAGATGTTCGAAGAATTTGTTATGGTATGTCTAATTTATAACATTTCGTTTAATTATTTTATAAGTAGATGAGGCAAATGAAGTAACACCTCTTTATTCTTGTGCAGCTAAATCCAAAGTGTAATGCATTTTTAAAGAAGGTGGGCAAAGTACGTTCCAATGATGTAATAGAGCCATCTAATTATGAGAAGATTTTCCAAACCTGTAATGGAGGATACCGATTTGGTATCATGACAACAAACGGCTCTGAGGTCGCTAAATAATGTCTTTTGGATGAGCTGGAGAATGCCCGTAGCTTCCATTGTGAAGGATATGTTCTATAAGTGCAACATATGGTTTGTTGAGCGGTAGAAGGGAGCCATGAATTTAAAAGATGAAAATCAATTATTTTCCGAACGGTTGGAGCTCAAGCTCAGAAAATGGTGACTCGAAGCTGCAGAAATATATTTGGTCCCTTATACACATGACGAAGGTCAGTACCAAGTTTCATCCCCAAATGAGTACGTTCCAGTCACCTGCGGCTCCAGTGGAAGTATGGACATTATTCATAGGGAGTTACAGTACATTGTGACACGCGGGCTCGGCAACATAATGAAATGTACATGCAGAGGTATCCAATTAACATCTATTATGTGCCCTCATGTCTTAGCAGTTTCTCGTGCAAAAAATTGGAGCGAGAACCAATTTGTTGCAGACTGGTATACTGTGAACTATCTTGAAAGTAATTGGAGTGGGGTGTTTGTTCCTTATGGCAATATGGGTGAATGACCAGTTTGCCAGTCTCCTAGAATTCTTCATAGCAAGGCTTGAATTAGGGTTGGGAGGAGAAAACACACCCGTTATGTAATAACCATGGATGAAATACAAGGTAAGCGAAGGGGGCATCAGGCTCGCCGTTCCACTACCGACAGGAATAGAAGAGGTATGTAACTTTCATCAAAAATTCTATTTCATTCCAATTTTGACTAGCTTACTAAGTAACAAATGCAACGCAGAGGCCAGAAATGCAGCAAATGCAACAGAAAATGAGCGAGTTATTAGAGGCAACTGGGTCACAAGGGTCACGGCGTAGCATAGTTACAAGCCGTTTAGATGCATATGCTATGTTTGCAGAAGCAATGGGAGAGACAGTTACCATGGGAAACGAGGCGGTTAGGGTGCAAGGAGAGTCATCTAGTAGCCAACCAAGGAAGTCAACTGGTAGGCGTACAAGGGCATCTGGTAGGCGTACAAGGGCATCTGGTAGGCGTACAAGGGCATCTGGAAGCCAAGCAGAACCATCTAGTAGGTCATCTTCTGGAACTGGTCGGTTTCTCGGAATACCGTTTAAGCATAGTAATAGGTGATTTAAATTGATGTTTGTATGCAGATTGTGAACTTGTTTATTTGGATGTAGCTTTGAGAATTATTTTATTTGGAATTTGTGTGGATTTTATTTAGACTAAGTTATGAGTTAGTTGAATGTTAGTTTTTATAACCTTAAATTTTTTTAAATATTCAAAAATTAATTCCGAAAAAACCAAAAATTTGGTTCTTTTAATGAAATTGTAGAGAAACATCAAGTCTACATGCATGTCAATTTTCGTGATTTATTGATGCATTTAACTGGGTCAGAATCTTGTCCAAAGGCAGGGGCAAAATAGATAATTTGTCATTCTAATTAGATGAATTTCAAAAATACATTACAATTAAGTTACAATGTTACATCCCACCTACAGCAGAATCACTAAATTGATGAAATAAGACATTATAGTAGCTATAGACTTTATAGAGTAAATTACAACACAACAAGCACTAGTAATCATACTCCTTAGTAGGCGGCACTGGATTAGTGACAACAGACGAAGTGCTAGCCTTACCAGTATAAGTACACGGAACAAACTCATCGTCCGATATTGGAGGCTCTGGATCAACCTTCTTCTTTTTTCAAACCGTTGCCATAGGGGTTTTACACAAAGTCATGTTCTGAAATTTCATACCGAATAGGCCGTCTAAGAAATTTCTCCATCAGACATACTTAGCAGTTATTTTTATCACGACATACTTGACAGTTTTTTTTCCCTCATTTCTACCTCAACCACTAATTGATCCTGGTCTCGATACGCCACGATGGGACGATCTACATCGGTTGCTACTGTTTATCCTATTGTTACTCGGAAAATTGCCTCTGAAATCGTCTTTTTCAACTCATAATTTATCTTCTCTTTCTCTTTCTCTCTTTCTCTTATGTGATTTTGAGTGAGTTGTGAGCTGAGGAGAGAGAAAACGAAGTATTTATAGATTCTCGTAATACAGTATTACAGTAAAGTCCAATTGATGAACTCAAAGAATTTAATATCGAAGTTAACATATTTACGACCTTGTCCGAAAATCTTATAAAATTTTGACATAAATGATACATTAACTGACTTAGAAACTTTCCGACAGACTGAATCCGGAAATGATTCGAATCTCACTTAAATCATAAACGGAGACAAATCTCAACCGTCTAATTTGAAAGAATCTACTCTTGTTAAATTAAGGCCATATAATTTGTAGCATATTCATCTCAAACTCAAAGGACATCTCAAGTTTTATTGACAGGAGAGGAAAGGACAAACACACTTACCCGGTTTGGCCTGGGGATATTTGTCTTTTTTTGCCAAATTATGAGGGGACTAAATATCCCCCCTCCTCTCCTCATCTATAGCCTATAGGCATAGGCATAGGTTATACTATCTCTCTCTCTGTGCAATCCACCGCCCCTCTTCCTCTTCAAATAAACAAATTTGGCAATCACCCCTTTCCTTATATGTCTCTTGCTTTGCGCTCTCCTAGTTAGAAAGAAGCAAAGAAAGCAAGAGAGACCGAGACAGAGAGAGCCAATAGAGGAAGACCCAAATGCAAAGAGGGCAGAAATTACATAAAAAGTAGAACACAGAAGAGAAGAGAGAAGAGAGAAGAAGAGAACAAATTAAAATGGAAAGAGCACCATCTCCAGCAAACCAAAACTCACAAGAATCAGTAGACCTGTCTTTGACACTATCAAACACCCACCCGGCATCTCCACCGTGCCACGGCGAGAAAGACGTGCGCCTCTTTCCCTGCCTCTTTTGCAATAAGAAGTTCCTCAAGTCTCAAGCCCTTGGAGGTCACCAAAATGCACACAAAAAGGAGAGAAGCATAGGCTGGAATGCACACCTATATCAGATACCATCTCCATCTACATGCATACCTCCACACCCCATTATTTCATCTCACGCATGCCGGCCCTCGCAACCTATGGGCTATTATCCACCTCCGGATGCATACCCGGTGCCGCGGTTTGCGACTCATCTGCCGCTTCTGGCAAGCGTTAGCTCATGCCGTGCAGTGACTGCGGCAGGGGACCCACCAGCTGGGTGTAATGAGATGATAGATTTAATGAACTGGCAGTGTGGGTCCCACTCTATGAATGGTGGGGCCCCTCTTCCAGATGCTTACCAAGGAGGTGGAGGAGGAGGCGAGGATGCATCTAGTGTTGATTTGAACCTAAGGCTATGAGCAATTGATTGAAGAAGCTTTACGCTTGTTTTTTTTTTGTTTTTTGTTTTTGTTTTTATTGAGTAAAAGCTTGTTAATTAATTTGCCCATTTTTGTCTATTTTATTTTTGTTTATTTATTGCTATTTTCTTTAAAATTTTCTCCCTTTCTTTTTTTGGAATGTCATGTAGCTATATTACTACTACTACTTTTGAGGGTATCTGCAGCTTTTCATCTTAAATTAGCAGGATTTAATTCTTTAATTATATAATTTGTGATCCTACTGTTTTCAATTGATTGATAGTACATATTAAAACATAACTTGAATTAAAAAAAGTGTGTGATTTCATTTGGAAACTGGTCCAATCTAAGGTGTAAAAAGCAGCAGATGCAGACTCATCATTACTCTGTTTAAATGTGAATGCACTTTTGGGTTGATCCAGATAATTTTATCTCCAAATGTGATGTTATTTTTAAATTTTTATATGATTTATTATTTGTTTTAGTACACAACAGCGGATTTTTTTTATAAATCATAATTAAAAAATTAATTTTTAGGAAACCAACTTGATTACTTTTTTTTTTACAAAAATCATAAGAACTGAAATATCATTTCGGTTCCGAATTTTTTTTTTTTAGGACTGAAATGACATTTCGATTCTTGCTAGTTTAAAAAAAAAATTGTGAAAAGCTATGAAAAGATGTGAAACTAGTCGGAACAAAAATGTCACTTCGGTCTCAAAAAAAAAATTTTGAGACCAAAATGACATTTGAGTTCTGATGATTTTTATAAAAAAAAATAATCACGTTGGTTTCCTAAAAATCAATTTTTTAATTATGATTTATAAAAAAAATTGCACAACAACAGTGTTTTAGTTTGTTTTGTAAATTATATTGTTAATGAATTGGTTATTATGTAACCATGCTGCCAGTGCCAGTACAAGTTCATGATTTGTCGAATGTGTAATACACAAAACATTTGTCCAATGGATGTCACATCAAGGTTCAGTTATTTATTTTCTTTTGGCATTTGGTAAAATCAGGAAGGTTAAAACAAAAAATTTGAAAAAGAAGAAGAGCATTTTAGAGAAAATTTATTAGCAATTTTAATTCCCTGTCATATATATTTTCGTGCATTTTTGCACATGGTTTCTTTATTGATCAATTAATGTTTCCTTTTAATTGTCTGTTTTTGGTTTCATTGATTAAGTTTAGGGACCATTTCTAATTTGCAGAAAGAAGACAGCTTGCATGTGAAGTTGCAGGTAAGTGTGTTTCCGGGTGGTGGGGTTTGGAGAATAGTTGGTTTTATGTGGTGGATTGTACCATTTGTACGGAATTGCTGTGTGCGCTGTTCCATCAGTGTCTCCTCTCCTTGTTGCTTGATAAATTTTCTTTCAACGAAAGAAAACAAAAAATGACTTCTTTTATCTCTCTCGTTGGCTTGGCTATTCTCCGAATAAATGTTAGAGCTCAAACTAAATATGCAAAAGAAAAAAATATTTTATCTGGATTTTGAACTTGCGACCTTGTCACACAGATAGAATTAGAATTGTGCTGCTAGATCAAAAGCTAGTTTCAAACTACATATCTTTATTTGTTGCTCAGGGTAGAACTAGAATGTTCTTAAGCTCACCAAGCTTCTCGTGAGCTTAACTCAAAAACTTACATGGTTGATTTCAAACGACGAATCCAAACCGTTAAAACCAATTTATTTCATGAGTGATGCGTTTACATGTCAAATTTATAAATTTTTGAATTACTTTAATATAAAGTCAAGTGGTAAAAAAATAATAAAAAATGAACACATTAAAATTAACTTATAAACTATCTTTTTTTTACCACTTGACTATATACTAAATGAGTTTGAAATTTATAAATTTCACATATAAACGCATCACTCATGAATTATATCGATTTTAACGGTTTGAATTTGTATTTGAAACTAACCCGATAGGTTTTTGAGTTAAGCTCACAGAGGCGCTTGGTGAGCTTAAGAATACCCTAGTTATACTCTTGTTGCTCATCATATCATTGCTGTTTGACATGTTTCTAATCTCTCTCTGTACCAGCCTGCCTGGGCATTTATAGTTAAATGGTGCCAGGGAGGAACAGCAAACAATAATTAAATCATCTTTTGGAATTTTGCTGGTGAGGTGGCAATTTTACGCATGCTTGGTGTTATGATGTTACCATACACATGTAATTAACTGAAACTGTCGTCGGGTACTTTTATTTTATTTCGATGCAGAGACAGATAATAACAAGTTAGGCATTCAAATTTTATATATATATATATATACTCTGTACCAAATTTATTCCTCTTACATGCCACTCTAAGATGCTGCAATCTTGGTTGTATTAATAATATTCGATTAATATAAATATATTTAATTACGCACGAATTGGATTTTAATTGATCCATCATCTTAAATTAATAAATATTCCAAAAAATTTGTTTTGATAAAATTCGACACATGAACAAGCAAATTAATAATGCTATCATGGCTTTGGTTATTTCGGATTCTCTTAGAGATCTGATTAACACTGGATAATATCCGGACCGTAGAATTATTTATAACACACTGGATTTCTAAACTTCTAGATTTATAAGGAGCTTGACATTTTTTTAAAATCACAAGTAATGGTGTTATAACGATGTTATCACAAAAAGAACAGAGGTTAACACTCCTTCTGGTGTTTAGTGCAGTATGTTGGACAATTTAGAATCATAAAAATGAGTTATCCTTTCAATCAACCAGACTAAGTCTGCTATATCAATTTGGTCACATATTGGACAGGTAATACTAAGGAAAGATCAAAGAATGCAATTGAGGCTATATATCCCACTAAGAGTGTGGGATTTACATAATACTCAGCTGGTTATATATCAGAAGAAAATTTGGAAAGGGGAGGGAAGCAGATGGAAGGAGTAAAGGAAAGAGTTACCCTCCAAATCGGGATATAAAGATTGGAGAAAAACTCTATTCATTTTTGTGTTTTGGTTCTCCTTCCTTCCTCTTGGCTCTCCTCTAAAATTTAAGGTTATGGAGCAAATAAACATGTTTGGACAATCCGGTCAACCCTTCTTTCTTCTCCCCTCCCCTCCCCTCCCCTCCTCTCCCCCTCTTCTGGAGCATGACTGGTTAACAATAGTAATAGCTGTGAGCTAAATGTGAGACTACTAGTCGGCATGATAGCTAGTTAGGTATAGTGTTCATGACTCAGACTGTTTGTTGTCTTCTGAATATATGATGGGGATGTGATATGTTTGGATGGTATGTTTGGAAGTTGGAACAGATGTTATAACTCTGAACTTGATTTGTGGGATGCTCATTGGATATTAAGGTCGGCAGAGTTTGAGTGTTAATTACTTAAAAGTTTCGTTTAATGAAACTGGGCATGTCTTTTTTTCAAAAAAAAAAATCACATTATTAGAATAGATCTAGTTTATTATAGTTTTTATTGGGTAGAAAAAGGGCTTGTTATGTTAGGTATTCCGACGTGGAATATCACATTTGCAAATTAATATTTCATAAAATTCTATAAGCAGGGGGCCGTATATGGGATATTTTCATTGATTCGCATGGATATTAATTATATTTCATGTCTTGCATAAATGATGTAGATTGATGCTTTCTAGTGATCATATCGCCTGAGACAAGGAGCAAATAGGAAAGGAGGGGAAGAGTGGCAGGGGGCCGAAATTTTTATTAATACCCCTAAAAAAAATAAACAAAAAAATCACTTTTTCTCGAGAATTCGAAAAATACTCAAGCCGCAATGACAATTGGCAGCTCTATATTTATCTTTGCGGCCCCCCTTTTTTTTTTTTTTTAACATAATTGTATTTTGTTTGTTTTTTTTTTTTTTTTATATAGTTTAGTTATAATGTTTAATTGTTATTTTGTTGTAAATATTGTTTATTGGATATGTCGTTTATTTTAAAATATTGTTTGTTTGTCGGATTAAAATCCTAAGTCTGTCGTTTATTTGTAAAATATCGTTCGTTTGAAATGTTGTTTATATACGAAGAAATAATAATATAATCAACAAATAAATAAATAACAAAGCAACAAAATAAATAAATAACCAGAGTTTGTTCAGATAAAAAAAAAACTAATGTACGATAATAATATATAAGTCACAGTATCTCACAAAACACCTAACAAACTATAAATCAAAACCTACGGGTCTGGACTTAATACTGTCCTCAGCTTCTTCTTCCTGAACCCCCTACCCCGCCTGAAGAGTGGTTGTCATCTGTATCTTTGTCATCGTCCTCCTCATCGACATCCTTCTCATGAACCGTTCGTCATAAACCTCCTTAATCTCGGATGTCCACTAGACTCTAGGACCAAAAATCATAGTCTGTTCAGACTCACCCTACGTGAATAAATACGCATGCCTGGCAATCGGGTCATCGAGCGAAGGGTACGTGTCGGGAGGATATGATGTCTGCTGTGTGGAGGCTCTAGGAAACTCTGAGATGGGTTATGTCTGAATATAGCCTGGCTGATAGGCAGGAGGTACCGTCTGAGTCTGACTGTAACCCTGAGAATACAGTCTATCTCCTTCGGTGCCAAAATCTACTGAGATGTTGTAATCTGGTAGCTCCTCCTCTCCCTGCATTAAATTGTAAATTAATTGATCAAGAATTTTGGAAAACAAATCACAATTAGGCATTTAAATATACTATACCTCGGCATCATAAGTAGGCAGGTCCGGGTTCGCACCTCGGCGTAATGCTTCTGCACCTCGATCGGACACTTGATCGATAGTCTCAGCGTTCTGGACACTCTGAAACAACGCCTCGTCGCCAGCGTGTCGTACGTAGATATCAAGCTCGTCAGATATGTCATCAATCTAATCACACGAGCCCACTCCAGCGCATCTGAGTAGAGAGTCGAGGTGCGAGCTGTACCCACAGGCGCACACCGTGGGTACATTGTGTTTCACACGAGCCCTTGTTGTGTACCTCATTGCTCATCTGGGCTAGCTGGTACAGCCCCATCGCCCGCAATGTCCCTTCGTATGCCAGGTAGTACTTTAGCGACATGCGGTTGTGACGAACCGTAGTTGCATTCAAACTCTGCATTTATTTAAAAAAGAAAATGCAGTTCATTAAATATTCATAGAAAAAAATTATGTTATTCAATTTTTTTAAAATCAAGTAATTTAAAACTTACCCCAGTTGCTGTGTCTAGAATAGAGTGCTCGATGTTCGGGTACCACAGAAAGTCGTTGACCCTGTCCGTGCTACTCCGAATATCAGAAACATCGGTCAATGCCCTGTCGACGTATTGGGAGAGATCGTAGGGAGTGGGTATAGATCCACTAGAAGATGGTACATCCCTACTGGTACCAGTCCTTATTTGGTACCAATAGCTGTAAATCTTGTAGGTTTTGTTTACTAGAATGAAATCGGTGGAGTATTCCACTTTTATAAAAAAAAAAATATTGCATGATAATTGTTTGAAATTAAATACGCTTGCAGGAAGTTTAATTAACATCATTGAGTATTACTAAAACAAAAATGGCAAATTCTTCTATGGACATAAGGACCTATTTGTAAAATGAATATATTTTCATTTTCAAAGTTCAAAAAGTCGATCCGATCGTTCAACATTATCTCCATATTAAAATGTACTTGGAGGTCAAATTTTACATTTTTTTGAATTTTTTTACTATTTATTAAGTATTTTACAAAATTCAATGGTCTGAATTTGACTAGTTTTTGTAAAATACTTAATAAATAGTAAAAAAATTCAAAAAATGTAAAATTTGACCTCCAAATACATTTTAATATGGAGATAATGTTGAACGGTCGGATCGACTGTTTGAACTTTAAAAATGAAAATATGTTCATTTTACAAATAGGTCCTTATGTCCATAGAAGCATCTCTCAACAAAAATTGGTGGAGGGTATAGCGAGTGATTGCTGGAGATACATAGCATATCCCACTTTCTTGGAGAGTTGGAGACACAAACCTTGGGTACATCTAACAAAGCTTGAGGAAATTATTACAGTTCCCATCTCTCTCTTCACTTTCTGCGTAGCTCCCGGAACTCACCAAAATAGAAAGAAAAATGAAGACCGTTATGTACACTTATAGTATCAAACTCAATGGTTTCACATATTTCTCCTTGTAAATTAACCAAAAACAGAAAGAAAATTGAAGACCTTTATGTACACTTATAGTATCAAACGCAATGGTTTCACATATTTCTCGTTGTAAATTAACCAAAAACAGAAAGAAAATTGAAGACCTTTATGTACACTTATAGTATCAAACGCAATGGTTTCACATATTTCTCCTTGTAAATTAACCAAAAACAGAAAGAAAATTGAAGGCCGTTGTGTACACTTATAGTATCAAACTCAATGGCTTGATTTCTTTTTCCTTGTAAAGCTTATATTGCATACAGTAGCACTGTGCGGGGTGCTGATATTCATCCCCATAAAAGTATTATTAACACAACACAGTTTTAAATAGTTTAATAGATAGACAACTTTACTCCTCAATTTGTTTCTCAATCAAGTTGTCGTTTGTTCTTCTTCTTTTTTTAAATTAACAAGCTTCTTAAAAATCAGTTTCTAAATATATTATCCTTCATTCATTTATCTTCTCTGATAAAAGAAATTGTATAGTATTTGATGAAAAGAAGAAGAAATTAGTTAGCATGTTATCCAACAAAATTTTGAAATACTATGCTCAATTGCTACTTAGATTTTTTTATTGTTGTTGATGTAATTACTTCATGTTAGAAATGTACTAACAGGTCAGAATATTTTAGGTCATTAATAGTTAATTATGAAGTTATAATATGTATCTAGTTTTATTGGACTGCATCAATAATGGGTCCGAATTTTTGCTCTGATCTGATCTGATCTGTTTCATCTTGATAAGGTCTTCTGAAAAGGCTCAAACGAATTGGTACCATTAAACATGCTCAAACGAACTGGTGCATATTGTTATAAATATGTAACAACAGTTCAGTTTTTGGTTAGCCATTATTCTGTTCATTCCATTTCAGAAAACAAGAGAGAGAAAGAAAGAGAAAAGGCAAGGCTGTCAAATTGGTACTAGCATACCGATTGACGGTTGTTTTCGAATATGTTCGTGTGGATATTAGTCGTTAATATTATGTGTGTTATACATATATTATGTATATAGAACAATGAAATTTTATGCATGTTTCAACAAATATTATGTATATAGAACAATGAAATTTTATGCATGTTTCAACAATTATTTAAATACTTGAACTTCTTAACTTCTTAAATTTTATAAACTATTATATTACCAAATGATGCTCAAAGGAATTTAATATGTATATTATTAGTATCTTAAACATCATAATTATGAACTGGCATTTTTATTACAAATTTCATGAAATGAATTATGAGTTTTTTTTCATAATATCAACTAATCCACTGTCATCAAGGGTTATCAAACCTACTTCATCTCTTTACGGGCCAGCTCAATGCCAAGAGAGAAATGGACATGGGCACAGGAACTGAACTGAATTTTACTGTGCGTGTGGGGAAAAAAAATTCAATCAGAGTGAATTTTTTTTTCCCGCGAGTACAGTAACGCGCCAAACAGGCCCTACGAGTTTAGCTTTTCTCTTTCCTATTCCTTGTCCTTTTCAAACTTAGCTAGTAATTTCTTGAACAGAAGCTTATTTTATCTATGAATTGATTCAAATATCTTGCAGAAAATGATGTTAAATTAGAAAATCACTTAGACCCTGTTTGCAAGGACAAGAATTTGACATTTTTTGTTGTAATCTTTGGCAGAATAGCGTATGGTAGGTTGAACCCACCTATCATAACAAGGATCATTGTTGCTAAATTGTTTAAGTGCACAGAAAGGACAAAAAAAGTTAAGAGAGTTCCCTTTTAGAGATGCCCATTTGTGGGAGATTTGAATGGAACATATTGTTGTTGGAATCCCAGCTGCTAGCAAACCTATCTGAAAATTTCTTATAAATGCTTGGTGAACTGAAATCAGATATTATTGGACTAAATACTATAACATATATAAATCAGACAATATGATTTCAAACAGTGCCTAACCCACCGAATAATGAAAGCTACTTGGGATTCGATCTCAAACTTAGTAAGAGAAGATCAAACCAAACCAAAGAAACAAAAGATATCTGGAAAAAGTTTTCCATTGGTGCAATAATTCCATCTTCTTTTTAGTAACTGTAACTATTTTGGCGTCTTTCACCTTCTTTAGAGCGTCTCCTCCAAGGCTCCAACAGTCATTCATCAAATCTGTCTCCTTGATTTTTTTGCTATTTACAATTATAAAAAGTGGTCTTCTATACTCCAAAAATAGTAAAAAGTACAACGTCGACACTCAACGCTCACACTCTTAAAATAGTAAATTAACTTTAACACTCATATTCTACATCAAGTTCCCACGCTCGTAGTCCTAGGGTATCCTTTGGTTCATTTATTATTATATTAGTACCGTATCCGTATTCGATGGGACACTTTTTTTTACTTCACAGTTACTCACAAGTCACAACCAATCTTATTTTTCATTTGCAAATATGGATAAGTTATACGGACAGGGCGGACTCCCAATTTTTTTTATTAATAAAAAAAGAAAAATATCAAATATTTCTTTTGTTTTTTTTTTTAAATGCCCTAACTGTTCCCCATGAGGCGGTCCAATATACTCACCAAACTGCCTCCTGTGGGGCGGTCCACTGTGTCCATCAAACCGTCCCTCCATGAAGCGGTCCACTATGCAACTTATAAAAACCCGTTTTTCTCTCTCTTCCCCTCACAATCCACTCAACCCTCCCATACGTAACTCTCTCTTCACTCTCTTCACCCTCTCAGGTTTGTGTTTTTTTTTTATTATATTATTATTGTTTTTTATTATTTAATTATTTATTATTATTATTCTATTATTATTTTAATTTATTTAATTATTAATTATTATTTTATTAATTTTGTTTTATTATTATTCATATTGTTTATTAATAATTTAAATTTGTATTATTATTTTGTGACTGATAAAAGTTTGTTTATTAATGCAGTTCTCAAAATGCTTGTTACATTGTATGTGGGCGGGAAGTTCGTGCAGGGTGCGGAAGGAGCACATTACACGAAAGATGCAGCCTATGACTTGGAGGTTAATGAAAACACCTCATTCTGGAACTTAAGCAAAAGGTATTTGAAAAGATTGGTGTAAACCCCAACCGGTATGACCTAGATTTAGCTACTCGGGTTGACAGCAGAGGGGGGGTGGTAAACCTTACTATGTAAAGTATCCAATAACAGATGAGGATTGTTGGAGAGGTGTTTACAATACTTTTGAGTCTATGGGTACCCCGATAATTGAGTTATATTCCAGAAAGGTTATGCGTCAATCCGGGGTTGGACCTTCTAGGGACAATACAGGTTGTGATAGCCCGGTGCACCACCACTCGGGTTATGACAACTCGGGTCATGTATCACCGTATGAACCGTACGTATCACCCGTTCATACTGATTATACCACTGATTATACCACCGAGATACCACCACCACCACCACCTCCTCTTGAACCCGTAATCCAAGCCAGATTTTCATTTGTACCACCGTCCGTACCTATACTGGTACCTGTTATTGTTCCCCGGAGAGATGCTATGCTGGAGGCTCAAGGGATTGATGTCATACCAGAATATGAAATGGACTCGCGTGATAGTTGGGACGAGGATTGGGATTCTGATGACTTATCAGACGGTGATGGAGATTATTCACCCAGGCAGGACAGATTTCAGATTAGAGGTCGGACAGACAGACATCCGGTAGTCACATTCAACGATACCACTACTTTTGAAGAAGCAGACATCAGTTATTTTGGGAAGCGTGTCGTTTACAACTCAGAGCTTGCTCCGAATCAAGTTTATACCAACTTAGAGGAACTTGTGAAGAAAGTCTATGAAGCTCATGTTCACGGCAATTGAGGGTGCAAAATACAAAAAAGATACTGAACAAGGTTAGTTGTTGTTTGCAAAGACTCACCGCAATGCGAGTTCCGATTGTATGCAACCCCTGTGGGTAAGGGGGAGGCATGGATCATTAAGAAATGTGAACCCTCTCATACATGCAAGTTTGCATCGTCAAGGACAGACCATGCACAACTTATGGCATCACATATTGTCGATGTAATTGAGCAGGAGGTTAAGGATGACCCATCGATCAGCCTTAAGGAGGTCGGTAGACATGTGAGACGCGTTTACGAACATGTAACTCCAAAATACAACAAGTTGTGAAAGGGTGTGAACTTGCGATCTGCAGATTGTTCGGTAGTTGGAAGGGTTCATACAACTTGCTTGCACCACTGCTCCAAGGCATAGCAAGTACAAATCCGGCACAAAGTATGAATGTTGGAATGTCACCATACTTGATAAGGACGACGCGATGGAATTCAAAGCCATAGCATCGGCGTTTGGTCCGTGCATTCAAGCTGTGCCATATATTAGACTAGTTATCAGTATAGATGCATGCTTCCTGTCTAGTCGTTACGACGGGAAGCTGTTGATAGCATGTGCATATGATGCCAAAAACCAGTTGTTGCCTTTGGCATTTGCAATTCTCAAGAAGGAGGATGGTGAAAATTGGGATTTTTTCATGAGTTTTTTACGAAGAGAGGTGGTTGGGAACATGTTCTTTTGTGTCATATCAGACTAGCACAAAGGAATCAAATATGTTTTTGATTCCTTTATGTTCGGGTGGTCGACAGCGAACGGTGACTGTGTGCACAGGCTGTGTATGCAACACGTTGCAGACAACCTCCACAAGCATGTCGGATACGACCAATGGGTTATAGATACATTTAAAATTGGTTGCAGAAGGAAGAAGCCGAGAAGGCTGGAAGAGATGTTCAGAGAGTTTGCCAAGGTATGTATATTTTAGATGAAATTTTAGTAAACTATTTACTTATATTTTTCTAATCTGAAATTTTATTTCTGTGTAGTATTGTCCGAAGGCAAATGCGTACTTAATCAAGATGGAAAAAAATAATCCTAGAGATCTGCAAGAACCACCCACATATCAGAAAATATTTCAAGCCCGTGATGGAGGTTCGAGATGGGGAATAA
Source organism: Carex kokanica (assembly GCA_025461125.1). Lineage (NCBI taxonomy): Eukaryota > Viridiplantae > Streptophyta > Magnoliopsida > Poales > Cyperaceae > Carex > Carex kokanica. Next base: position 153,768 of record JAJGRX010000563.1, on the reverse strand, counting down.
TGACCACAAATGGGTCCGAGTCCTTGAATGTTGTTTTCAAGCAGAGCCGAATGTTGCCCGTGGCGGCAATTGTGGAGGACACTTTCTACAAGTTAAATGCATGGTTCGTTGAACGACGTGTTAAAGCCCTCGAATTACTAAGCAGGAATCAAACGTTTTCAACAAGGGTGGAGGGCAAACTACGTAAACATAGGGATAAAGGTTCAGTTATGAACGTTGTCACGTATGGGGATCGCACCTTGGAATTCGAAGTGCAAAGTCCGAATGAGTATGTTCCAACCAGCCGTAGACCAGATGGGACTATGGAGTTTGTGAAAAGACCTTTCAAGTATGTTGTCATTTTCGGAGATGATAATACTGTAACATGTACATGCCAAGGAATCCAACTAGCTCACCGACCTTGTTCTCCTGTTATGGCGGTGTGCCGAGTGAGAAACTTCCGTGAGGATGATTTTGTCGCCGATATGTACCGGACCAGTTACCTTGCGAGTACTTGGGGTGCATCCTTCCATCCTTATCCCAACCAGCATGCGTGACCGACCTATGTTGGGGATACAATCAAGCCCGTAAAAAAGTGGATCAGGTTAGGGATAATGTTTTATATATGCACTGAACTCCTTTTTAATATAGTCCCAGACAGCTTGTGACAGACAGCGAGCAGGTACATTTCATTTTATATTTTATAATTTATTTTATATTTTACGATTTCAATAACATACCATTTTTTGTAAACTGGAATGCAGATGCCATAAAAGAAGCCAACGAAAGAGAAAATGCTAGAGTTGTTGCTGAGGCAACCGGTAGCGGTAGTAGTCATGCAGAGACATCCGGTAGTGGTAGTGTCACACAACCGTCTGGAAGCAAATCCAGAACTCGTCGAATTCTAAGTTTGTTCGGTCGTCGTAGCTAAGTTTGTGAACTATTTTATATTGTGAACTGTTTTATTTGGTAGTTTGTGAACTACTTTAATTCGTATTTTTGTAACTATTTTATATGCTTGAGTTTTGTTATTTTCATGACGTAATTACGTATACACAAATTGACAACATAAAATATAAATAAACAATAACTTAATGGAATAAATACTACATGGAATAAAGTCTACAACATAAATTCTTAATAATTAGTACTACTTCTTACAACGAGCCTTGAAAGTACATGGAACAAAGTCATCGTCGAAATCTGCCGGATCTGGACCAGTCACATCAGACGTGGTGGAAACCTTACCAGCATAAGTACACAGAACGAACTCATCGTTCGATGCTGGACGCTCTGGATCAACCTTTTTCTTTTTTGAAAAATAGCCGTACGGGTTTTCCACAAAGCCATCGTCCGAAATTGGCGGTCCATTAATATGTCCCTTACTCCCCGGAATGCAATATTTACATTTCTTTTCTCCCTTATTTGTACCTCGATCATTAGTTGACTCAACCTCAGTTTTTACCTCAATCACTAGACCGTCACGATAGGACGACCTACCTCGGTTGCTCTCTTTCTCTTTACCTCGATTGTTACTGTCCATTCTTCTCATCTAAAAAATATGAACAATAATAATACAAAATTAAATTATTAATAAACAATAATAATAATAATACATATGAATAATAATAATAATAAAAATTAAAAAAAACCTGACAGTGTGGAACAGTGAAGAGCGAATTTTGGGGGTGAGGGTGGAGTGAATTGTGAGGGGGAAGAGAGAGAAAACCCCTATTTAAAGGGTTTATAGTGGACCGCCCCCCTGTGGGGCGATTTGTTGGGCAGAGTGGACCGCCCCATGGGGGGCGGTTTGATGGGCATAGTGAACCGCCCCTTGGGGGGCGGTTAGGGCATTTTAAAAAAAAACGAGGGCATATTTGATATTTTTTTTCTTTTTTCAGAGGGTATTAATAAAAAAAATCAGGGCGGACTCACATGGTCTCAGGGGACAGTTGTTTTCTCTGAATTTTGAGTTTTAGTGGAGATCTATCGGTCCTGACTGACTTTGTCCTTTTCTGAAAAAAAATTTGCCCTTTATGGACGTTTGATTTGTAATTTGAGTTAAATTTAGGGTTAAAATTAAAATAAATTTGTTGAATTTTGATTGATAATTAGAATTATAAGTCAAAGTATTGAAAAGTATAAGTTAAAATATTTTTTTATCGAGTACCTAGTTAGTTAATGGATTTAAACCCAATTCGATATTTTTTTGCCCTTGACGAAAATCCTAGATCCGCCCCTAAGTATGGATACAAATAAGAAAAAAATTCCATTAACTTATCAAACAAGGGTATGGACAAAACTATTTCATACTTGTTACCGAATAAGATAATTAATAAATATAAAATTATATATAATATTTTTGTATTTGTACATAAAACTATAGATTTATAATTATTATATTGATTTATCCAAAAAAATTAAATATAATATTGTCCAAAAAATGATAAATAAAAAAAACAACATAATATGAGAAATTTCATATTTAACACGTCTGCAATTTCATATTTATCATTTTTTGGGCAGTGTCATATTTACAAATTTTGGATTGATTTATATTAAATTTAATATATATTCTTATTTAGTAATTTATGATAAAATTGATTTATTCAATGTTTTATAGTTTAATTAGTAATTTATGACAAAATAAACTTATACAATATTTATATTATTTAATTAACGAGTTAACTATATCTTTTAAAATAACGGAATCAAAAATATAATGTAACCAATATTATAATTTTTATATTTTGTGATATTAGATACATGATGTATTTTTTATCACTTTTGTTTATTATATTTTATGCCATCTCTTGCTCTTTATATCTTATCAAATTATTTTTTTTATTTTTATGACAAGTGCATTTTATTTCTTCATTTATTTAATCATATTTTTTTACCGTCACTTGCAACTTTTACTTTATAATTTTATTTTTTATTTTCCTATATATTACTATATTTTAATTATTAAATTTTAGATTATTAGAATTTATCAAAAACTATTAAAAATTATTATTGACAACACTTCAAAAAGGAAAAAAAAATACAGTTTTCTTTGAATATATATATCAAATTTGGATTCCCACAACTATTACGACAATACAACCGAACATTCATCTCAACACATTTCCATGACTATTTTCGGACAAGCCTAAGGGTATGAGTTCCCATAAAATAATTTGTGAGTTCTCGTATCCAAAATATCTCATTATGCACAATCCCATGACAACTGAATATACCTAACTTTTGTTTTATCTTCTTTTCTTTCAAAAAATGAAGTTATAGCTGAATTTTCAATTTACTTCTTTCATATAAGAGTTAATGTCTCAAATTAGTTGGTATAGACTATAGACGTATCATTTCAAATTGGAGAATTTAAAGAAATAATACTATTAATCTAAGCAACTAAGGCTATGATTGAATACATGAAAATGGTATTAACTCGAAAATAGTGTTGTAATATTTATGTGAATGTAATGCAAATATTTTTTTTCAAAATCAATGAGTTAGCATTATCCCTTTAGAAAATATATACTATATATTAATATTTATGAGTGAGGCTATGGTACTTCGGCTAGTGTACTATGACTAGTGTACTACCGCTCAATATGGTACTTTTTAAAATCCTAACGGTCGATCCGAACAGTTCAATGTGATATTCATATGAATATGTACTTACAAACTACATTTTATATTTTTTGAATTTTTTTACTATTTTTTTAGATAGGTAGAATTTTGATGGTCCAGAATTTGTATAAAACATTGAAAATTCTACCTATCTAAAAAAATAGTAAAAAAATTTGAAAAAATATAAAATTTAGTTTGCAAGTACATATTCATATGGATATCACATTGAACGGTTCGGATCGACCGTTAGGATTTTAAAAAGTACCATATTGAGCCGTAGTACACTAGCCATAGTACACTAGCCGAAGTACCATAGCCTCACTCAATATTTATATTAGCACTGTTTTGAAAAAATACAATCCAAATAATATTAGCACTATTTGAATAATTTAAAATTAACGTTCTATCTTTATTATTCAAAGTAACTCTCTTCATGTATTATTCGCACCTACTATTTCAATAACATAAATTTTGTACCATATATTTCATTAACGATTCAAACAGATCTTAAAAATATAAAAGAGCCAAAGTGGACTTGTCATGTGTGTAAGGATATAAAAAAATAAAAATAAGAATTAATGCTAATTTTAATATTTATTTTTATAAATACATATTAGATATTTTGTTATAGAAGTCTTTTAGCAAAAAGACGACATCCATAACTATTGGTGCCGACCATGTGATTTCTTTAAAGATTCTCTTAAACATGTTACAATTGGTACAAATTCTCAAAGAGAGAGAGAGAGAGAGAGAGAGAGAGAGAGAAAATAAAAGCAATATATGAGCTTTTAAATCAAGGGCCCTTTGGTTAATAATTAGTACCGCTCTCTATAATTTGCAAGTACCACCTTTCATTTCTGCTCAGTTGGGACTGCTGAGCTGCTCCAGTGTCCTTTTTTCTCAAAGTTTTGTTGCTCCTGCGGTCCCCCCTTCCTCCCTCTCTCTCTATCTATCTTCTTAGTTAGAGAGAGAGAGATCTATCATTTTCATGCACTCCTGTTCATTTTGGACACTAGCAAACTGGAGTGCCGACAAAATCTCTCTCTCAATTTTGAAAAAAATCAAAGACATACATGCTGGAATGAATGAATGAATAGTTGTTGTGTTTTTTTTTTCTTTACTGGGTGTAAATACTATGTTTGGCATCATCATATCATGTCAGTGTAGCCATAAGATTTTTTTAAGTTGCTGATGTGATGTGATGTGATGTGATGTTTAGCCAATAGAATTGGCCAATTTGGCCAGCTTTTGTGGCTATAATTACGCTCAATTTTTTTAATTAAATTAGCAAATAGCAATAACAAAATTTCAACCACAAATTGAGTTACCACAAACTTACCTTTCTTATTTTTTACATTGATCCAAACTGTTTAACACATATGGTGATAAATTTTCTTATATATAAAAGAAGACAAATGGATTCTTATATTTAAAAGAAAAAGTAGAAAACTTATTTCTTGTTATAATCACTTAATTGTTCCTACTGCATTTTTACATTTTAGGACTTGTTCGGCGCGTTACTGTGTCCATGAAAAAAAAAAAACCACTTTGATTGAATTTTTTTTCTCCACGTGCACAGTAAAATTCGGTTCAATTTCTGTGCCCATGTCCATTCCTCTCTTGACGCTGAACAGGCTCTTAACTGAGTTTGGCTAATATAACATCAGTGTCATTTCAACCTATATAACACCAACTCTAAAACCTATCAAATCGGCTTCAAACGACATTTTCAAACCGTTAGATGTTCAATCTATATTAAAATGTGCTTGGAGAACAAATTTTACATTTTTTGGAATTTTTTTACTATTTATTAAGCCGGTTTGAAAACCGCTGTTTTTATTAAAAATCTGCACCATTAGAAAACAGCGGTTTTCAAACCGGCTTAATAAATAGTAAAAAAATTCCAAAAAATGTAAAATTTGTTCTCCAAGCACATTTTAATATAGATTGAACATCTAACGGTTTGAAAATGTCGTTTGAAGTCGATTTGATAGGTTTTAGAGTTGGTGTTATATAGGTTGAAATGACACTGATGTTATATTAGCCAAACTCCTCTTAACTATGTGAAAAATAGTGTATGAAATTAATTTGAATTGAAACACACGTTTGGCAGTACTTGCCAAGGTGGATTCAAACTCCTCACTATCACTAGCGCTTCACCTTTTTTCATTTAGTATTCTTGTGAACAAGAAAAGAATTGATTGTTCTCCATTTTGTTGCATAGGATTTAAAACTGGATAGTTGCTCCATTGAACACACAAATGAACATTCGGTAATGGTCATAGCAAATCAAAGGAATCTTTAAGCACTAAGCTCTTCTTCTCATGATAATAAAATATCAAAAGACGCCAGGAATAGAACTATTTTCCTTCATGACATCATTGGTGTTATAGTCTTATCCCCATAACCATAAAATCAGGCAGTCAGAGAGAGAGAGAGAGAGAGAGAGAGAGAGAGAGAGAGGGAGAGGGAGATATGATATGTTACTTATGGAGTTATAGTATGATACTATATCGAGTAATCCATGCAAATATATGGTGTGGAGAACATGACACGCAAATGGATTTGATTGGGCAGTCCGGGTGCCCAAGTAGATATTCCTGTCGTACAAAATCTCGCGCCCTGCCAAACTATCAACTAGCATGCCGTACTCCCTCTTTTGTCATCTTTCCAACCCCTTAATTCACAAAGAATGCGATTTCATAGGGAATCAGAGCAGGTCCGATGGGCCTTGGCTCGATGGGTGTGATGACCATTCGATATGTATCAAGATTCGTGTGCTCTTATCAAAATCCGTGCAAGTATGTATCAATTTCCGTGCATAAAGATCTTGATGCTAATCGTACGGTCCTAAAGCTAATTGAACCTAAATGTAGGTCCGCTGCCCATTGGACCTACTCTTATCTCATTTCATAGACCCTCTCAACACTCGTTTGTCACTTGTGCCAAACAAATTCAAATCTCACCATTTATACAGGACTTCTCAATTTAAATTTTGCAAACGGACTCTGCTGGAAAGTTCTGCTTTTCTGATCTTAATCATTTAAATTTGTTGAGATTTGTGCACGAAAAAGTTTCTTTATCGAGATACGCAAAAGAAATTTTTTGAATAGTTGGAATAGGAAAAGCAGGATGCTGCTTCTCTTTAAGAAAAGCAGCAGAGTCGGACTCTAAATTTTGAAGGGAGAATTTCATGTATAATTTTAGAAAAATTCAAAATTATGTATTTTTCACTCTAAAATTTATAATATCATATTTACCTTAGAGTAGAGTTAAAATGTACCATTGATTTTGTACTACAACCATACCCCCATATCTCTATCTCTGTTCTCAAAATTCAAATGGTCGATCCAAACCACTCAACATGATCTCAATATCAAATATGTTTAGTGACCAAAGTTTATACTTTTTGGAAAAATTTACAATTTTTTAGATAGGTACAAAATCACTACTTTTGGGTAATCCAAAAACAATGATTTTGTATCTATCTAAAAAGATAGTAAAAAAATTTCAAAAAATATAAAATTTGGTCTCTAAGCACATTTTAGTACGGATATCATGTTGAACAATTCGGATCGACTATTTGTACTTTGAGAACGAAGATGGAGATGTGAGGTACGGTTAGAGCACAAAACCAATGGTGTATACCATTTTAATTATCTTTATCACAACTCATTTAAATTTATAGTATACCATTTTAACATTTCATTAAAAACTAAAAATATGTAGTCGGTATAAGAAATTGTTCAGTCTTTTGGACCTAGTTGTAAGATTTGAAGGGTGTAGATTAAATTCTTCTCTATTCTCCTTTATTTTTCCATTTTATCGTTATTACATTTTATTTCATCATAAATTTTATGCCACTCAATTTCACTCTATATCTTCCATTATATTCCAACCCACCGAGCAACACCATTGAATATTAGTTGCCGAAAGGTTAATGTTGCATAATAATTGTGCAATCTTTTTTTTTTTAGTATAAATTTATTTTATTTAGAATGAGAACTATATTTTTTGAATTCATTAGTTGCTTGATTGATTGTACCAAACATTAATCAGAAAATAATCTCTTTTGTTACTAAAATTTACTCAACATTTATAACGTACCAGTGAGTATATAATAATAATTAGAGGGATGCTTCGGTGGACATAAGGACCTATTTGTAAAATGAACATATTTTCATTTTCAAAGTTCAAACAGCCGATCCGACCATTCAACATTAACTCCATATTAAAATGTACTTGGAGGTCAAATTTTACATTTTTTTTGAATTTTTTTACTATTTATTAAGTATTTTACAAATTCAATGGTCTGTATTTGACTAGTTTTTGTAAAATACTTAATAAATAGTAAAAACATTCAAAAAAATGTAAAATTTGACCTCCAAGTATATTTTAATATGGAGATAATGTTGAACGGTCGGATTGACTGTTTGAACTTTGAAAATGAAAATATGTTCATTTTACAAATAGGTCTTTATGTCAACCGAAGCAAATGCCTAATAATTAACGCATATGCTTTCTGTTGCATTATTTATTATCTAAAATATGTCTAAAATTTGAAGTATAATTAACGCATATGCTTTCTTAGTTAATTTCCTGCCAAGGTATATATTATGACAACAATAAACAAAAACTAAAACAAGCGCTTAGGATTACTAATTGTGTAAAAATAATTGAATCTACCAGAAACACACTCATTATGCTGCAAGTACAGTCTTGCTACGTACCGTCAAATCGTCCTTGTTTTTGACTTTTGTTCCCGAACATATTACTTGTATAAAATTGCTGAGTACTATGTATATACAGAGAGTGAGGCTATGGAACCATGCATAGCACGGTTGGGTCCGTGCTACATCTCAAAATTTGAGTTTTCAAAATTCTAACGGTCTATCCAAACCGTTCAACGTGATTATAAAATGAATATGTACTTGCAAATCAAATTTTATATTTTTTTGAATTTTTTTATTATTTTTTTAGATAGGTAGAAAATCACTTGATCTGAAAATTCTGGACCATCCAAAAACAGTGATTTTCTACCTATCTAAAAAAATAGTAAAAAAATTTGAAAAAATATAAAATTTGGTTTGCAAGTACATATTCATTTTATAATCATGTTGAACGGTTTGGATGGACCGTTAGGATTTCGAAAACTCAAATTTTAAGCCGTAGCACAGACCCATCCGTGCTATGCATAGTACCATAGCCTCACTCATATATATATATAGGAAATGGCTAGCATGCTACGCGTAGCACAGAGGGCCTCCGTGCTACGGCTCAATATTTGAGTTTTCAAAATCTTAACAGTCGATCCGAACCGTTCAAAATGATCTCCACATGAATATGTAATTGCAAGCCAAATTTTACATTTTTTAGAATTTTTTTACTATTTTTTTAGATAGGTAGAAAATCACTTGATCTGAAAAATTATGTACCATTCATATCAAGTGATTTTCTACCTATCTAAAAAAATAGTAAAAAAATTCTAAAAAATGTAAAATTTGGTTTGCAAGTACATATTCATATGGAGATCATGTTAAAAGGTTCGGATCGACCGTTAGGATTTTGAAAACTCAAATATTGAGCCGTAGCACGGAGGCCCTATATGCTACGCGTAGCACCGTAGCCATTTCCTATATATATATATATAGAGAGAGAGAGAGAGAGAGAGAGGAGGGTTCCAATGCATCCAAATTTCTATGCTCCCAATGCACCCACTCTTTTATCTGCATTTTCAAAGTCCGAACAGTCGATCCGAACCACTCAACATGATCTTCATAATAAAATATGCTTGGAGACCAAATTTTATATTTTTTAGAATTTTTTACTATTTTTTAAGACAGGTACAAAATCACTTTATCGGATGGTCCATAATCTCCTTAAAACAATGATTTTGTACATGTCTTAAAAAATAGTAAAAAAATTCTAAAAAATCTAAAATTTGGTCTCCAAGCATATTTTATTGAAGATCATGTTGAGCGGTTCAGATCGACTGTTCAGACTTTAAAAATGCAGATAAAAGAGGGTGCATTGGGAGCATAGAAATTTGGGTGCATTGGAACCCTCCTCATATATATATATATATAGATGGGCTATTGTGCTTTGCAAAGTAAAACAACGTTTTACTTCGGCCTCCTTTTTGGATTTTCAAAGTCCAAACAGTCGATCCGAACCGTTCAAGTTGATCTATATATTGAAATGTGCTTACAGACCAAATTTTACATTTTTTGGAATTTTTTTACTATTTATTAAGCCACTTTGAAATTTGCTGATCCGGGTGAACAGTAAAAACAATGCAACAAAATTCTGGACCATGTGATCAGCAATTTTCAAAGTGGCTTAATAAATAGTAAAAAAATTCCAAAAAATGTAAAATTTGGTCTGTAAGAACATTTCAATATGTAGATCAACTTGAACGGTTCGGATCGACTGTTTGGACTTTGAAAATCCAAAAAGGAGGCCGAAGTAAAACGATGGCTTTACTTTGCAAAGCACAATAGCCCATCTCTCTCTCTCTCTCTCTCTCTTTTTTTGAAAAACTTGGCAGCGGCTGCCAAGGTTAGATTTTATTAATATTCAAAAACAAAGATTACAAACCATACATCATAGTAACGAAAAATACCAACCAACATAGTTAAAAACACCCCTAAAAGAAAACATCTCTACACTGCCTAGTTAGACTGATATGCACTCCACTCTCAACCTCAGCAATTTGCCATCCATAGCTCTGTTTCGTGCCATATTTTGTCTGCCAACACCTGTGGCGGTATCCTTTGATTCGTAAATATCTTTGCATTACGCTGCTTCCAAGTCTCCCAACAGGCACAAACGATTAGAACGATACCCTTCCTTTTCCATTGTCCACCTCTTCCTTTTATGCTGGTACAGGAATTGTCCCAAGTGGCTAGCAGATTTTGACCCAGCGCGATCAAGTTGAAACCTGCTTTTCTGCCCAAAAGAAACCACACGTGTACCACATACTGACACAAGAAGAAAATATGAAATGCGGATTCAACCGGGCAGTTTTCGCACAAAGCACAAGGTGAGGAGCAGTGCATGTTGCGATGAAGCATGTTGTCATGTGTTAGCAGCCTGTTCTTTAGGAGTAAATACCAGAATACTTTGACCGTAGGTGGTATTTTATAATTCCAGCTTTCAGCGTATCGGTCAATTACCTTTTCCTCCCCCAAGACCCTTGCGTAGTATGATCTAGCCGTGTAGGATCCAGTAGCTTCCCATTTCCATTGTATAGTGTCCTTTAACCTCCTGCATACAGCACACATCACATCGCGAGTTCTTTATTACATTTCGCACTACATCGCATTTGTTTACATCACCAAGCCCTCTTACATTCCAACTTAAAATCTTGATTTTTTTTGCATTCATTAAGGACATTTTTACTAACAGCCAACAAAAACAAAGACCTGGAGGCTTAGGCTTCGGCCTCCTCTCCATCTGAATTATCCTTAGAAACGAGACCTTCGGTTTGTGGGCCTTGGCCCTCGTGTACTGTAGCTCTTTCAGTGTTATCTTCTTCCACCGTTTTTGCCACCTCTTCTGTGTCTACTCCCATCAGTTGGGCCATGTCTACGCATAAAGCATACGGCACCCTTATCTCAAAGAACCCCGCTGGATTCTGATCACAGCTCGTGCTGGGGGCTGGAGCCGGTTTTTGGGCTTGTCTTTTAATCTTCTTGCCCTTTGTGGCTGCAGCCAGCCTTTGGAAAGGCCTTTTTGAAGGCCCAGAACAGCCAGAGCTTTGGGCTCGTTTTTTCCTCTTGAACCGAACTGTTCTCCTCAAGTCAGCTAATGAGGTAAACGGGTTAGTGGATCCCCTACTACCCTCAGACCCACCTGGGCTAGCACTTGCAGCTGTGTCTGTTCTGCCATCCTGCATCTCCTCAGTGCTTTGTGCAGTAAAGTTAGCCGTACCCAATAGTGGGGTTGGGAGAGCATTCCATTCTTGTGTTTTCTCCTCTGACTCCTCCACTCCCAAGGCACCCCCAGAGCTCCTATGTACTGTTGAGTGAGAAGTCCCATGTACTGTTGCGTGAGGGAACTCTTGTACTGTTGCGTGTTGGGAAGACTCAAACTTTCCAGCCTGGTTCCCTCTTGGGAGAATTCTCAAACTTCCCTGATTCCTTGTGGCTGCTCCTTCTGATCTGGTCTGTGCATGACCCGTGTCCTTCCCTCTAGATTGACCCGCCTCACTCCTGAGAGGTCGGACAAAGATTGGGTTGATCCTTCTCATAGTACTTGTCTCTTGTCTCCCAGAAGGAGATTCACTTTGGCGCAGGTTTGGTGTGTCCCTCCTTTGCGGATCCAATGTGACATGAGCACTGTAATCTTCCTGTGTTCCCATGATTTTCTTTCCCTTCGGATCTGCTGTGGCACCGGCCTTCTTCCTCATGTGTTGTTCTGTCAAATCCGGTGTCTTTCTTCGTTCCTCCACCAGGTGGCGGATCTCCTCCGGTAGTGACTGGAGGTCTCTGCCTCTACACAATTCTCTAACCGTTCTTCGTGAGATCTGGATGACCTCGGCATCTTGCTGAATTTCACGTTCCTCGTCCGTGTCCGGGGGGGACGGAGTGGCCGACTGTACCGGTGGGTTAGGCCGGTTGTATTGAGGTGGGATGGGAGGAAGATCCACTGCCGTGTACAATGCCACCCGCTTCCACTTAATCGGGGAGATATGAATATCGTGAATCAGTCCACCGTCATGCATCTTTGCTTGAAGAGGAACATACTGCAGGTCATCAACCCCTACCGCTGCCCACCAACTGGAGAGGTTGCACGGGTTCTCTTGTCCTACCGTCCCCAAGAACACTCCAAATTTGCTCACCAGATTTCTCACCTCACTTTCTCTACTTAGGTGTGGTGGGATGCCTTGTAGACTAACCAGCACTTTGTACTCCGGGATTGCAATGGATGCCCCGAAGTGAGGAGACCACTGCTGGAAACTGAAGCCCTCTTCCCAGGCCTCAATTGGGGTTGCTTGGATGAAAGTTTCAGGTGCTAGCCCACTTGGCAAGATGATGAGGAAGCGAGAGCCTGTGATGGAGCTTACCTGTATCTCCTCCTTAGTGACAAGGTTTGTCTTAGCTGCCAGAGAAGCTATATTGTCGCAGCTCATCTCCCAAGGCATGCCATGTTCCCCAAAGATCACCACTCCCCGGCTGTGCAGCTTGTCTAGTTCAGCAAAATACTCTGAATCGCGGTTAACAAAACAATGGACAGACCTTTCCCGGCCTTCAGGCATGACCGGCTGCTCATAAGGGTAGGAGTCTGTCAACAGCTCCTCAAAATCTGGCTCGCCCCTTGTTTTACATGTCATCTGGTTGCTGGACGTGGTTGGGTTTGCGCCACCTTGACCTGGTTTAGGGTTGATAGGTATGGTTCCTTGGTTAGGTTTAGGGTTCACCACCAGGTTAGTGTTGATGGTCAGCTGTTTGCACTGGAGCCCTACATGGCCATAGCTCCAGCATTTTCCACATCTTCTTGGGTTACGGCACATTGAAATTGTGTGCCCTTTCCTGCAGCACCGAAAGCAACGGCCTCTCCACTCCGAGAAGCGGGTGGAAGGAGGAAATCTCAGGTTGGAGGGGCTATGTGGTGACACATAGTATTGAGTGCCGGGGGGGGTGGGTGGTGAGGTGGTGCGAGGTTGCAGTAGGGTTCTGTTAGGGTGGTGTTGTGGTGGGGCTCTGTTAGGGGAGGATTGGGGTGTGATGGTGGGAGGGGGTGGACGCCTTACTACCTCTGCGTAGGTGCTTCGGTCGGCGAAGGGGCGGTATGGGCGAACTACCGGGGTGTTGTCAGTAGAGGTTCTCCAGTTAGGCGGGAACCGGCGGCGTCCACGCACCTCCTGCCATACTCCGTCGGAATCATTAGTGGACATCTCTCTCTCTCTCTCTCTGTTTCCACCTCTCTCTCTCTCCTCTCTCCTCTCTCTCTCTCTCTCTCTCTCTCTCTCTCTCTCTCTATATATATATATATAGGAAATGGCTAGCATGCTACGCGTAGCATAGAGGGCCTCCGTGCTACGGCTCAATATTTGAGTTTTCAAAATTCTAACGGTCGATCCGAACCGTTCAACATGATCTCCATATGAATATGTACTTGCAAACCAAATTTTACATTTTTTAGAATTTTTTTACTATTTTTTTAGATAGGTAGAAAATCAGTTGATATGAATGGTACATAATTTTCAGATCAAGTGATTTTCTACCTGTCTAAAAAAATAGTAAAAAAATTCTAAAAAATGTAAAATTTGGCTTGCAAGTACATATCCATAAGAAGATCATGTTGAACGGTTCGGATCGACCATTAGGATTTTGAAAACTCAAATATTGAGCCGTAGCACGGATGCCTTCTATGCTACGCGTAGCATGCTAGCCATTTCCTATATATATATATATATATGAGGAGGGATCAGATTACACCATTTTTTTGACACACTTTGACACCTACCATTTTCAAAGTCCAAATAGTCAATCCAAACCGTTCAACGTGATGGATATATTAAAATGTGCTTGGAGATCAAATTTTACATTTTTTTGAATTTTTTTACTATTTATTAAGATGGTTACAAATCGTTATTTTCATACCATTGAAAAACAACGATTTTGTAACTATCTTAATAAATAGTAAAAAAATTCAAAAAAAATATAAAATTTGATCTCCAAGCACATTTTAATATGGTGATCATGTTGAACGGTTTGGATCGACTGTTTAGATTTTGAAATTGCAAAATTGGCCTATAAAAAAAACAATGTCAAGATGTATAAAAAAAAGGGTGTAATTGGATCCCTCCTCTCTCTATATATATACATGGAATTTAGATCCTCCCTCGGTACTTTAATAGATAATCTTTTAGAATTAGTGAATCTGAACATTCCTTTTTAACTTGGCACGAATCTCAAAACCCAATAATATTGTCCCCTACGCTAGCCCGAATCTCGAAATAGCTGAGAGTTAATCTCAAATCGTAAAGTGAGGAGAATCATTTACGAGAGAGGATACTTTCCATATATGTATGTGAAGACTATTTTGGATTGGACACAAATTTCATATATAATTGGTCTATCTCTAAATTTTGAAATGTGCACAAAATTGAAATAGTACCATTTTATTTTATTTTTAAAATCAGCAGCTTCAAATACTTACTAACAATTTTGTTTTATTTACAACAAATCAAATAACTCTCCATCCTAAATTTAAACTTCTTTATTCTCATAAAATCATATGACTCTAATCATCTAATTAGAGAGTGGCTAAGACGCAAACGTTTGCACCAAGTCCTTGGTGCAAACGATTCGGTTCTCCGACTTTTGAAGTTCAAACGGTCGATCCAAACCGTTAGATATTTAATCCATATTAAAATGTACTTGGAGACTAAATTTTAAATTTTTTGGAATTTTTTTACTATTTATTAAGCCACTTTGAAAATTGCTGATCCGGATGAACAGTAAAAACAGTGCAAACAAATTCTGGACCATGTGATCAGCAATTTTCAAAGTGGCTTAATAAATAGTAAAAAAATTCAAAAAAAATGTAAAATTTGGTCTCCAAGCATATTTTAATATAGAGATCACATCTAATGGTTTAGATCGACCGTTTGGACTTTGAAAATCCGAAAACGAATCGTTTGCACCAAGAGCTTGATGCAAACGTTTGCGTCTTAGCTACTCTCTATATACTTATTTACACTTTTAAACACTCTATTACTTCATTCCCCGTTTCTTTGCACGACCGGATCTGTTTTCGTTAGTTGTCGTGCTCTTGGTGCAAACGTTTGCGTCTTAGCCACTCTCTATATACTTATTTACACTTTTAAACACTCTATTACTTCATTCCCCATTTCTTTGCACGACCGGATCTGTTTTTGTTAGTTGTCGTGCTTCGACGGTCAAATCTGCTCACTGCTGTGCTCTGAACTCAGACGATACCACGCTTTCGGCTCTGATTAACTCCGCTCCCTCCTCTCTCTCTCTCTCTCTCTCTCTCTCTCTCATTTTCCTCTCCGTTCAAGGAGATAGAGACGAGTAACAGGAAGATATCGAAACCCACTTCTAATATATTAAGTCAATTAGCGAACAGTGTGATCATATGATATAATCCAACATAAAAAAACAAATGGTATTCGGAACATTAAAGTTAATTTTGTCTGTTAAAGTACTGAGGTGGAAGAGTCAGAATACAATTTTATTTGTCGCCTTAGTGGCTGAGAATGGCACACGAGTCAACTGAGTACTTTCTTTTTTGGGACAGTGTTCGAACTCGTGATGAGCATATATGGTAAATTAATTAATTAAGAGTACTACTGATGTTGACACCTTGTCTTCTCATCTTTATCCATCTCAGCATGCGGCATGCTCATGTCACCCACCCCTTGTACCTTATTTTTATATAAAGTCATGAGACGAGTCGACCACAACTATTGAAATCGTAAGAGGCTGTGTATTATGTTACACCAACTATTGTTTGTCTTCTGCACAAAACTTACCAGTGCTGCTAATAATTTCTACGACTGTTGTAGACAGTTTGCAGGAATTCATAGATTGATTAAACTAAATCATGTCTAACTTTTGGTGGGTCATGATTTAGACTTCAGATCTATGATCAAAATTTACTGTTAAGCTCTCTTTTTTTAACCTTTTTTGGGTGGTAGTTAGTTCTTTGTTCTCTTTCCCCTTGCATTAGAAGCCCTCTAGGCTCAAGGTTGGATGTTGATATTAGATATATCCCAAGAGGGTAATGCTTAACATATTGTGTTGCTTCCGTTCAGAAAAATAATAAAACCGACTGATGACGCACACCCATAGTCTTCCATTTGTAAATTTAAACTATCATCACTATGTTGACTAATTTCACCCCCAAAAAACTGAATTCTTATCACTATGGTAACAAAATATTTCTGTTTAGATCCTGACATTTCGATCATAATATGCACAAATATTAAAGAGGCTATGTGCATTTACCTCAGACCAGATTGGCCCGGATTATGATGGACCAGTATCCTCTGCGGAGTTATCCTTGCGGAGTCGTGCGGAGCTTTTAATCTAGTCCGTTCGTTTTGATCAGACGGATCAGATCAAATCTTATCGAGCAGGAGAATTTTGTTTTTTTGTTTTCAATTCGGGCAAGATCTAATCTGATCTGTCCGATCAAAACGAACGGACCAGATTAAAAGCTCCGCACGACTCCGCAGAGAATACGAATTCAGATTATGATCGGATCGTCCGTATCTAAACATAAATATTCTGTTACCTCAGAGATATGGATTCGTTCAAGGTAGATATCTCATAAGAATTCATATCACTTAAGGTAACAGAACATTTTTGTTTAGATCCGGACCGCCCGAGTATGAAGGGGCCCTATGCATTCCATATCAGGCCCTATGAAGTTAGCTATATCATAGAAAACAAAAGCCCTCTAGGATACCGTGAGCAGAAGACATCTTCAAAAACTATGCTTTCTATTATTAAAGTGCCTAAATCCTCAATGAAATTCACTTTAAACATTTTAAAAAACTCTTAATGTTATTCCAAAGAACAGGCCTCCCCTTTGTTCCGTAAGAAAAGTAAAAGGATCCCCAATCAAGAAAGTATCATAGGACATATACAATCTAACAACAGGAAAGTAGCAACAAATAGAATTCTGAGACAACAGAGAGCCCATAAAATCCTATCTCAAGAAAGAAAGTAAACGCCTTAACATACAAAAAGATAATTATTTTCTTTGAAAAAAAATACTCATAAGTTCCTCTTACTTGCAGATCTGCTCAACTGCCGCAACAATCTGTGCAGGCTGCACAACAGTCCAATCCTCGAGCGTGCCCGCGTAAGGCGTTGGAACATCCTGTGACGATAAGCATATGATCGGTGCATCCAAATAGTCCCAGAAATTATCAATAATTGCTGACCTGAGGCTCGCACCAATGCCGCCGGTACGCATGCACTCTTCTACAATCAGCACCCGGTGTGTCTTCTTAATTGAGTTGCCAATTGTATACAGATCGAATGGTTTAAGCGACCTTATGTCAATCACTTCAGGATCATACCCCTTGTTGACTAGAGTTTTCGCAGCCTGCATGACATGGTACCGCATCCGGGAGTATGTCAGGATAGTGACATGCTCACCGGGCCTCACCATCTCAGCCTCCTCGAGAGAAAGTACGTACTCTTCATCAGGGATCCTTTCTTTGAGATTGTAAAGAAGCACATGTTCAAAAAGAACAACTGGGTTTTCACTTCTAATGGCAGCCTTCATGAGACCCTTGGCATTGTAAGGAGTTGAGCATGCAACCATTTGTAGGCCTGGGATAGATTGGAAATAGGATTCAAGACGCTGGGAGTGCTCGGCACCGAGCTGGCGGCCAACACCACCGGGCCCACGAATGACGATCGGTATCTTGAACTGGCCACCAGAGGTGTAGTGGAGCATCCCACAATTGTTGGATATTTGATTGTAGGCAAGAAGCAAGAAACCCATGTTCATGCCCTCGACAACCGGGCGGAGACCCGTCATTGCAGCACCGATGCCCATACCTGTGAAGGAGTTTTCGGCAATAGGTGTGTCAAGGACGCGCAGGTCGCCGTATTTTGTGGCGAGGCCCTTGGTGACCTTGTAGGACCCACCATAGTGGCCCACGTCCTCGCCCATCACGCACACGGTAGGGTCCCGCTCCATTTCCTCATCCAGACCTTCCTGGAGTGCCTCAAATAAGAGCAGCTCGTGCCTGGGATATGCACAACACATGCAGTTAGAGATCATCTATTCTTTTCTGGTACTGCTGGTGCATGAAAGAAACTTAATGCCAAATGCTGATATTGTATAACAGCAATGTCATTTCTACAAACAGAATTTTTTTTTTCAAAATGCACATTAAACAGAATTTTAAAGGTTACAGAGCAAATAAGTATAAAGTTTGGATAAAAGAAGGCGGCAAAATTTGAATATGCACAAAAGAGAATAAAAATGAAATTCACTGTGCTGATATGAGAAACTAAAGTGTAGAAAAATTTATATAGAATAAGCAACAAAATAGGTTACATTATTTCAGAGTTCAGCAAACAATACTTAGATCAGTATCATGACCAGTAATATAATAGCTTACAGCTTAACCATTCTCATTTCAGACACTTTTAGCAAAGTCAAGGTAATTTTTACTGCTAAATTAGACCCCCAATAACTAAGGTTTTGTGTTCATGGGGCTAGTCAACGATTCAAGGCTTTATGCACCAACCAAATGGGCTGTGAAGAGTGGGATCATAGACAAAAGCAAAAGTATACCATTTATACACCTTTCTAAAACTTCCACCGAGACTGTCTTATCATAGTATTTTCCTGATAAATCCCCATTCCATGTATAATAGTACCCAACATAATGACACCTACCAACAAAAAAGAAGGTACAGAAAAAAGAATATGGTGATGAAGCATGAAAAGGAGTACAGTAAGAAGCAATGACCGATCATCTTAGTTACTAAAACAGCAAATTCAGAAGATGATCAGTTTGTTTTAAGTCAAAATGTTATTAGGTTTGATCGCAAACAATTTACTTTGATGGGATTGTGTCCTTGTGAAATTGAAGATATAATTGGTCATACATTTATGTATCTAGTTGGGAAAGCTAGGCTTTGTTGTTGATTACATTTTATTTTAGCTATAATTTCAGGCTGGTGACATTATGCCGCTTTCAATTCAACAGTTTATGCGAAGAAAGCTCTATTAATCCAATTATCTCCCATAAAAAGACATAATAATAACAATCAACCATTGTAACTGAAAACAAAGATACTATACACAGAGACACGGCAACGGAATCTAGTCAGAGAATTGTAAAAGAACATGACAAGAAGAAAAAGGGCATGACAAGGCCAAATTCATATCACCTAAGGTAACAGAATATTTTTGTTTGGATCCAGACTGTCCAATCAGAATCTACACGAATATTAAAGGGGCCCGTGCATTCCACCTCAGGTCGGATTGGCTCAGATTCTGATCGGACGGTCCAGATCTAAACAGAAATATTCTGTTACCTCAGAGGATATGGACTCTGACGAGGCCTGAGGATACGGACATGCAGTTTTATGCAGCAAATCATCTTGAACTACTTTAGTTGATTTAATGCATGTTTTGTATACATTTACAATAATGTCAATACTAAACTAATCTATGGTGTTTTCTTCTGCTCACATAAAAACCTACATTAAATTACCCTGTAGTGAATTATGCCTTCTTCCCTCAATTTTGAAAACATACTAAAAATTAATTTCTGTGTAACTGAAGGACAGACCGTATAATAAGCTTAACATCGTTCCAAATTTGTTCATTCCTATTCCAATAACCTAAGTTCACAACTATGCTTACATAAGATGAAATTTCGTGTGTGCGTATCATGTGCAATTAAGAACCTGAATTCATGTTTCTTTTTTTAGATAGATTGATGATGGGCTAATAGTAGTAGCTGAGTAGCTTCCTTCGTGCAGATATTTTTATCTCACAAAAAAAAGTGAGGTATAAATGTATAATATAAATATCTTGCATGATTTGTGAGAGGTACTATGAGCTACTTTTTTTTAAATGTGCAATTAAGAACAACCGTGCGGCTATCTAATGAAATTCCGTAAGCAATTTTGCATATTATTGCAAAGAAAAAAATAACAAACAGAATTAAGAAAGGTTTAACTTACCCAGGCTTCGAATCTGTAGTGTTTGCAGCAGCAGTCTTCTCCTACAAATAACAGAAAAAATAAAACATAAGAGAGGTACTTCTTAAAACAAAAAGAAGAAAGAAATAAAATACAAACTAAACTAATTCAATTGACGCATTCTACTAACTGCAACCGCATGAGTAATCAAATTGACGCCTCTAGCACACAGGCCAGTAGGAATTTTCACTTCAGATCGTACGACAAGAGCGCCTCCATTTCTCCCTGTACTGGACGAGGCGACAAACCTCAAAGATCCGGCCACAACTGGACTCGAGGGAGCGGAGAGGAGCGCCGCCATTTGGAGAGACGACATGCCTTGTCAGGTTCGATCTGTCAATTGGAATTTTATAGAGTCGATTTTAGCGAGTGAGAGAAGCGGAGTTTACGAGGTGTGCTGCTGTGTTGCGAGTTGCAACTTGCAACTAGAACAAAAACAAAGAGAGGGAGATTGTTTTCTTCTTCTTCGTTTCTGTAAATACTGGAGACGTCCTTTCTTCTCGATGATATCGCTTCGGGCCTACGGAATTACAGATACGGGAAATTTGAGCGTAAGCGTACAAAGAGTGATACTCTCATGCGCATATTAGTATGTACTATTAATTAATTTTTAAATTTTTAAATTAAAATAATCAAATTTTTAAATAAAATATACTTGAATATGAAATTTAAAAAAATAGTATTTTTTTAAGTGGGTGAAATATCACTCAATCCAAAACTCTAGACTATTTAGAAGCAGTGAATTGCCTATCAAAAAAAAGAGGAGGGTTCAAATGCACCTAAATTTCTATGTTCGCAATGCACTCAATCTTTTATCTGCATTTTCAAAGTCTGAACAGTCGATCCGAACCGTTCAACATGACCTTCATAATAAAATATGCTTGGAGACCAAATTTTATATTTTTTAGAATTTTTTTACTATTTTTTAAGATAGGTACAAAATCACTTTATCAGTTGGTCCAGAATCTCCTTAAAACAATGATTTTGTACCTATCTTAAAAAATAGTAAAAAAAATTCTAAAAAATATAAAATTTGGTTTCCAAGCATATTTTATTATGAAGGTCATATTCGGATCGACTGTTCAGACTTTGAAAATGCAGATAAAAGATTGGGTGCATTGGGAGCATAGAAATTCGGGTGCATTTGAACCCTCCTCCTAAAAAAAATAGTGAAAAAAATCTAAAAAATATAAAATTTACTTGAAATATTTTCATATAAAATCACATTTAACTGTTCAGGTTGAGTGGTCGACCATAGAGACCTAAAAAATAAAAATATTAATTTATAATACATGCAAATATACACTATGCATATTACCATAGCCTCACTAATCACTCCATACAAAATTACAAATGACCGGATCCAATGACACAGTTACATTGAATTTTTTTAACCTGTTTTTTAAATATTCGACATGAATATTTTTATTTTGAAAATTTTGAAAATTTTATGTTTTTTTATTATTAGATGTTACTAGACTCCTAGTCCAAACAGACTTCATATGCTGAAAAACAATTAAAAATATTTTTGAAGTATTTGAATACATAAATCGGGAAAAGTATGCATTAAATCCTAAAAAATTATAAGCCTAAATCATTAATGTGTGCATTATTTCACTATTTAAACATATGAATTGAGAACGTGCATTCCGTAAATAGAATTTTTTTTATAAACCATAATTAAAAAAAAATTACGAAACCAACATGATTACTTTTTTTTTACAAAAACTATAAGAATGGAAATGCTATTTCGGTCCGTTATTTTTTTTTTATTCCGGACCGAAATGTCATTTCGGTCCAGTCTCCTTTTTAGATTTTCTGTGATACTGGTTTCACAAGTTTTCATATGAGCCGCCATAGAAAATTCAAAAAAGGGACCGGACCGAAATGACATTTTTCTTATGGTTTTTATAAAAAAAAAATAATCATGTTGGTTTCGTAAATTTTTTTGTTAATTATGGTTTATAAAAAAATTCCCGTAAATAGGCATTAGGTTTTAAATGACAATGATAGATAATTATTGTTTTACATGAAGAGAAAGCTGACTTGTATGATTTTCATTCTTGTCTTTAATTTTATATATAGAATGTAATCATGGGCGGATTTAAGCCTTAGCCAAAGGTGGCTAAGCCACCCTATGATTTCAAAATTTTAATTATGTATAAAGAAATTTAATTGAATTTTATCGTTTTTAAATTTTTTATATAGTCCAACTATCCTCAATAAATAATAAATGTTTAGTTGTAATTTAGTGGTTAAAGCTTCGGAAGTGGGGGATTCTGAAGCCCATCGGACCAAGTTTAGTCTGATGGGTATCTATACCGTTCGTTGGTGCGTTGAGATTCGTACTAGATAGTGCCTAATTTCACTAACGGAGTCCTTCCGTTAATTACTGTGACTGACCCCTTCCAATATTTTTCTCTTCTTTCTTCGATCATTCTCAATTGCCAGTGGCTTCACTTTCTCTTTGCAACCCCGCTCTCAATCGCCCGTCGAGATTCTTTCTTCTCTCCCTCCCGCTCTCAATCTCCTTCTCCACTGTAAGCCCATGATTTCTTTTTCAAGTCGTCAGTGTAGCACAAGCCCGTCTGATGATTCTGGTACGGGTCTCAGACCCATTAGCAAATCATCAGGCTGCAGTTCGTCGCAGAAAAGTATACCGGCCATGTACGAGGAGTGGGCTCACACTCTTAGGGTTTTTTAGCTTGATGAACTGAGAGGTGCTACAAATGATTTCAATAGAGCGCTTAAAATTGGAGAAGGTGGATTTGGGAGGGTCTATAAGAAGTATATCTATCAAGCCTCTTGATAGAAAAAGGGATGAATTGTGGTTATTGTAAAGCAGTTAAATCAGAGAGGATTGCAGGTAATTTATTCTTTATACTCCAAAATTAAGCAGGATTAAATTTGGTGGTTGTAAACGATGTGACAGTAATGGGACTACTGATTTAATGACCTTTTGGGAATTCATTGGATGGGAGGAAAGGTAAATATAGTTCTTTGTACTAGTAATAATTAATTTGTTAAAACAAGGATGATAATAGTAATGATACCAATAATATAATAATCTTTTCGAGCATAACTGAAAAGAGTGGTTCTCTTAAAAAGTTAAAAAGTCATTATTACTTCATCTGTCCGGAACTTTGAAAAGTTGCACATTGAGTTGGTGTGCAAAATAAATTAAGTACACCGGACTGTGAATAATGCTCTACTTAGTCATTGGTAGATAGAGATAGGAGCAGGTCCGATGGGCATCGGACCTACATTTAGGTTCAATTAGCTCTAGAACCGTACGATTAACATCAAGATCTATGTACACGGAAATTGATACAGATCTGCACTGATTTTGATGCGTAGCACATGAATCTTGATGCAGATCGGATGGTCATCACACCTATCGAACCAAGGTAGGTCCGATGGGCATCGGACCTACTCCAATGGCTGGTAGGTAAGCATTGGTGAGGATATGTACTGAGCATTGGTACCGTGCATACTGCTGGTAGCTTTGCTATCCAAGTCTAATTAAATAATGCTTACTAGTCCCCAAAAAGAACCTAGTGATGTACATTATCAATGCTTATGTAGAATGACTTGTTGATAGAAAGGTTGATTAATAAACAAAGAAAAGTTTCGATAGGTACACCAGAAATTTTCTCTAATAAAGAATGCCTACGAACTTCTACTGCCCAAAAGGCCTTACGAGGCTCGGACCTGAATTCTTATCGTCTACAATTTGAGTTAATGCAGAATGAATTTTCAGTAGATATGTATGGGCTTAATGGCCTGTTTCTGAATTCTTATCGTCTTCATGCTGCTGTTTTGTGATCCAGTGATACACCGCATAGTTTTGCTTCCTTTACTTGAAGAAAGCAATGTTGAACGATTAACAACACATCAACAAAAGATTTATTAAAGAAGCCATTATGCCATTATAACGAAACCGTAATGAAGTTTGAATATTTAAATCATGATTATCATGGTGTGCTCAATCTATCCACTTTACCTAATTAAGCCTTCATAAGATGCTGGGAAAATTTTGTGTATACCCTTTACAAATATCAAAATTATCATTTTTTTTTTCCTTTTAAAATTCATAATATCATATTTATTATGCTAAATTTCAAAAACTCTCGTATTTATCCAATTTCTTGTGTTTTATATTAAAACTCATTTTACATTTATAATTTTTTTATTTTACCTTAAACTAAAAATAAATATAACATGTGTAAGATAAATGTTCAGTCTTCTAATTAAACGGTTACGAGAGCAAATAGTCAATATTTCTACTTGTGATCACATAGTGAAAATTTAGAAGACACACTAGTGTGTATTTCACAAGTAAGAAAATTGACAATTTATTTTCACAAATCAGACAATTAAAAGAGTGAACACTTCTCAAACACATGCTACATACTTTTATTTTTTTGTAATGTAGGATAATATATGAATTTTATAAATGTGAAGTGTGTTTTAATAAAAAAGACAATAAATTCATAAATGTAGAGTTTTTAAATTACAAAGATAAATATGCTATTATGAATTTTATAACAAAAAGTATGTAATTTTGAGGTTTTTGAAAGATATACATGAATACCGTCCTAAGAGCATTTACATCGACAATTTCATTTCAATTGCAAATTCAGCATGGTAAATTTTTTCAGTTTTTGTGATGTATGAGAATTCCATAGAAAACGTTTTTTTTTAATAAAATTGTTGTTATAACTCCATGCTGGTAAAATTGATTCTCATTCGCTTAAGCAGTTAATTCCTGAGATGTTTGAATTTTTTTTTAAGTTTTTGGACACTAAATCAATTAAAATTAATTTGCACAAGTACACATTTTTTTGAATTTAACTTTAATTTCAATTATTTTTAGTTTAATTTTGTCGCTGCATATTTCCTAATAACATATCATCTAGGAGTGCACAAAAAAACTCATTACTTATAACTCGTTCAAAATTAATTCGGATTCAATTCGTCAACAACTCGAGTTGCAACTAACTCGAGTTCATTGACTCGGTTGTCTCACGAGTTGAATCAAAGTTGCCTACAACTCAGTTCGGAATCAATTCGGTTGACTCATTGACTTAGTAAACCATGTAATGTTTTGTTAGACTTTGTACTACTTAATTATGTATTTGTCACTGTTTCATTATGTAAAGTTTTAAATTGTGTATTATTTTGATAAACTATATACTATTTATTTTGATAATTTTTAATTTGATAAATTATGTACTATCTACGAGTCACAAGTCGACTTGAGTTGACTCGAGTTATTCGTGAGTTGAATCCAAGTTGAAGTTTCTGACTCGAAACTGGATTAGATTTTGTAAATTATGTAATGTTTTGTTAGACTTTGTACTACTTAATTATGTATTTGCCACTGTTTCATTATGTAAAGTTTTAAATTGTATACTATTTTGATAAACTATGTACTATCTACGAGTCACGAGTCGACTCGAGTTGACTCGAGTTGTTCGTGAGTTGAATCCAAGTTGTAATTTCTGACTCAAAACTGAATTAACAACTCGGACTCAACTCGGCTCATGAGTTCACAAGTTGAATCCAAGTTGCCCTCAACTTGGACTCAACTCGACTCATAAGCAACCCTAATCTAGTTCAAGTGAAGGGAGATTAGAAACGACCTCCTTCAAGAGAAATCAATGACCTTCCTGCAAACGAATTTATCTTTGCCATGTTTGTAAAATGAGGCGGCTGATGGGGCTTATTTTTATCGAATTGGGATCTGCTGAAATCTCAACTGGATTTCTGGGTCCTCAAAGATTTAGGAGAGAGAAAAAGGAGAGAGGAGAGAGATAGACATAGGGAGGAGAATTTTAGGACCCAGAATCTGATTGGAATTTCAGCAAATTTGGAAGGCTTTTTTTTTTAATAAGTGATTATTTGCTGCAAATTTATTTATGGGTCGTAATACTGCTTGTAAAGGAGTTGGAAAAATGAAATGCTTTTATATTCTGAGAGCGGATTTTGTCTAAAGTTGAATCTATATTTTTTTATCTGAGTTACAATTTGTATAAATGAATTTAGAACTTAATAAATAAATTTGAAAAGTTTTGTGAATTTTAACCGTTAATGCGAATATTAATATAAATTGAACAGTTCAGATTCGGTTTTGAATAAGACTTTGTCTAAAACTTTTGAGCAAAAATTGCATCATTCTATGCCTACAGGCTTATAAGCAAAAAAAAAAAATTTCTCGTTGTATCTGTGTAAAATAATGTTAATTGAACAAAACTATTTTTAGAAAACTCGTGGAAGTACGCGTAGTGAGGATTTTTATGAGAGGTAGACAAAATATTTTTATTGGTATGACTAGTGGGTTGTGAAGTGCCGTGAATTAATTAATTCAGACAGTGGATTGTCCAAAGATAGACAAAACTTTCTCTAAGAGTAAGCAAAAATCCGGTTATACATAAACTTATATCAACTTTTAAAATCCAAATTGTCTACCCCTGATTCAATGTTAGCCCGTCATTGCATGGAATCGAGAATTAGTCTTAAAAAAATGTACAATGCCTACGGACTATTTACCAACAAATTGTAGAGAAAAATAATGTAAATTGAACAAAAATTCTCGTCTACCTTATAATAATAGTTCTGTCGACATGTTCTTTTTATGGAGTAAAAAAAATAATTTCTGATATGATAATTACAGAAAAAATAAAACGACTCGTTATTAATTTATTTATTTAACAGCACACAGTAATATTAGAAAAGTCAAAAGTTCGCTTTTATTGAAATGCTTAAAATCATGAAAAATAGAAATTTGTCAAAGAAGCATGGTAGGAATATTCTGAGTTGATTTCCTACACCTGCTACCATTAGCCCTTATTTATGAAACGTGACTTTTCAAGGATTTAGGTCAATATACAACAAACTATGCAATAAAGATATTTTAATCGAGTCATATGTCGCCATTTTTCTTCCACAGAGGTAAATGTGCTACCAACTCATAGAACTTTCAAAGGCTCAAACTCTCAGTCTTCGGGTAATCAGTTCTAAAACTTGTTTTTCTAATCAACTGTGCTACCGTTCTATCTATCTAATTTAATACTGACAGTATCAAATCACAACAACAAAATGTATTATGAAAAATCGATATTTTTTTCATTCAGTCATTTTTATGTCCAATTTGAACGACATGATGAAAATTGGATGGTGAAAAATTCTTCTCTAATAGTCTATGGGATGAAAACCAGCGAAACAGTCAAACTCAGGAGTCTGGATTCTCTGAAGTAATGTACTTTTATAGTTTAATCTGAACCGTTCGATCATAATTCGAGCCAAACCTGTATGTATGAGATACTTTAAAATTTGTACTATATAATGAAAGGACCAGATTTAAACTCAAAATATGAGGTACCTAACTTAGGTTATATGAAATCCAAACCTAGGCCGACCGATTCAAATCTTTAGGCCGAAGCATTTTTATTCTAATCCCGTGGGAATCTTTAGGCCGAATTGAAAACAGTACATCGCGTCCCGACAGCGGGTTATATACAATCTTGTAGGACCCAGTTGTCATAGAAAACTGTTGCTCGTCGCTTAGTGTGTTATACTTTTTTAATTCACGTGGTAAATTTAACGAAAGTCCGAAACACTTTTGTTTTATGGGGGACAGGCGGACAGCTTCCAAAGGAGGAAAGTAAGAAATAATGCAAAACTTTCAAACTTCTTTCCTTTTTATATTTAAATAGAAAGCTGATAATATTAGCCGCACTTAAGTATCTGTAAAATTTCTGTATCATAATTATCTTAGGAGATCGTAAAAACTTCAGTACTTAATTTTTTTTCTGAAATATTAATATTTATGTACGGAAGTATTTATATCTATGAGGTGAATAATTTTTATGCAAATAATTGTCTCTCCAACCAAATATCTCAAATGTACATGCATCATAAATATTTGTGGGGGACCACTCAAATTATATGGGAGACTATACACGTATTTAGAGATGGATTTTTTTTTTCCCACTCAATCTTGTCCATATTTCTGACGATGAATTTTACGAATCTTAAACCACGAACGTCTTCTACGCAATTTTCTCTTTCAAATGAGATACATGATTACGTTCTTTCAGACTCGTCGTCACGCAAGTATTTATACCTCGTCGTACAAAAATATTTATACCTATACTTGCAAGTATTTTCTAGATATGACACTGGATGACGTCTGAAAGTATTAATATCAAGTATTACAAATATTTATACCTATGCAATGAAGTATTTATATTTTATACCTATGAAGTCAATTATTTTTGTTAGAGAAATATTGACGCAGGGACGATTAGAAAACTGAAAAAAGATGATATAACAACTTACGCATCAAAGTTTTAATATTTTTTAAAATATTAATATATTATCTTTTAAATATTTATACATATGAAAATTGACGCGGATAAATTGGAAAGTGGACCATGTAACTAATGAGAATTATGATAATGATACGTCCTATCTCCCGAGGAGAGTAGTCCGTATGTGAGAGGTGGTTGATTGATCTCGCCCTGCCCGGGGTGGCAGTCCGAGATGAGAGTTGAGAAGTAAGGTGGTTGTAGAGAGATTCTGACTCTGACCTATGCGATATCTCTCTGTGTGTGTAAAATCTCGACCCCCGTTCAATGGGGATTTTTGCCTTATATATGCTGAGTCATAACCGCTATCTCGGCGGTTATCTCGCCTTAAGCCGGTAAAACGGTTATTGTGACCGAGTTGACTGGTCATCCCGCATTAAGGCGGTGTATGTCTATTTCGGGCCGAGTTCGACCTTTGCAGGCCTTCGGCCTGTTCTGTGACTGGATCTTAAGTATCTCGGGCTTTGGGCCTCTTTACCTTGGCGCCGGGCTGGCTCCTGAAAGGAGGTCCGAATCCCGGGCTTTCATAGGCCTAAAGTTTAGTAAATAAAGGGCCTTGGGAACATGGCCCTATCATTAGCCCCCGAAGTCAGAATGTATAGCGATATGCTTCTGACTTGATATTACTTAGTCATGTAAACAATGTAAAATTATTTATGATTTCCCGAGATGTTATTTGTTTGCACTGTATGTTGTAATGTCGTATGATAGTGTAATTTCGCAATATTATGAGCTCGCATGATGATGTTTTTTTTTTTTTTTTTTTTTTAAACAAAATCAAGACGGAGTCGGGATGGAATGCGACATAATCAACACAAAAAATGGAATAGTTGATGAAATTTCATTAATATCGCAAAATCATACAATATAAGATTTAAACTGAATACGACATGCGATATACTATTTCTAACTAAAACTATTCCTGACGGTGGCGCTTGGTCTGGCGTGCTTGAGCAAGGCATTGCTTGCAAGTAAAGGATTGGAAGCGAGGGTCATGGTGATTCCGAGGTGATCGTCGAGCCGAGCACCCGGGATGAAAGGCTTCTTCGCAGTCGTCACAATGGAACATTTGCGGAGAATATCCCCTCAACTTGCAAATGGCACATCGGTCCCAGGCTAGTGGGTCGCCTTCTTTGTTGGAGTTGTGGAGGGCGACCTCGGGACCTTGATGTGGAAGAAGTGTGGGAGGTGATGGAATATCATCTTTCAAGATGGTAACCTCGTCATTCACGTGATCAGACATCTCGTGAGAATGCGAGTTAGAAGGAGAAATGTACGGTTGATGGATCGTTAAAGGGAGACGGAGGAAGTATATATAGTATACCGGCATTAAATGCCTAACGCCTCGTCTTCCGTTAACCAGCCGTCAGCCATCAAATCGCCCATCAAATCGGGCAGGGAAAACGAGGTGAAGGCGCAATCCTCGCTTGACACGTGTCATGCGTTAACTCGGTTAGAGCTCGCGTCCGGTGAATAAGCGCGGGAATCGAAGCGTCGCGTGGATGAACGTCGCAGATTGCGCCATGTGTCATTCCTCGAGATCCGAGCGGGAAAAAGTTTCCCATTTCGGACCTATATATACCCCCGTCCCCGTCATTTGCACTTTTTCTGATCGAGCAATCGTTATCTCGGAGAAAAGAGAACTTCAAGCGGCGAACTCAAAGTGCAACCGAGGACAGAAAATCAGCGAAAGAAGACCTCGCCTCGATAAGGTTAGTGATTCCTGGACCTCGGTAGAACTCGGTTAATACAAATTAGTGCAACCCGGGATCAGGAGTATAAGTAAGTAGGCCAACTTGGTATAGTCGTATGACCAAAAACCCGGATGAACTATGTACCAACCTTGAATAAGTCTGTACCTAAGCCAATTCCTTTGTTAATCGTAGAAATGGCCGACCTTTCTGGTGCGAGATCTGAAGAAAACCGGTCCAAATTAGGACAAAACCCATCCATCTCGGGGGATCAGTCAGGTTCCCCCGGGTTCTCTCAAAGGCAAAAAGTGCCTACTCCTCACCACGGCGCTGGCAAGAGCATAGATGCCATGCTTGAGATAGCTGCCAACGTGGTTTATGAGGGTGGATCTGACAGCGAGGATGGGACCTCGCAAAGGTCAAGCGGGTATTTATATGACCTAAGTCAGGAAATAGAAACTGTGGAGGTGGAAGGTGAAGCCACCGATGTTGAAGTGGACATAATAAATTCCAGCCCGGAAGCATCATCCCGGGGCGAGCGTATCTTGGCAGAAGCCGGAACGTCTCAAGGAAAGGTTTCTACCCGGAGCACAAAACCTAAGGTCAAATCAAAGGCCAAAGTTAGGCCACTACCCGACGTGAATCCTCGGGCCGGTCATCCAGATGATACCGAATTTCCCAAATCATCACAACGAGCCCCCGCACCCGAGGTCCAAGATCAAGCCTGGGCGGAGGCGTTCTATGATGAGTTAGTGGCAACTAAAAATAAGATTCCCAGGGATCAAATCACATTACGGGCACCTGGCCCGGAAGATCGGGCACATGACCACGAACGGGGCATGTGCGTTTACTGGAAAATGCCACAATGCGGCTTCCAGTTAAGGTTGACCAATTTTGAGCGGAGCCTCTTGAACTTCATGAAGGTGGCTCCTGCACAACTGACCGGGGTGGCCTGGAGCTATATACGCAGCTTTGAAGCCGCTTTTAGGACTTTTGAGGCTGAGCTCGGGATGAACCGGCCAACCCTTGGGTTGTTTTTTCATTTCTTTTCCACACTCTATGTGGACCCCGGCCACCTTGCACTTCGCCAAAAAACCCCAAAGCATCACCAGGCCTTGTTTGAGAAAAACAAGAAGATGGACAAAATAGAGGCCTGGGACCACGGATGGGTGTACATAGAAAATTGGCGCGACGTGACTAGCCTACAAGATGTCGATCCGAAGTGGAGGCCGTTGAAGTCCGGGAAGGGAATGATCCCGGCATTTGATAAAGAACTTGATCTGCAAGAGCAGGTGGCTGCGTGAGGATTGAGAGATATTGTGAGAAGTGAGTCCTGTTTTCTTGGGTGTAGTTGCAATTTATTTTATGCTTATTCCCAATCTCGTTATATCCAATTGCATAACCTAATGTATGTTTCGTTATTTTTTGCAGAAGAAGGTTGCATGGAGCTGATCTGGACCAGCGCGTCACACACCTCGAATCGCGCAGCCCCAAAGGAGAGCA
The DNA here is from genome assembly GCA_025461125.1 of Carex kokanica. NCBI lineage: Eukaryota > Viridiplantae > Streptophyta > Magnoliopsida > Poales > Cyperaceae > Carex > Carex kokanica. Next base: position 121,881 of record JAJGRX010000563.1, on the reverse strand, counting down.
CTGCCACTGCCACTGCGGGCCAAAAGGTGAAGACAACGGGAAAGAAAGTTCCCCGAAAAAGTTCTAAGGCTGCGGCGTCGGCCAGTCTCGCTGTTGAGGAGCCAACGCGTGCCCCAGCACGAGCCATCTCGGAGGACGCCCCAACCCACAAACGGAAGGGAAACCGTAGTGGTTCCTTCTCTTCGGCCGATAAGGGTAAGGGCATAGCACCCGAACGCCCTAAGAAGAAGAAATCTCGCACTGCATTGGAAACGGCCGTTATTGAGGCCGGCCCGGTTAGCGGGGTATCTCCGGTCGAAGTGAGTGAACTTCCTCCCCGGGATAATCTCGCTTTGGCAATCACTCCGGGATCTTCCACCCAGGCCGCCCCAGCTGATATAGAGGAACCCTGCGACATTGACCTCCAGAGTTTCTTACAAGCGGCCGTTCCAGGTCAAGAGCTTGCTACTGGGGTTGTTTTTAGAGAAAGACTTGTGCCCGGGTTTGCTGATAGCTTGGGCCTACACCTCCCGGGTCATTCCACCATGCAGCAGTTACGGGAGGAGAACATAAACCTCCACGCCCGATATGCTCGGGAAGTATTCCGGGTGACGGAAACCGCATATCAGAAGGAGACCATTCGGGAGAAACCCGAGGTCACTCTCAACCATGCCATCTCGGCCATTCATGACATGGGGGCCATCCTTGGCCATTACAAGGATCTAATTGACAAAGAGCAAAACAACATGCTCTTTGTTGATTCCGACGGGGAAATGGTCAAAAAGGTCGTTTTGGAGCGGGATTATTTCCGCGGCTTGGCTAGAGATCAGTCCACCCGTCTCGAGGTTGCCAAAAAAGAGATAAAGGTGCAAGAGAGGCAGATTCGCATCCATGAGGCAACCATAAGAAAATTAAAAGAAGCTGAGGAACACCTCAAGATCCGGGATGATAGAATTTTGCACCAAAAGGAGGAAATTAAATCACTGCAAGAACAGATCTCGGCCCTTGACCTGGATGCAGCGGCGAAGGATCTCATTATCTCGGAGAAAGAAACCGAGATATCCCGGCTAGAGGGGGAGTTGCACCGAGCACCCGGCCTAACATTAGGTCGATTCTTGGGTAGCAAGGCCTTTGTGCAAGCCTCGTGTCTGGCCTTGCACAAACCAATGAAGGCCGTGATATATCGCGAGTTGAAGAAGGTCGAGCAACATTTTCCCTTTACCCCGGAACATGCTGGGTTTAACCCGGTTCGCCCAGAAGAAGCTAAGGTGCAGGGGTTGGCCGAGTATCATTGGGACGAGGCGCGAGATCGGTTGCTAAACCCGGATGGGTCTACTTTTGATCGGACCCTCCCTCTTGATGATCATGAAGCCTACTTCCCGCACCCATGGTGGGGGAGATTCACATGGCCACCCGAGCTGCCTGAACCTGTGGACGAGATGGCTGCGCCTGTGGTAGCAAGCCAAGAAGGGGAGGAAGAGGACGAGGAAGATGATGATGAGGAGGAAGAGGATGAGGGTGAGGAGGAAGGCAATCAGGGAAAAACACAAGATAGTATACATCCCGAAGTTGTATCTCCGATGGCGACACCTCGGGACCATCTTAAAACTCCCTGATAGGTAAGTTGTGCTTTATCACGATTTATATATATCGTAATTGCAATGTCTATGTATCTTTATTAACTTGGTACAATCGTTACTTTTTACAGGAATGATGGCTTAAAGCGTGGCGGCAATATATGGGCGAGCCGGCCATGTCTTCCGACTTCGTTCCTTAGTTTAAGTTTTGTAATATTTTGATGCCCCCGGGATGTGGGGGTTAAACAAAGACTGTTTGTAATTGATATTTTTGTTCCCGAGATGTGGGAATTTAACAATGCTAGAAATATATAAATACATTTACCTGTTATTCATCTTTGTCAACATGTGATTAGTCTGCGACGTTATCTGTGATGTCGCAACTCTATTTGTTTATCCTTCTATCTCCCCCTTTTTTTTTTTGTATGTTAGAAAAAAAAGTTTAAAAATACCAAAGGCCGACATAGAAACGCCGGTCAGAATAATACTGTGATCGGTAAACTCGTATTCGTTACCCCGAGGGGTTTTCGTTCGTTAGTTGTTTCCGATATGATAAAAAGCACTACTTATAATAGCATATGCTAAAGTGAAGTAACAATAAGACAACATGGAAAACTGAAAATTCACATATATATTAAGTATGCTTATAACATCGCATACAAAGAATAAAAAGTTACATGAGATGAAAAAGCATCTCGCTAAAAGTAACTAAAAGCCTATCTCGCCTATAGTATAGTATTCGGCTTATCACGCCTTTTATTCGGCCTATGTCGCCTTGAATTCGGCATATCTCGCCTTGTAGTAGCATCACATGTAGTCGGCCTATAACGCCTTTCGATGTGTGCTGGTATGTCGCGTCAATTAAGTGTAAAACTTGCGGAGATGGCCCGCGTTCCATGGTCTTGGAAGCGGAATTCCTTGCAAGTTTTCTAACTCATACGCGCCTTTTCCTCTGAGGGATACTACCCGATATGGGCCTTCCCAGTTCGGCTCTAGCTTGCCTACATGTTTACCCGTGGCTTCGACTTTTCGTAACACGAGATCGCCTGGTTGGAAGTCGCGGGGTATAACGTGTTTGTCAAAATCACGTTTGACCCTCCTTTGGTACTCCATTGTCCGGACCCGGGCTCGTTCTCTGGTTTCATGAAGGAGCTCGAGGTCGACCTCGCGAGAGCCTGGATTTCCTTCAACAGAGTATGTCGCGGTGCGAAGGGATGTTTCTATTAGTTCCAAGGGGGTGACTGCTTCCATGCCGAATACCAGCGAGTAAGGGGTCTGTTGCGTAGCTTCCCGCGGGGTTGTTCGGTATGCCCAAAGGACTTCGTCCAACATGTCGGGCCAATTTTTGCGGTTGGCTTCCACCTTGCGTTTGATGCCTTCCAAAATGGTCCTGTTGGTCACCTCAGCTAGGCCATTGCTTGCGGGATGGCTGACCGAGGTGAAATTATTGTGGATCCCAAGGCCTGATAGGAATGCTATCGTGCTGCTGCGTTGAACTGTGTGCCATTATCGGAAATGAGGGCATGGGGTAAACCAAATCGGCAGATGATGTTGCGCCAGATGAAGTGTTCGGCTGCTTTGGCCGTGATAGTCGCCAGGGCCTCGGCTTCTACCCATTTGGTAAAGTACTCGACAGCTACTATAATCCAACGTCGCTGGCGCACGGCTTTGGGGAACGGACCCACGATGTCGATTCCCCATAAGTCGAAAGGCCACGCCCCCGAGATAGAGATCTGATCGTAAGGTGGGATATTGCTGAGCTTGCTGTGATATTGGCACTTGTCGCATTTTTTGACCAAGTCCGCAGCGTCTTGCTGCACTGTTGGCCAATAAAATCCTGCTCGGAGTATTCTCTTGGCTAGAGTTTTTGCTCCTTGATGGCTGCCACATATGCCAGCGTGTACCTCGGCCAACATCTGGTGGGCTGTGTTCTCCGGGATGCACTTCAGCCAAGGTCGGACATAGCCCCTCTTATAGAGCTGGTTGTTGAAGATGGAGTAAAGCGGGGCTATCTTCTTCAAACGTCGCGCTTCAAGCTGGTCTGTTGGCAGGACCCCGGTATTGAGGAAATTCCACATCGGGGTGAACCATGTTTCTGGTGGTTCATGGATGGCATATACCGCAATAACATCTATGTCAATGCTGGAATTGGGTATATCCATGACTATGATTGGTCTGTCTTTGTCTAAGTTGCCGGCAGCTCCGAGCTTCGAGAGGGCATCGGCTTGGCAATTCTTGTTGCGAGAAACATGTTGGATCTCGACTTTATCGAACTGGTTCTTCAGGTTGTTGAACTGCTCCCGGTATTTGCGCAATTTGTCATCCATGACGCGACATTCGGCATTGATTTGTTTGACCGCCAACTCGGAATCGCTATGGAGGTACACCTCGCGTGCTCCGAGTTCTCTGGCTAACTTGAGCCCAGCTATCATGGCTTCATATTCTGCAGTTTTGTTGGTCACCGGAAACTGAAAGTGGAGGGCATAATTCAGAACTTCACCTTGTGGTCCGATAAGGGAGACACCAGCCCCGGCCCCTTGTAGGGAGGATGCTCCATCGACATATAACGTCCATCGTCCTTCTAATTCAGGTGGTGCTCCTGAGTATTCCGCGATGAAATCGGCAAAGATCTGCGACTTGAGGGCATTATGTGGGTGGAAGGAAATGTCGAACTCGGAGAGTTCCAGAGCCCAAGCCAGTAATCTGCCGGAAGAGTCGAAGTTGGCAAGGACTTTCTTGAGCGGCACCCCGGTGTATACTTTGATAGGGTGCGACTGGAAGTATGGTCGCAGCTTCCTTGCCGCCACTACCAGAGAGTATGCGGCTTTCTCAATCTGGGTGTATCTTGTTTCGGCATCGCGGAGTACGTGTGAGACAAAGTATACGGGTCGCTGTTCCCGCCCTTCTTCTCGGACTAGGGCTGCACTGACAGCATGGTTGGTAGTTGCCAAGTAAAGGACAAGGATATCACCTGCTGCGGGTCTGCTGAGGCAAGGTGGGTCGGCGAGGTAAGCTTTGATTTTGTCAAAAGCCGCCGCGCACTCGGCAGTCCATTCGAATTTGGCTGTCTTCCGCATAGCTTTGAAGAAAGGGAAGCAAACGTCTCCGGACCGCGCTATGAACCTGTTGAGGGCTGCCAGCCGTCCAGTTAACGACTGGAGTTCTTTCAAGTTCCGAGGTGGTTGCATGTCGAGTATAGCTTTGGATTTAGAGGGGTGAATTTCAATACCTCGCATGGATACCATGAACCCGAGGAACTTGCCACCGGTTAGGCCGAAGAAACTCTTTTTTGGGTTGAGTTTCATGTCGGCTCCATTGAGCGTTGCAAAAGTCTCCTCGAGATCTCGGATGTGATCGAGATCCGACATGCTCTTAACTAGCAGATCGTCGACATAAGCTTCCATGTTTCGGCCAATTTGATCTTGGAAGACTTTATTCACCATCCTCTGAAAAGTTGCTCCTGCATTTTTCAACCCGAATGGCATTACTCGGTAGCAGTAGAGGCCGGAATGGGTTGTAAAAGCAGTTTTTTCTTCATCGTCGGGATTCATCCTGATTTGATTGTACCCCGAGAATGCATCCATGAAACTGAGGAATGCATGTCCCGAGGTGGAGTCTACAAGTTGTTCTATTTTCGGCAAAGGGAATGGATCCATTGGGCATGCTTTGTTAAGGTCTGTGTAATCGATACACATCCGCCAATCTCCGTTTGATTTTTTGACCAGAACTGGGTTAGCCATCCACTCCGGGCAGTCAACATTGCGGATGAAACCTGCAGCTAGAAGTTTTCCGACTTCCTTTTTTACTGCCAGTTGTCGTTCCTCCCCCATATTGCGCTTCTTTTGGCGTACCGGTTTGAATTCTGGTTTGATGTGCAACCTATGTTCCGCGATTGATCTCGGAATACCCGGCATGTCGGCCGCGGTCCAGGCGAAAACGGACTGGTTATTGCGGAGGAAAGCGATAAGGTCTTCTCTGGCTGACCCCTGTATAGCTTTTCCTATGTTTAATGTCTTCCCCTCGCCTAAATCGAGCTCGTCAACTTCGTCTGCGGGCTCAAGGGAAGACTTAGACTCCGCTTTGTCCGTAGGATCCAGCGCGATCTGAGTGTCAGGGGGCATGAAGTCGCTGCTGGCCTTCATGTGCCCGCCCGAGCGGCAGGTGGTTGTTCTGGGGGTATCGACTTGATGAACTTGGCCGCACCTTTCCTGGAGAGATACGTGATAGCATTCCCGAGCTATCTCTTGTACGCCACATTCTTCTCCTACCCCATGGCTTGTGTAAAACTTGATTTTTAAGTGAGGGGAAGAAACTATGGCGCCGATTTTGTTTAGTGTACCCCTCCCTAGGATGGCATTGTAGGCTGATGGAGCGTCGACTACCAGGAAGTCGATCATTGTTTCCACTGTTTTAGGCGAGGTGCCGAAGGTGGTTTTGAGAGAAACCATACCCTTTGGACAGAGGGCATCACCTGTGAAACCGATGAGGGGGGGTGTCATCCTTTTGAGTGTGTCAGTCTTGAGTCCCATTTTGCGGAAAGCGGACAAGTAAAGGATGTCGGCTGAGCTTCCGGTGTCCACTAGGATCCTCTTAACCCTGTGTGTATCAATTTTTAGGCTGAGCACAATTGGGTCGACATGTGGGCCAATGATCTCGCCTTGATCCTTTTCAGAAAACACAATTACCTCATCCATTCGCGGTCGTTTTTTGTCAGTGTCTTGTTCGACATTTAAAATGGTGGGGTAAGGTTTAGTCTTTGGACGGGATTCGACCTTGCGGGGGTAATGCCCAATACCACCGCTGATCGTGTTGACAACTGGGCTGCCCTGTCGCTCTCCCCGCTGCGGGCCTGATCCATCATCGGTGTGTGGTCTTTGATCGGGACGTCGGTCACCGTTGTAATTCCCCTTGTATGGAATTTTCTTCTTGTAATCTCGGCCACGCCCGTTATACTTCCAAGTGTACTTTTTGTAGAAGTCGGGTTGGATGAACTCGGTTAACTTTCCTTCCCGGGCTAGTCTTTCCAGTATGTCGCGCAGCTGGAGACAGTCGCTGGTTGAATGTCCCTCGAACCCATGGAACAAGCATTCCTTAGTTTTGTCCTGTACTTCGAAGATGTCTTTGGGCAATGGGGGGGGTAGATCGAACATATCTTTCACGATATGGTACATCTCGTGTCGCTTTTTGGTGAAGGGGGCATACCGCACGTAGTGGGGGCGGTATTCGGCTTCGTTCGGTCTGTTCCCTCCCTTCTTGTCTTGATTGTGTCTGCGGGGTTCATTCTGGATCCGAGGTTCGATCTGTGCCCGAGGTTGATCATTTTGAGGTGGCCAGTGGCCCTGTTGTCGGGGTGATCTTGGCCGAGTTCTTGGGGGGCTACCATTGTCTTCTTCGGCCCTGATGTACCCTTCTGCAAAGGCCACAAACTCGCGCAAGGAAGTCATTTTCTTCACGTGCGCGTCGTACCTCAGGGTACCGGGGCCGCCTTTGCGCAGCCCTTTTTTGACGGCGGCTAGAGCAAATTCTTCGTTCAAGTTCTGGACCTGGCGAGATGCCTGTATGAAGCGGTTGACAAAATTGCCGGTTTTTTCCCTTGGACCTTGAACGATGTCTAGGAGCGTCTCGCTAGTGACCTGAGGGGGCCTGATCACGGTGTATCTTTCGAGGAAGGCCTTGGCGAGGTCTTCGAATTTTGTGATCGAACCTCGAGGGAGGTTCATGTACCAGTCCCAAGCTTCTCCTTGGAGGCAGGTTGTGAAAACTCGGCATGTTATCGCGTCCGTGGCTCCTAAGAGCCGTAGTCGCTCCAAAAACCCATATACAAAGTTGTGCGGGTCTGCGGGGTCTCCGTTACCTCGGAAACTTGGGAGAGAAGCGGGGTACTTAAAGTCTGTCATAGACGCTCCGTATATATTGGCTGACAGAGGTCCGTCCGCAATCCCCATAGGTTTAGAGTAGGTGCCAGCCTTCTGGGATTCGATCTCGGCCATCTTGGCATTAAGTCGGGTCTGTATCAGCTCTTCCACTTGGGTCATGCTGATACCTTTAGTGGGGGTGGGAGACCTTCGGGTGCGTTTCCTGTCGCCTTTGCGAGTCCTATGTCTTCCCCGTAGCTGGCTATCTTCGCGCTCATGGCGAGAGCGAGATTGTTTTCGGTGGCGTGATCGCCCCCGGTCATCGTTATGGACAGATCTTTGTTCCTTCTGGGGTGATGGGTTGCGTCCCGGCCCGGCTTCCTGTCCCTGTTCCTTCCCTTGGTTCTCACCCTGGCCTTCATGCTCGATTGGCTTGGGGCCGTGCTGCACCGTGTTGTTTTGGGGGTTAGGAGTGTCTGTTTCCTCACTATCCGCTGTCCGAACCTTAATAAAATCGGAGTTAAGGTTGCGGGGCGAGATAGCCGTCTGGAGGTTTTTGGAGAGGGGCTTTGTTGGCTTAGTTGGCGCAGCGCACGTGGCTACTATCTGGGCTGAGTGCTGCGGCACTTGTTGAAGGGGAAGGTAATTGGGTGGAGCCAGGGGATAAGGTGCTGCGATACCGGGGTGATAAGTTCTCGGAGCGCCTTCCTGGGTCATTTGACCGGGCGGGGTCATATACGGGTAGTGTGGCGCCGGTGGGCCATATGGTGAGTAAGGGTATGTCCCGTAATAGTACACGGGTGTTTGCGGCTGATATGGCGCGAACGGCTGGGTGCCGTATTGAGGGTTGGATCCCGTGAAGGGTTGTTGGGGTCGCTGTGGCCGAGGTGACATCGGCCGTGTTGCGATCGCACTCAGGGGCGGTCTTATCGGCGTGGTGCCTGGTGGGACAAGTTGCCCTGAGGATGGGGTGACAAGGGGGTTTTGAGAGGTCACCCCTGACCCGATCACGGGTTGGTTGTTCGGCGGGTTGTTAGGACGTCGGTTGTCCTTCTCGCCTGCTGGATGGATGTCAACCTTCGGAGAGGGTTTGGAGGTGTCGCCGGTATCCTTACCTCCTGCGGGGTCTTTGCTGGTGCCCGGAGGGGGAGGATTGGAAACATCTTGCGCGTCCATTGGATGCTTCAGTATTGGAGCGATGGGGGCCCCACGGTGGTTGATACGTCCTATCTCCCGAGGAGAGTAGTCCGTATGTGAGAGGTGGTTGATTGATCTCGCCCTGCCCGGGGTGGCAGTCCGAGATGAGAGTTGAGAAGTAAGGTGGTTGTAGAGAGATTCTGACTCTGACCTATGCGATATCTCTCTGTGTGTGTAAAATCTCGACCCCCGTTCAATGGGGATTTTTGCCTTATATATGCTGAGTCATAACCGCTATCTCGGCGGTTATCTCGCCTTAAGCCGGTAAAACGGTTATTGTGACCGAGTTGACTGGTCATCCCGCATTAAGGCGGTGTATGTCTATTTCGGGCCGAGTTCGACCTTTGCAGGCCTTCGGCCTGTTCTGTGACTGGATCTTAAGTATCTCGGGCTTTGGGCCTCTTTACCTTGGCGCCGGGCTGGCTCCTGAAAGGAGGTCCGAATCCCGGGCTTTCATAGGCCTAAAGTTTAGTAAATAAAGGGCCTTGGGAATATGGCCCTATCAGATAATCATTCTTCTATTGTTATAGCGGAGATTTTAAAAATATTGAAGTACGGAGACTCTAATAATTATTCTTATTTTAATCTTTCTTGATTAGAAGGCCGATACAACAACTATTCTGGATTTTTAAAAGAGTTCAGGCATGGGTTCCGAGTCCATATAATTTTTTTTTGTTTCTCTATGACACATTTGGTATGGAATTCATGTCCCAAGTTCCATGAACCGAAGAAAAATCGTTAAATTTTAATGGAAATTGATCAACATTCTGACATCTCAACGTAAGAAAACATTTTGATGGGCAGAGAAATAATTATAGAACAGATATGGAGGTTTTGAAAAGGTGGGCAGCCTAATTACATATTTGATATATCCTACAAAATACTAATTTTTAATCTAATTTCCAAGGTTCTAAATAGCGATTATCGCATCGTCACGAAGAGGTTAAAAAAAACTATTGCGAATAGCGTAACTATAACGAAAGCTATCGTACATAGCATTTTTTTTTCTTTTAAAAAAATATATTCTATATTTCTACTAATTATCAACATTATCAATACTAGAAAATTGGAGTAACAATCAAATGACAACTAGTCTAAGTTTATATTTTTTTTCAATCACGCAAATAAGAAAGACAAAGGATTTAAAAGGTAACATTATTTAATAGTTCATACCTCGTATTACAGATTATAATAAACAAAGAGCAATTAATTTTACAAGTGAAATGAAATCAGTACCTGTTGGATTATTTTACAGATTACCATAATCGAAATTTTATTCCATAGTGTAGCTTTTATAGTCCAAATAAGCTATAACACAGCTATAGCGTAGTTATAACTAGTTGTTTAGAATACTATTAATTTCTGCTTGCTAATTTTATGTTATAATTTTTCAATTGGAAATTTGTATTCACTTATTAAACTCGTCTTCACAAACATTTTAAGATTCATACTATTATCTTCCATATAACATTATATGATACTTTGCAATACTATAGTTCATATTGGTGATTAGTTAATGAGGTTTCAAATTAGTTTTCAAATTTACCACTTAGTTTGAAAAAACTATATAAAAAATTATATTAGTTATTAGTTTATTAAAATTGTATATTTATTGTCATGTCCTTGAGGAACTATATATTATCAATAACTTTATAAAGAAATATATTAATAAGTTTATATTATCAATAAACTATAAACCATATTGTTACATATATTACATTCTTGATTAACTTGCCTGATTTATCAATCAATAAGTTTAATTATAAAGAAATATATATCATCAACTATGACACAGATTATTCTAGTTGTCAAATATAACGCACAAATAATTTATTTTTTAACTCACATATACGGAATGAATATTCAAAAATATGATTTTATTGCTTGGGGTAAACATAGTACCAAATGAATAATTCGGGTTCGGTTTGGTAGGATCAAAAATTCGTGATTCGGGAATAATTCAAGTATAATTCGAGAATGATTCAGAATTACAATACGAGACCTCAGTGCATATTTAATTAATTACCTATGATTTACTATATGAGATACTGCTTGTATTTGCCATAGAAGATCAGCTGTGGTAATATAGTCAAAAAGTAGACTATAATGGGGACTGTGACCTTTTGTTTAGGTTTCACGTGGGTGCAGAAAGGACACTGTGCGAGAAAGACAAATTTTTTTTCCGAACAAAACGTGAGAAAAATACGAATAATTCGTAAAATTCATTAAATTCACATTTTATTCAAAGAATAATACGCCATTTAGTTTGGAAACACTCTAAAAACGAATTATTCGCAAATTAAACGCGAATATTGTCACTATGGGGTAAATATACAATAAGGCTCAGGGATGAATACACCACTTTCCACCACAGAGAAACCGAACACCACAGACCCCAGCAATCGGCTCAAGCCGATTAGCCGACCGAAGAATTTTCGGCGCACGAGAACCCCGTGCACCACGTGCCTTATGAGAATTTTAGAATTACCCCCTCGTTTCCTTTCCTGCTCTCTTTCTCTTTCTCGCGCCAGAAACAAAACGTGTAATCGTGTATGAAACAAAGACCATTGCCTACCCTTTTCTACCCCCATATAACTAACACCACCCATCAGAAAAATCCATGACAATTTCAATTAGAAGAAACAAAAGAGATCTCTCTCAAGAGAAAATGGTAGGATTGCGATTTGAACCGGAGCTCTCTCTCAAGTTAGGTTCCAGCCAAGATAGCGTTTCAAGAGATGAAATTACAAAGAAGCAGATGACTATCTTCTTCAATGGCGAGATGCGCGTGCTTGACGTAACTGAGACTCAGGTTCCCTTTTTTCCCCCTCTTTTACATACATGTTTAATTACCGCAATATTGGTTTTAAAGTAGAGCAATATGCCATGATTTAGATCTGACTTGCGTGTGTTTGTTAAGGGCCTGTTCGGCCGTTTACTGTTCACGTAGGAAAAAAAAAATTCACTCAGAATGTGTTCGGCGGACAAATGGGCTAGATAATAGACACAAGAATTGAAAAATTTTGAATTGATTTTTACTGTTCACGTGAGAAAAAAAATTCACTTTGAGTGAATTTTTTTTCCCCACGTTAACAATAAACGGCCAAACACGCTCTCGGAGTGAATTTTTTTTTTTTCACTCGTGAACAGTACAAATCAGTTCAAAACTTTTCAATTTTTATGTCCGTTACCCAGCCCATTTGTTCGCCGAACACGCCCTAACTGTATATGAAACAATGGAAATAATTCGTTTTGTTAAGTGTGAACTTAATTAATTAAACAGGTTCCACCATACAATCAATCAAATGAAGGAGTTTCTCAATGCACCTACCGCTAATTATTTCTTTCATATAAATTTATCTGGCCAACTTGATACCCCAATTGTTGCAAACGCATTCGAATGATGAATATTTGCTGAAGGTGACAGTAAATTACCCCAAAAATCAAGTAGGTACAAATTGTTAGAATGTTGTTGGTTTGTTGCTTATCCTTACTGTAAACCGAAAAGATATAATTGCCCAAAAAAGTTTGCAATATTGAAAAAAAAAATGTTTCCATTAATTGTAACAAGATTTATTATACTACACTTTCAATTTATTGAACAAAAAATTATCTATATGCAAAGCTACTTATTTTTATTTTTTTAATAAGTATGCATATTTTAACATTTTTATCTAAGATTATACGTTCAGAAAAAAAAATGAAAGTTAAATATTTTCACCAAGAACCACACCTAAAAGTAAGGCGGCGGTCTAGAAAGTAGACCTCTGATTGATGAGTTTGTGGACCGGCTCCCTTTTGGTAGACAAAATTACTTGTCTCAAAAAAGAATTCAACTTTTTTGACTTAGTAAACAGAGTCAAAATTAAACATTAAACATGCATCTCACGTTTAATTAACCAAATACTAAGTCAACAACCAAGTCAACAAATCAACCAGTCTCAAATTCCCATAGGGCTTGTTAAAAGGACAAATATATGTTGTTGACCTTGTTCTTTATATATATATATAGCTAACATTGAAAATCCCCTGTTTTTTTTTTCCTTGAACAGGCGAGATCCATTATATGTTCAGCGATGAAACAGATCGAGAAGGAAAAACAATCACAACTTGAAGAAATTAGCAACACCAACAAGAAGATATCTCAACACAAACATGATCCAAAACAAAATGTTTCGGCACCTTCGCAACCGCTTCCACCAGCGATTCAACCATCGGAGCTCTCTATGAAACGATCTCTGCAACGGTTTCTTCAGAAAAGGAAGGCAAGAATGGCTACCGCCTCTCCATACAGCCAAAATCAACTCTTAACCTTGTCATTATCATGATAGATCGATCGCATACTTAATTAATTACTGAGCTTTCGAGAGTTATTCCTTTTTATTTTATTTTAGAGATTGACATACATTAGTAGAACTTGATTGAGATATACATGCAGTATACTCAGATGAAGTTTTTTTTTTTTTTTTTGAGAAAATTAGAATTGTATTATAGCTAGATTGCTAAAAGAATGTATACAATATATTGTTGGATGCTTGAATTATGTGTTACATAAGGATTGATTGAATAATTTACCAATTTAGTTGGCTCATTTTTAAGATTTGTAACCATTTCTAAGATGCATGATTGCATTTTTATTATATATTTGATAGGGTTACAAAGCTACGTGCCTGTAAAATCAAAGGAAACGAAGATAATATAATAAGGGCCTGTTCGGCAGCACAGTGGACTGGGGAATGGGCACGGGAAAAAAAAAATTTGAACTGATTTTTACTGTTCATGTGGGAAAAAAAAAATTCAGTCTGAGTGAATTTTTTTTTCCCACGTGAACAGTAAAATTTGGAAAGCAGCCGAACAGACCCTAAGGTTGAGGTACTAATTAAACAGACACTAACCTTCGTTTTTCCCCAATTATATTGAATGTCCAATTTGTGAATTTTAAGGGAATTAATGATCCTACCTACCATCACTATCTCAGATGTGAATGGAGTTGCCAAAATTATCTCAACAACTTTTCAATGCCAGAAGGAAAGAAAGAAATTAACAAATGTGTATGATGTGCAGCTATGTTTCATTAATACGGGTAAGGATATCGTATCAGATACGATACGGATATAATAATTTTTAAAGCGATACAAATACGGCGATACGATGACATAAAAGGGGTCAAGGAAATGCTTTTTTGTTTCTAATCAACTTTTGTTTATTACATCATTTGAAAGGAGAAATACCTAAATTCTGAGATTTCTGAAAGATATATATAAAAAATTTCTAATAACAATGTATTAATTTATATATAACCTGGAAATCATTTCATGGGTGCATGAACCTTTTTCCACTACTCCAAGCGCATTCACTATTTGACTTCTTTTCTTTTTTTTGGGGCCTTTACAAACATACAAAAATCTCGAACTTGTACTTAAAACTTGGAGAGCTAAAAAGATGGATCAAATAAAAAGTATGAGCAATCCAGTGAAAAACAAACTTCACTTATACAAACTTATACAAAAATTGATATAAAAATACTTCCAAATTTACTAAAAAAAATTTCAAACAAGATTTTCACTAATCCGTTTGTTGGGCAGGTCCCACCATGAGATTGACTGAACCATCATCAGCCACGTTAGTTGGTTCAACCCTATCATATTTGTGGGTCCGGATCAGAATTCAAACCAATCTGGTTAGAGTAGAATGAACAGAGCTTCTTTAATAGTTGTGCCCCAAGAAATAAGATGGTCTAAATTCAAACTCAAATTTTGAGTTATTTCAGAGAATCTGAATTCATCATTTGCACCATGAGTTGGATCAACCCATCATCAGCCATATTAATTAGTTGTGATAGAACACAAACAATTCAAAATCTGTAAATTTAAAATAAAATAGCAAACGTAATTTAAAATTACCGTTTTGAAGTGATCTAAATGAGATAGGAGTAGGTCCGATGGGCATCGGACCTACATTTAGGTTCAATTAGCTCTATGACCGTACGATTAGCATCAAGATCTATGCGCACGTAAATTGATACAGACTTATATGGATTTTGATGCAGAGCACACGAATCTTGATGCAAATCGAATGGTTATCTGATTCCGATCTAAATATAGTTCTTCTTCAAGTAATTCTGTCTTGATATTTTCTCATTTCTCTTCCATTTGCTCTATTTTGTTTCGAGTATATTTCTTTCCAATCAATTTGTTGAATTCCTTTTCATCTGAATCGAGTTTATCTTCATTCATTTTATCTAGTTCTTGATCTAAATATAGTTCTTCTTCAAATAATTCTGTCTCGATATTTTCTCGTTTCTCTTCCATTTGCTCTCCACTTGTAAACACATTTTTTTATTAGTGATCATATCAAACGGTCCATTAATCGTGATATATATATACACACTTCATGAAAGCAATTGTAGTTGTATCGGTAACGAGTACCTACACTTCTGTGATACATGTACCGTACGACATGTATCGGAAGCATCTTATTACATTATAGTAAGCAGTTTTATTCATAGATACAGTTAATTAATTATGTACATTTTCTTGCATGAAAAACTGAAATTATTTATTAACTTGCTCACTTTTTATTATTATTTCCTTTGAACCTTTTAACTTCATGTATGTATTTTAATACAAATATTATTATGAAAGTAGTGAAGCAATGAAGTTGTTATTGTCTTTATCAATTTCAACAGGAAGCTGGTCAAGTACTCATGATATTGGGCCTAAAAGGGCCCATAAAGAGTAATTATTTTAATTTCATTTTTTTTGCATTCTCTGCTGAAGGATCCAAGTAAAATTAATATATAATCTCCACCATTTAGCTAGTAAAAAGAAAATGTGAAAAAGATGAAGGCAAAATATTTTATTCAACAAACATACTCCCCTACACTTAAAGTACACAGAACAAGTGTCACTATGCAAGTAGGAGGTCACACGCAGCACTATATATATCACCTTTATTCAATCTAAAAACATAGATAACACAACCATTAATTATTCACCAAGTCCTCTCCACACAATCAAATATATATTCATGATATCCTGCACACATAAAAGCATCATAACATATCAAAATTTATATCAATCAAATCATTGTACTAAAGGTTACAAGAATATATATAGTTAACTTACGAATCACATCGGTTGAGGTCAATGGTGAAAGACAACCCGACGCCGCACTTGCCGGGCAACTGGTTTATGAGATCGTATCGCAAGCCCTTAACTCGACCAGCGTTAGATTTCATGCAGTTACAAGCAAAGCGCCTGTTGGCAGTGTTGTTGGCCAAGCCATTCAGTTTCTTGACCCCACCACAGCACTGCGAAGTTGCTCCTCCCTTACCTGTCAGATAGCCCGTGCACGGTGCAATGCTCGAAGTAACATCCCCACATGTAAGTGCCCGGCATGGCTCGAGCATAGTGCACGACATGACGAGCATTACAAGAAGGCTCACAGCTAGTCCTTTCATGGTTGGTTAATTATGTGTATATATATGTTTTTTGGGAGTGTTTAGAGGGAGCTCCTATGGGGATGTGATGCAAATGTAGAGAGAGATTGGAGGGGGTTTTATAGATAGAGAGAGGTCAAGAGTGCATTCATGGGAGTTAGAAAGGGGTTAGAAAGGGGGTGAAATAGCTGATGGTATTTGGAATTTGTTTGTATAATGAGTTGCGTGAGGTGGCTGTGAGATGGAGGTGCCACGAGGATTTGAGAGAGGTAATAAAATGACACGCATTTTGGGCTTCAATATGGGTCAACCTGTTTTGAAATGGATTCAATATGGCCATCACATCAAATTCGATCCATGTTCAATCAGAATTATTCGATAAGTATTAAGATTCGTGCAAATTTACGATGTCCATCGAACCATCCTCAATTCCCAACTGATAACCTTAAACTTCCCTCATATTTGGTACCCATTATGAATAATAAATAAATCGAAGTTTAGGTGATATAATAAAACAACTTAGGTATTATTTTTCAGTTATATAATAAAACTTAATTCGATCATAATTTCAACATTCCTTATTTTTGTTATCCAAATTAAATATTCATCTCCCATTTTTTATTTAATTAGACTATTATTTTAATATTTATTAAAATTTTAATTTGCTTGATATTTTGAAGTACACATGCCATGCTTGTTTTAAACGGAGCAAAGCCATAGACGCGGGCCAGGCTTTCTCTGTTGGGCTGAATACACAAAGCGATGGCCCAATTTAATGACCGAAGCCTTTCTCTGTTGAGGTTCAGGCCCCTGCTTTATGGCCCAGTCTCATATAATTGAATACTATTGCTATTGTTATTGTCGTTGTTAGGGAAGTATGTGAAATTAGTTTGTTTGGGTTCCTCTAAAATTATTTAAATTCTTAAGTTAATTAAATATTGTGATGCACATACAAGCATTTAAATGTAGTGGTGGTAAAAATTTCAATTATAAATTTGGTATAATTATATTAAACATGCCCATATATGATTTTTAGTTTCTACAAATTTTAAATTGATGTTTAAAATATATGGTTTAGAATTGAAACAAAAATAATAAGGCGAACTAGAGATTGTTGGGGACAGGTTCAGAATTTTTGTCAGAGTAGAACAAAAGATCAAAAGTAATCAGATTCAAATAACTAACTGGATGAGCTTGGCAAGTCTTCAAGTGATGATATTTCAGTATTTTACTTGAAAACAAGTTGTTTAGCGACGCTGCATTAAATTATTAAAGATTTTGAGAAGTACCATAAAATGTTATACAACCAGAAACATTCATACCAGTAACGATGTTCTTTTTCCAAAATTGGAAGGCAATGACTACAACAGATATACAAGATCTAAGGGCCTGTTCGGTAACATGAGAATTTTGTCGAAATAGAAATTTTTAAATGGAAATGGGAATTTCAATTTGTCAAAACCAAAGTTATTTAACCTATAGGAAAATTTAGAATATAGGTGTTCGGCAAATGCATGGGAAAATTGTTAGGATATTAATTTGTTTTTCTTTTTATAGAAGATGTAATACTACAATTAAACTATATTAAGTTTATTAATACTAATTACTGATATGATCAATATAATAATATATATATCAGATTCTAAAAAAAATTAATTATACTTTCTTAATAATTTCTTGTATTATTAAATTGTACTTGTTTAATTAATTTTAGCCTTTGTACTATTAAATTGTGTTTGTTTAATGAGTGCTTGATTGTACAAATTAATTTCAGTTTAATTAATTAAACAAGTATTGATTAGTATAATTTCTCTTTTTTAAGTCAAATTAATCTCCCGGCGATTACTCTTACAAAGTTATGAAATTAATTGGGTCAATTAATTGGTTCCTCTTTTTTAAGTCAACTTAATTGAGTCAAATTACTGTATTTGATGACTCTACCAAAATGATTGAAGCAGCTCCGTCAAATGGGAAAAAAAACAGAGCTCTGACCAAATTTATTTTTTACCATGCAAACTCACAGTCAAAAGGAAAAATGGTAGCCATTTGGGAATCTAATTGGGTAAAAAATCGTAGTGCCGAACACTTCCCAGATAAAAATACCAACTTGTTACTTTTACCTTGAAAAACCCATGGGTAATGGGGCTATCGAACGGGGCAATCTTATTCATGTTGGGTACGTTTGGATGAGAGTTAGAATAGCTAGAATAGCGAAATTTTAGAATAGTAAATGAGAATAGAGAAAAAATAGTGATTTTCAAATTAGTGTGAAAATGGTACTATTCGGATTAGTAAAAATATTGTTTGGATTGTATTTGTGGAATAGTGAATAGTTGTAACCAATAAATAATAGTGTTAACAATGTACTAATTAAGAAGAAAGATAGGCAAGTGGGATCTCAAATGAATTGTCACGACATGGAGATATCGAAAATTGATATCAAATTTGTCATTTCAGAATTATGTTAGTGGAAATTCAAAAAGGAAACATTTTTTCCTCTCATTTCACATTTCCGAATAGTAGTTATTCCAACATTTACAAGAAATAAAGAATAACACCTACAAAAATAGCAAAAATGTTGTTTGAATGCACATTGTTATTCTGAATAACTTTATTCTAAAATAGCCTCTATTCTTGCTATTATTGTGTCATCCAAAAATAACCGTTGAAAACCCTGTAAATTTCCTGTGGAAATTTGTCGTTATCTAGAATATATTAGATAAAAAAATAGTTTTCTGATTAATTCCAAAAACTGACTATTTCCACATGTGATATGAACAAATCATGGGAACTACAAAGTATTAATTCTTGCGCAAATATTTATAATCCTCTTAAAAGCTGGAGCAACCGTCCTTTCTCAGCTTAGAGTACTTTGGACGATAGCCCACGTCAACGCCCCAGATTAACCAAATCAGAACTCTAGTACTCACCTTCAGATCCTCTCCAACCAACCAAAATTCTCAACGCAGTTACAGCCGTTGATTATCCACGTGATTTATATTAGTGCCATTGAATATCTTCTTTACTAGGAAAATTGTTGGATGGGATCATCTGAGTTACCCATCTTATTACCATTTCTCGACGACTCAGTTGAGATTCAGCCTTTTACAGCGTAGCCTTCTTAGGGCTCTACCGTAGGCAGTAGCATCTCTGGTCTCTCTGCTACGTGACTCATTATTACCACATCACCTCTTTTTTTACATCTCAGAAAATTTTACCAATTACCTCACACTTCTGTAGTTCCCTATGCAACCCATAAATACACCATTTGTACGGACCTGGAAGAAACTGAAAAAGCATCTCGCAGTTTTTCTTTTGCAAGCAATACACGGTCGGATGAAATGGAAGCAACTAAGCATGGATACTTTGTGCTAGTACCCCTACAAAGCTTGTATTTTTCATTCTAGAGATGCTTTGCTTTGAGAATCGTGATCTACGAACACAAGTCCAAGTTTCTCTTTTCATGTATAAACCTACTAAATAGGTTTCAACCAAAAGTAAATTTTTCTTCTCGAATTAACTCAAAAATAAATATCGAAATGAAAATACACCCGCAGAATCCACGTGAGGAGTCAGTCTTGGCGTCACCATCGAAGTCAATGCCTTTTTCTTTGATTCGTAATTCGGGAGAGAGGTACAGCTCCGGGAAGTGGGTCCCACAAGTACACCACGTTTGAAAGCACTTAGTGGTAATCCGCCACGTCATGGTAAAAATACAGCAAAATTTCGTGTGGTCCGTATACTAGACTGTATCGTATAGCGTAGTACCAGTACCATCCTCGCCAGTCGCCAGTCGCCAGGCTTAGGCTAATAGGCGAGAACTGTAGCAGCCGCCTACTTTAACAGGCTCCTCCTTAATTTCAATGTGCAATGAATGAGGCACAATTAGTGGGCTAATCATCAATTATTTACTTGATTAATTGCGCACAGTAAGGGGCAAGCGATAGGTGGCCTCACGGGTTTGTCTTAATCCGGGTGTGCGAGGTGTGCGTCTCAACAAAACTTTCCTGTTTAAGTCCGGGACAATATATTTTTCTGGAGGAGGAAGCGATTAGGGGTGTTCATTGGGTCCGGTTTAGTCGGTTTTAAACCGAACCGACTTAGTTTGGACTAAACGGTTCGGTTTATTTTTTAAAACCAAATTATAATTTTGGTTCGGTTCAGTTTAAAAAATTTCAAAACTGAAATAACCGAACCGACCGAAATTTTATATATTATGAATTTGGTCCGGAACGTCCCGATTTATTTCTTAATTAATTGCTTTAAATACTTCGGTTTATTTTTTTAATACCCCGGTTTATTTCTTAATATACTTTGGTTTATTATAAATCAATTGTTTTAAATAAAAAATTAATATATTTTGGTTTGAACCGAACAAACCGAAATAAAACTTTGGTTCGGTTCTATTTTAGAAACCAAATTATTACTTTGATTTGCCTAGTTCGGTTCGGTTGAAACCGAACCGAACCGATGAACACCCCTAGAAGCGATAGCCGATAGGTGGCCTCTTTGGTCCTTACGAAGTTACGGCTGCTGATACACTGGAACTTGGGTCCCATTGTCAGTTGCTCAAAGGGAAAGAGATATGTAGGTTGTTATTAATTATTTGGCGAACAACTTGAATCAGTATTTTAGCTATTTTAATCCAACCAAACATTGAATAGGTTATTCCGAATAGCTTAACCTCAAGAATAAACTATTCTCAATCTAACCAAACATATTCTAAAAGAGACTCTTCAAACACGAGATGTAAAATGGCAAGAATGAATATATAGTCCATCATGAGAATTATCTGTGAATTTAAATTTCTTTGATGGTTAGCTTATAATTAAAACGCAAAATTACAAATCAACAATTGACAATATTTTGTAGTTTACTCATATACAACAAATAAGCATGGCTTCAGACTCTTTATGTATTTTTTTAAAAGGTTAGCTAGCTATTTAACTCTGTTTGTGTAGTTTTTGTATAGTCTGTAAAGGAGGAGGGTTGCGATAAGACGTGGCAAGCCATATGTTAAAAACGACCTCTTTATGAGAAGGAACTCAATCCGAATGATCACAATTGGATTCATTTCTAGTCTATACCAGCTTGTTTGGACTAAAGGCTAGATTGTTGTTGGTTGTTGTTGTAAGGTTAGCTAGCCATTTGCTTGCCGTGGTGGATTTAAGGCTTAGCCAAAAGTGACTAAGTCACTTCTATGATTTTAAAATTTTAATTATATGTATAGAAATTTAATTGAATTTTATCTTTTTAAATTTTTTATATAGTCTAGCCATTCACAATAAATGACATATGTTTAGTTGTAACATAGTGGTTAAAACTCTATTTTATGGTTGAGAGGTTTTGAGTTCAAATTTTACTCACTACAATTGTGTATTTTAATTTTCAGCCACCCAATCAAAATTTTCAAGTTCCGCCCCTACTGCTTACTTGACAATAAATTAACAAAAAGTAAGTTATTTACGCATTCCTTTTCTGAGTAAAACTCTTTCTGTGAAAATTGTAGGCAGAAGCCTACTACCACACAAAAAAGCGCATTGTTTAATATGAGCAATTAGTACATTTGAAAATATCTTAAACTTCCAAAATATACAAAATATCTTGGATATTTGAATACAGACGTTATACGTACAATTGCGAGCTCCATGCCACAATACAAGGTGAACAAATGAAATGGGTTCTTGGCCTTAATTTTTAGGTGAATGAATAACTAGCAAGATTAGTTAGTTAGGCAAACAAATGAAATGATATGATATTTTGATAAAGGGGGCATGGCAAGCAAAAGGGATTGCATGAAAAAGGCAGGCAAGTCGCATCAGTTGTTGCTCTCACCCTCCGGCAAAAAAGGCAAACACTAACGTGGCTCACTGCTATGAACCCACAAAAAAGTTGACTCGGTCCGGTTTGCCATACATGTGATCAGTTCCCCTCCCCATCTCCTCTCCTCTGCAATTCCTTCCCAATTCCAAACTTTGCAATATTGATGGAATATGCAATAATTATTATTGTTCGGATAATTTGAAAATGTTGATAACTTATATTTATATTATTTTGAAATGCAATTTACTCTCTCGGCCAATAATATGTTTTTTTTTCCGTCCACTATTGTTATGTACTTGAGTTGTATCAAGTACTCAAGTATTTTCGTATGCTGCGTAATGTTATTTTTGCAATTGTACGACATTGCAAGTAAATCGTAAACACACACTTTATAAAATTTGTAATTTGTCGTAAAAATATGTTTGGGACTAAAGACTTGGTAGTTATTGTTGTTGTTGTAATCTTGTGACAGTATAACTAGTATAAATTACTAATTACACTTTACAACATTATTAACTTGTAATTCAAATATATATATTTTATGCACTGTAGCAGCCAACATAATAGTTATTTTAGACAAGAAGTTAAATGAAGAGATAACAAGATAACACTGATTTTGAGGGGGGGGGGGGGGGGGGGGGGGGGGGGGGAATTACACATTACAATGAATCTATGAGAAATTAAAAAAATATGTATGTTTTAGATCATTTTATGAGTAATTACTTTATAATGTTAAATTATTAAAAATGGAATCAGGCTAGACGCTTGCTAAATTGTTCTTATAGAATGTAAGAAATTGTAGAGAAAGAAACCGGATCGTTACAACTTGAGTCGCGCTAACCAGACTACGCCAAACTTAGAGAGCCAGACACGTGACTCCCCACATGGCAAACGGACCCAAACGGAGTACTAACGGACCCATCAGTGACCCCACCAAACCGCAAAAAACACTTCTGAAGTAGTTAGGTTCTCTGCTACTTGTTTCAGCGCCAATTGCCAAACATCAAAACAAATTAGTTTAAATTTAAGTAAGTCAACTGAGATTACGGAGTTGGGCTCTCAGCGGACAAGTCCAGAACTGTCTGTTGCTATTGTACAAATCTCGGATCTTCTGTGGCTTAATTTGCAATTTGTTGCTCGTAACGACAGCACTACATTCAAATTAGCTCTTTCAGAGTAATTATAATTATGCACGGTATCATTACTAGTTATATTAAGATTTGGATCACATGCCGTAATACGCAAATAGTCACTGTACGTAATACGCAACTCACTACATGCAACCATCACGTATAGTTGTATATCATACCGTGACGTATCCGGTAAGTCCGTGACTTTGTACACCCCTTGTTTTAACAATGTAAATGCTTGATTAGGACAAATTTGTGAAAAGTCTAGTCCTTGTTTCTATTAGCATTGAATCTGACTTTTCACATATATTAGCGTGTGAAGGACTACCACTGTGCCAGAGATTAATGGAGGTGCTTAAGCAAAGAAGGAAACTACTATCAAAGTATCAACCGACAGAAGCCCCGCATGTCAAATCTGCCACAGAATTCAACAGCTGTTTATGTCGCCATTAATTTAATCACAAAGAGGATTAGGTGGAATTTGGAGAAAAGAGAGATTGCTTTGTTTTGCTTTACTACTCAATTAGCGGCAATAATTTTTGCACCCCCTCGGAATTTGAGACATGACTTGTGGCAATCAGCAGCACCTCCGCATAAATAGTTTATTGAACGATGTTTTCTAACTACTTTTAGAACATAAAATGCCGAAATTTTTATTAATATCCTAAAAAAAAATAGCAAACATGCTCTCCATATAAAAAAAAAAAAATTCAAAAATGCCACGATCGCCCCGTGTTTGAGCAATCACGGCATCTAGTCTCGTCTAGGGGTGAGGCGGATATGGAATAACAGGCCGACAAACCGGTAGATGTGACCACGACCACTGCTAGAGTAGAAGAAGTGGCCCGACAAATCTGCTTATTCTTCACCTGAATTTGTACAGTAGGTGCAATTTTGATACTTAGTCAACACTAATATTTGTAATATAAAAATTACAATATTAATAGAGACTTACCAGACAAGCATAACACAAGCTCTGGTATAAGTGGGCGATCACAGCTTCACCCCAGTTCCACCTCGATGGCCTCTCAATGTCCTTCAGCAGAGAGAGGAACATAATCAGGATTGCATCACCGCTGGAATCCATTAACATGACGCTGCCACATAAGTCCGTCACAAACGCCCTAATATATCAGCAATGTAAAATAGTCAACATAAATAATTGTTATTATTGTTGAGTTCAGAACATATTTTAATTTCCAAATGTTTATGGTTACCTCTTCACCGCCTCTTCGTTAGTGGTATCAGGAGCTATCAGACGCTGGGAGAAGTAAATGCGGAGCGATGCTAGACTAATACAGTACCTAGAATACCAGAACTCATCCTCCTCTTTCTTCTTCTTCTTCTTCTGCAGCACCTTTGGATCGGCTCCCAACAGCTCTGGTATCATCTTCGTCAAGTATGGATGGTCCGAGACACCACCTATGGGGTCGTCGTCGATCGGTAAACCCCATAAGGCGCTCACATCAGCTAGGGTGACTGTCATTTCCCAACCGGAAGATGAAATGAATGAGTCTTTGGTCGTCATCTCTCTACTAGACCGCAAATGAGATCCTGATCGATCCTACTCTGAGGCATGGTGGCTAGCTGATACAAGCTAAGGTTCATGATGCACCGCTCTATCAATGGGTGAGGGACATATGGGACCTCAGGGGTGCAATGTCTCACCGTCAACATCGTCTCGTCATGCATTTAACAATGATTTCAATGTAAGCCATTGATTATATCTCATATTAAATAATGCTATTTAAATTACATAAAAAAAACCAACGTACCTCCAAAGATGTGTATGCGACACGGTGCTTAATATGTGGGATCCACAGAAGATGACTAAATGTGTCAGCATCATGAGTGGAAGCCTCTGCACAGGAAGCCTCTCCAGCGGGAGCATGTGATCTCTCCCACTCTCCAGACTATCTCGTGATTCTCCCGTCTAGGTCTGGACATACTACATTTGAAAATATCAAGTTACTAAATTTCTAACATATTTTTAAAATTTACATTAATTAATAAAAATTATTACTGCAAACTACCACAAAAAAATTTAATAATAGAATTTTGGACACTTTATAAACAATTGATAAACAATTTCTAACAATTTCTAAACAATTTTGGATAATTTCTATAGATGCTAAACAATTACTAATCATTTATAAATAATTTTGGACAATTTCTAAAATGCTAAACCCTAAACCCTAAATCCTAATTTCAAATTAAACATTATAGACATAATTTATATTATTCACATAACATATTTATAAAAATTAGTGAGATTTAAAAAAAAATACCGTACATTAAATGATTTAAAATTTTAATGATATGAAATTAATGGCCTTTGAAAATTGTTTTAAACTTTAATTAATTGCTTTATTTTAAGAAACTGTTTTAAAAATTCAAATAATTGTCAAGTGATATTTTCTCAATTCAAATAACATATTTTTACAATTTACAATAATTAATAAGAATTATTATTACAAACTAAATTTAAAAAAATGATTTATGTAGATGCTAAACAATTTCTAACAATTTTCTAAAAATAGATGCTAAGCAATTCAATCGCGTCGGGAAAATCAACAACCCGCACATGATATTTAACAATTCAATTTATACGACTCGGTACGACATAACCAAATCAAGAACCCTAAACCCTAAATCTTAACCCTAAATCGACCCAATTGCACCACATTTTAATAGGGAGGAGTTCAGCTCCAACGCCATTACAAGACACAAAACATAAATAAAAGAAGTTGTGTTGGGTTACCCGGAAATAATCGAGAACATATTTGCTATTTTTTCCTATTTTTAGGATATTAATAAAAATTTCGGCAGAAAATGCTTCGTTTGAAAATAAAACCTAACATTAATTTATTTTATTACAAATTTCCATCTATTATATATATGTTGCTGTATCTTTTTATTAGAATCTCAATCTCTTTGAGGATCTTGGAATCACATTTTTTTTTCAACTTCGCTTTTAGAAAAAAAAAAATTATATTTGTATATGCTAGCTGTTAGATTAACAAAAATTGTGTAACAAGTGTGCAAATGTTTGCCCATATTGGGAGAAGTATGATAGAGAAACATAAACCTATTTTAAACTCAACATCTGATTCCAAGAAACACTACACATCTCTCACAAGTAGTCAAGCCCCTATACATTGTCTAACTCTAATCCTTAGTTCTTAAGCTAGGAAACAAATGTGTACAGTTTCAGCTGTCAAATTCCACACTGAGTCGGCGCCTTGTTTCCCGCAAATACAATCTTCCACGTGTCAATCTTTCATTGGCAAGGAATCACACTTTGTCATCCTAATCAACAAAAAAGTTCAAAACCATGTTGTCGGTTTGGTTCGGTTAATACGCGTCAGGACTTAAATAATTAAACCTAGCTAGAAGAAGTCAAACCGGTTTGGTTTTTTGCGATCGTTGCTAGAATTGGACCGGTTCAGACCCGGTACGATAGGAGGCCGGTACGACCTCAATAGCGCAAAATTTATCCCTTTGAAGAAACTATGTGCCTTCACATCAGCAGCGCCACGCCGGGAACCAAGGCGGGTTTCCGGGTCTTTCCTCAGCAAACCCGCAATGAGGTCCCGGGCAGCCGACTCAGTAGGCCCAACCGGAGATGCACCCGATGGAAAGGTGAGTGGCTGCTTCACAATGCTGCGCAGAGTAACCTCATTTGTCGGCCCCACAAACGGTGTACGGCCGTAGATCAGTTCATATAGAAATATACCATAAGCCCACCAGTCGACCGCACTGCCATGGGACCCACCCGCAGCGACCTCTGGCGCAACGTATTCATGGGTTCCGACAAATGAGCATGACCGGGCAGTGACAGGTTCAGCCACAAACTGCCGACCTGGCCCGGTTCGACCTGAGTTTGATCTTCTCGGTCTGAACAGATGGTCGGGTAGACAAGATGGATCGGTTGTAGCGTCAGCACCGAAAGATGTAGGATCGACGGCTTCGACGGTTGGTGATGACGTGGACTCCAATGACAGGTCGAAGTCTGAAAGCATAATGTGACCGTCAGATCGAATTAGAATATTCTCTGGCTTTAGATCTCTGTACACTATTCCAAGCATGTGGAGGTATTCTAGCGCCAATAGAACCTCAGCTGCGTAGAACCTGAGATAAAAATACCCAAATAGTAAAACAAGTTTTAGTTCAAAAAGAAATATATATGGTAGGTGCAATAATCGTAAATTTTGTAATGATTTTCCACAATTTTATGGATTAGAAATCGAACGACCCATTTGAGGGAAATTGAAGCAACTCTTTTACTTCACTACCGTTGCCATTATGAACTTAGAATGATGTACTTCCAGTAAAAAAAAGGTACATACAAATTCCCATTACCCTTTCTTTTCATGAAATCTTCATCCATATAAAGAAAAATTGATGACACTCCACTATAAAAATTAGTAGAAAAAATATGCATAATGAACATTTTTAAATAATGGCACAAATTTCAAACTTTTAAGTATTACCTCGCAGCAGTGACCGGGAAACGAAGACCCGGCTGGCGGTGCCGGAGCGAGTGCAAATCACCGCCACTACAGAACTCCATGACGACACACGAGTAATGCGGTGCCGCATCAAAATCCGAGTAAAGGCTTGGCAGGAAGGGATGATCAAGCAATTTCAAAATCCTCTTCTCTGTCGCTGCTCTCTCCAGTTTTTTCTTCTTCTCTAGTGCCATTTTGTCAACCACCTTCATGGCATAATAACAATTTTTTTCGTCTCTTAGATGGCACAAATACACCGTGCCGATGTCACCGCTGCCGATTTGCTTTATAAGCTTGAAGTCTTTCGGTCCGAGCGGTCCCGGTAAGCGGTGTATTATCAGGTCTAGCTCTTCGGCAGAGCGGTGAGGTTTTAGGGATGCTCTCTCTGGAGAGGTGGCAACCGGAGGTGGTGGAGGAAGCGGCGGCGTTGTGGCATCAAAAGAAAGGCGTGAGAGACTGGAGCAACGGTCGCAACTGCCGGTGCTGCTACTAACAGAACTCTGGCTTGAATTAAGAGTTTCTGACCCAGTTTCCATGTCAGAGTCGGGAGAGAGATCTAACATTGTTGTGGGATTTTGTTGCTTTGTTTTGAGAGGTGGAAGAGATGATGTGAGAGAGGTTTATTCTCTGGCGAGGAATAGGGTGGAATAGTGGCGGGCATAGAAACCGGGAATATCTTTTGGCTGGTTGCTATAAAAGCTTGGCAGGAGAGATCTTGGAACAGTGAAACAAAACAGGGAGAGTGATTCTATTCTCGTTTCTCTGTCCTTGGAGAAGAGATATGATATGTGCTTTTTAAATTAACAGTGGTTGCATTTTACAGAGAGAGAGAGGAGCGGAGGAGAAGGACGGGTTGGATGCAGCTTTTAATTACCTGTTGCTTTTTACAGTAAAGAGAAGCAAGGGTTTGATTTGGATTAGAGAAGATGAGTCTGGGTTTTATAGTAAACGCCTAATGTGACGGACCGCGGACGGGATAGTTTATTTTTTTAAGTTATTCCGATAACATTTGCATAAAGAACCTTTCTTTAATGTGGGTTTTGCTTATAGCTGCTTGTGTATACGATTTGAAAATGTTGATTGAACAATCATGATCGCATCTCCATGAAATGACCCCAGATTTGATTAAAGTTCCCTTAAAATGAAAAATGAAATGTCCATTCGGACTCAAATTAGCATAGTACTGGAAAAGTTTTTGCGTGTAGAGAATGTTTCGGAATTTAGTTTCGCACGAATCTTGAAACAAATTAACGGTTCACAGTGTTCTGTAATTTGTATTGGAGAGGATGAAAACTATTCTAGTCCTGAGCTGAGAAATATATTGTCTGTCGCTACTAGGCCTGCACAAAAAATTTGTAGTTCGTAATTCGATTCGAGTTTGATTCGAAAAGGTTCGTAAAAAGTTAGATTCGAAATTGAGTTCGTTTGAAATTAATTCAAACCAAACTCAAATTAGATCTAGTTCGTTCGAAATAGGTTCGCAAACCAAACTTAGTTCGAAATTAACTCAAACTTAGTTCCGCTGATAACTTAGTTCGAAATAGGTTCGCAAACCAAACTTAGTTATGCTGATAATTTATGTTCGCTGATGAAAATATAAGGCCGTTCAGTCCATAATTGCTCTCAGTTCTAACTTAAATTGTACTTTGAATACTTTGGATATTTGAAAACTTTGGTGATGTTGCTCCTGTTGGTTGTTTGAAAAACTTTAGATACTGTGATTGTACTGAACTTTGCTTGATTATACTAAACTTTGGTGTTTGATATAAATTTTGGTATTTGTAATGAACTTTGATATCATAAATTAGAGATAATGATCAACTACGGAAATAAAAATGGCGTTATCATATGAAAACTACTAAATATAAACGAATGATCCTAATCTGTGCACATTATCTCTAATTGTAGCATCAATTTTAACTTAATAATTGCAGTGTGACCTCTTTATTTATTACGGAGCTGTTAGAAGTATATTATGGTGTAGAATAAAGTATAATTTATGATATTTCCAAATGTCAGATTAGATCTCCAAGTTATTAATTATAATAAATATCATTGCTAATATAAAAATCTGATCTTAATTTTTGAGTTTCACTTGCATTTTGTTTGATGGAATAAAGAATAAGCTCCCAGATGAATAACAAAACTTTTCAAGGATGTAAATGAAACTGTGCTTCTGTCCCAGCTTTTATTGGTTCCCCAGGGGCTAAGGATCTAAGCACCTATTTTTGTAGAGAGCATGGTTGGCAACTCAAGTACTCAACTGAAGCTCCATGTAAGGGAAGTAAACTCAGCCAAACCCAAACGGCTAGT
Organism: Carex kokanica; assembly: GCA_025461125.1. Taxonomy (NCBI): domain Eukaryota; kingdom Viridiplantae; phylum Streptophyta; class Magnoliopsida; order Poales; family Cyperaceae; genus Carex; species Carex kokanica. The sequence goes on along the minus strand of JAJGRX010000563.1, from coordinate 92,055 downwards.
CTGACACGTGCGAACTAGCCCATTGCACGTGACCTCTAAGAACCTTTTCGTGGCACTTTCAAGTCCTCACTCACGCCTCACCGCTCTCTCTCTCTCTCTCTCTCTCTCTCTCTCTCTCTCTGGCGACGTGTCGAAGCGTGTCCGGGAGCCAACCACGTAGCTAGCTTGTGCGATTTACAAATTAGGAAAATGCGAATATTTGGAGAAATAGGGATAGGGTCATGGAGAGTGTAGAGGAGTATGAAAGAGCTCTCGTGGGTGAAGGAGACGGATGCATATTATTGCATATGCATGTTAATGTCCTTTATTGACCCCAGCTACCAAAAAGCAAAAAACAAGCAAAACATTTATCCAAGTGCCCAATCCAAATATGTATAAAGGCGATCATTTGTTATCAAGTACCAATTATATAGCATTTATTGTTTGGGTTGCGATACATGAAAATAGTTCATTTTATTTTTTAACAAGATATTTTTTTAATGAGGGGTTTAAATCCTTCATTTTTTGTGCCTCCAACGTACCTTCATTTTTAAAAGGTTAATAACTCAAAATTTAAATCATAAACGTCAAAATAAAACCGTTAGATGTGATTTATATTATTTTCTCTATGTGGTCATAAAAAATTATCACATTTTGGTTTTGTTTTTATGTGAATCAATAAGTTAAAAAATCAATGTCTAGAAATTATCCACATTAGTACGTTTTTACAAGCTCTCGATGACAATCAAAACAAAGTTGAAATATCATAACTTTTTACACATGCATAGATAAAATTATGTAGATCATATCTAACAGTTTTATTTTGACTTTTAAGTTTTAAATTTTGAGTTATTAAAGTTTTAAAATGAAGACATGATGGAGGCACACAAAATGGAGGCATTTGAACCCTCCTCTTTTTTAATTAAATGTTAAAAAATAGAAAGAAATTAACATCTACAGAAATGTAATATGGTTGGTCATATGATTGATTGTCTATAAAATCTCATATAATTTTTATGTTATATGATATTTTTACATGTCATTAAATATAAATTGTTGTAAATTTTGAGTTGCTTAGTGAAAAGATACAATTTACATAATAAATTCTATTAATTTTGAAGTGCCTGATAATAAAGTCTATTAATTGTTGTATTTTAACATTGAATATACACTAAAATAGGATGTATCTTTAATCTTGGATTCTGATAGGGCCATGTTCCATAAGCCCTTTTACTTGTTCTAAACTGGGCCATAAACGACTGGGATTCGGACCTCGCTAAGAGGCCAACCCGATGTCATATGAAAAGCCCAAAGATTCACTAAGTCGGGGTCCAATACAGCGGCCTCAAATTATCTGGCCTTAAATGGGGTTCATGATAACCGACATACGAAATTACCGTTGAAACGGCTGGCTTAATGCCCCCCGTTCTAGTAACGGCTGACATGACTACCCACGTTCTCCATAACTGTCCGAGATTGCAGTTATGGCTGGACTATATAAGGCAGTGATTCCCACGAATCAGGGGACACTGGGACAACCATAGGAGAGATCACACAGGATAGAGTACGAATCTCTCACAATCAACCCCGAGTTCACAACTCCATTACCATCTCGGTCTGCCATCCTTTGGCAGGACGAACTCAACTCAGCCCAAGATTCCATACGACCTCATCTCCCGAGATAGGACGTATCAGATTCGTACTCTCAAGTCATCTTTGTTTAAAAATGATAACGCTATTAACAACAACAATAATAATTAATTGTCATAATATCAATATATAATTAGTTAAAATGATTTCGTTTTGTGCGATACCGTTTAATCAATAAATATAATAATTTGCTTACAGTAGAAAAAAGGTTAAGAATTCCTCTATTACCTTAAAGTAAAAATAAACTTATTTATAAGTACCTAATATAATTGAGCAGATGCAATATATCCAAAATCAATTTGAGCAAATTAAGCTATCATTTGAAAAAGCAAACAACATAAAAAGCGTTGAAAAATTCTCCATCTAATTAAAGCTTTGAGGGGCTGGTTACATGGCAGCCTTGAAGGCTTGAACTATCCACTTCAAAATTTCCCCAAAAGAATGGAAATCGGGAGGGAACAATGCATTATGCATGCATATATAGAAAAACCACAACGCTTTTTTCCTTCTGAGAGGAAGCACATCTTTATTAGCAGGCTTTTTTCTTATATGCCCTCGTTATTCGTAATATTCAAAATCTATTTTCTATTTCTTCTCCAGTAAACTAGGATGTGCTCCAAAATGCTTTCATTATAAGAAATAAAATGAATGAGAGAGCGACGTGAATCACTTGTTCTATTATCAGAAATTTTGAAAGGAGGCGAGAGAGAGAGAGCGGAAGGTGAGTTTCGTGTATAATTTTGACAAACTTTTCACCTTCGAATCGTAATGGAAAGAAAGTAAATTGCTGCACTCGTTTCCTTTTTCTTTCAGTCCAGTTTCTCTACGCAAACGATTATAGACGTCTCTAAAGATGGAATAATGCATTTATAATTGCGAAATTTATTATTCACAATTGTTTTACATTCCCATTCTACATTTTAATATTTTTAGGACCTGTTCAGCTGCTCCTCAAATTTTACTGTTTACGTGAGAAAAAAAAAAATTCACTCAGACTGAATTTTTTTTTTCCCACGTGAACAGTAAAAATCAGTTCAAATTTTTTTTTTTTTCCGTGTCCATTCTCCAGCCCACTGTGCTGCCGAACAGGCCCTTACAGTTTACATTTCTAAATACAAATTATTTTATTGTAGCAGTGGGGCTGTAGTGTAGAGTGGAAACTCGGAGAAGGAAAATGAGTGGCAGTTGGTATTTAAATTCTAACGAAGAGAAGAGAAACGCGTAGGAAAGATTCGAAAAATAATATTTATCATTGTACATAATAATTATATAATGATCATATGATAAGTACTAATAATTGAAAAACAAGGTGTTAGCTGGAATAGTGCCGGGATAGCGAGAAGCAGAGAGACAGGTATCAGCTTATTCTGTCGTTAATCCAGGTACTATTATCTACTAAACTAATCCTTTGTCACTTGATAGCGGGTGGGGTTGCGTACCGGGCCGGGACACAGCCCGACCCACGACCATGTGCGGCGACAGGCGCCTTGGTAATTGGTAGGTGCTCTTTGTGGGTCCTACTTTTGCGGAGGCCCAGTTGTCAGTTGATGCTTTTTGTCTGGATAATTTCTTTGTTTACAATTTTTTATTTTTTTATCTCACATGTTATGCGAAATGACAGTGTTACTATTTTCACATAAAAAAAGAGAGAGACAGTGTTATTATTTTTCTTATTGGTTAAATAAATTTTGTCTGCTGCAGGTTATTCGTGGAGAAATTTTGTTTTGATCCAACATATTCTTAAACGACAATTCTTGTAGGAAATAATTCAATTTTAGAACCAACGATCGTAGTTCTCGAACGATTACAAATCGAATATCTGGGAAATCGTGTTGAATTTTAAATACAAATTTGTTGAACCAAAAACTAATCCGAAGTGCAAAGCAAAATAATTTTTTTTTTAATAAATTCAGCGTTCTTACAATTTAAGCGCCTATGATTATGCCACGAAGACGGTGTGTGTATATATGTATATATATATATATCTAGAGGGATGTTGGCTAAGATCAAAGTGCTCAACATATTCTCTATATTAAAATGTGTTTGGGGATCAAATTTTACATTTTTTGAAATTTTTCTTTATTTTCTATGGATTTTTTAAAAACATTCTTTTTAAGATTTATTTTTATTTATTTTTTATTATTCAAAACACTGATTTTCAAAAATCCTTAAGAAATAGTAAGAAAATTCTAAAAAATGTAAAATTTGGTCTCCGAGCACATTTTAATATGGAGAACACGTTGAGCACTTTAGGTCGACTATTTGAACTTTGAAAACTGCAAAATTGAATTATTAGCACCAAGGCTCAGGAACTACCACTTTGATCTTAGCCAACATCTATCTATATATATATATATAGAGAGAGAGAGAGAGAGAGAGAGCTGGGCTTAGCTAAGACATGGAGTAAAACGACTTGGTGCTCCACGTCTCATTATTTCCATTTTGAATCCAAACTACCGATCCGAACCGCTCATCATGATCTCCATACTAAAATGTGCTTGGAGACCAAATTTTACATTTTTTGGAATTTTTTTACTATTTATTAAGCCACTTTGAAAATCGCTGATCCATTGGTCCAGAATTTTTTACTGTTTTGCTACTGTTCATCCAGATCAGCAATTTTCACAGTGGCTTAATAAATAGTAAAAAAATTCAAAAAAAATGTAAAATTTGGTCTCCAAGCACATTTCAATATGGAGAACAACTTGAGCGGTTCGGATCGGTAGTTTGAATTTTCAAAATAGAAATATGGCGTGGAGTACAAAGCGTTTTACTCCATGGCTTAGCTAAGTTCATCTCTCTCTCTCTCTCTATATATATATATATAGAGAGAGAGAGAGAGAGAGAGAGAGAGAATGGCTAATATCAAAACGTTTGTTCTTGGACTCAGGAACAAATGATTCAGTTCTCCTGTCTCCAAAGTTCAAACAACAAATTCAAACTGTTAGATGTTCAATCTATATTAAAATGTGCTTGGAGACCAATTTTTACATTTTTTGGAATTTTTTTACTATTTATAAGCTGGTTTGAAAATTGCTGTTTTTATTAAATTTCTGTAGCATTGAAAAACAACGTTTTTCAAACCAGCTTAATAAATAGTAAAAAAATTCCAAAAAATGTAAAATTTAGTCTCCAAGCACATTTTAATATAGATTGAACATCTAACAGTTTGGATTTGTTGTTTGAACTTTGGAAATAGGAGAACTGAATCGTTTGTTCCTGAGTCCAGGAACAAACGTTTTGATATTAGCCATTCTCTCTCTCTCTCTCTCTATATATATATATATATGGCAAATTCTTCTATGTGCATAAGGACCTATTTGTAAAATGAACATATTTTCATTTTCAAAGTTCAAACAGTCGATCCGACCGTTCAACATTATCTCCATATTAAAATGTACTTGGAGGTCAAATTTTACATTTTTTTGAATTTTTTTACTATTTATCAAGTATTTTACAAAATTCAATGGTCTGAATTTGACTAGTTTTTGTAAAATACTTAATAAATAGTAAAAAAATTCAAAAAAAATGTAAAATTTGACCTCCAAGTACATTTTAATATGGAGATAATGTTGAACGGTCGGATCGACTATTTCAACTTTGAAAATGAAAATATGTTCATTTTACAAATAGGTCCTTATGTCCATAGAAGCATCTCTCTATATATATAAGAGTAAAACTAAGGTGTTCTTAAGTTCACCAAGTCTCTTTATGAACTCAAACTCTAAAACCTATCAGAATAACTTCAAATGATGAATCCAAACCGTTGAAATCATTCTATCTTATGAGTAATGCGTTTACATGCAAAAAATTTAAATTTTAAAATTAATTTTGTATAGAGTCAAGAAGTCAAAAGGTATCTAAAAAATGAATGTATTAAAATAAATTTATAAATATTCTAATTTTGACCACTTGATTTTATACTAAATTAATTTGAAACTTTAAAATTTTGACATGTAGACGCATCACGTGTAAGGTAGAAAGATTTCAACAGTTTGAATTTGTCGTTTGAAGCTAATCCGATATATTTTAGACTTAAATACAGGGGCGGACCCAGGATTTTCGTCAGGGTGGGGCAAAAAAATATCGAATCGGGTTTAAATCCATTAACCAATTGAATACTCGGTAAAAAATAATGCTTTAACCTGTACTTTCCAATGCTTTGACTTGTACTTTCTGATACTTTGACTTATAATTCTAATTACCAATCAAAATTCAACAAATTTATTTCAATTTTAACTCTAAATTTAACCCGAATTACAAATCAAACGTCCAGAGGGGGGCAAAAAAATTCCAGGGGGGGCAAAGTCGGTCAGAACCGATAAATCTCCACTAAAACTCGAAATCCAAGGGGGGCAGCTGCCCCCCCTGAAATACACTGGGTCCGCCCCTGCTTAAATACACAAAGAAGTTTGATGAACTTAGGAACACCCTAGTTCTACTCAATATATAATATTCGTAGTTTAAAATATGAAATACTAGAATAATGTTTGGAGCATTATCATAAGTTTATACAATTCAATACCGCATATCTTATCAGTGTTATCTACGTCAAAATGAACCAAATAAAGGTCATTGGATGTACTCAGCCTTGTATATATTATTAAATCCTAGGTGGTGACTCATTATATATAACAGAATCTAGTTTGAGATATCGTATGATTTGCATGTAATTAAGCAATATATAAATGAGCTATAAAGTTCTTGTTGGACTTCACATCTACTCCTGTATATCTCTCTCTCTAATATATTGATTCCATATGAATCATTCGATTTAATTTTTAAATCACGAACTCGTTCTTGCTGATAGGGCTGTCAATGAGCTGGTTCGGGCCGAGCTGGGTCCTAGCTCAGCTTGTTAATTCTGGACCGAGCTCTTACCGAGCGAGCTGGACCTAGGGCATCCGAGCTAAAACCTCAGCTTGAAATCGTGACGAGCCAGCCCGAGCTAGCTCACGAGCTGACGAGCTGGCTCGCTGGGTCTGGCTGGATCTTGTTTTAACCGAGCTGAACCGAGCTAGACCGAGTTAGACAGTATAAAATGCACACAAATTCACAAATTGATGCCTAACCGAGTTAGCTCACGAGCTGGCGAGCAAGCTATGTCCCAGCTTGAACTCGTTAATTCTAGACCGAGCTAGTGACGAGCTGGCTCGTTGACAGCTTGGTCTAGTATCGAGCGAGCTATTAGCGAGCGAATCAGGTGCGAGTCACGATTGACCATTGTAATGCAATCTTGAAGCCCGAGGAAAGCGTGGAAGATATGATTTTTTTGGTTCTTAATTAAACTTCTTTTCACTTTAGTTATATATTTTCTAAAAGAGAAATGCAAGTCCTGGCATAGTTAAAATTTGTTATTGAGTTAATATTGGATTTAAAACACCTAGTGAATAAAGTACACAATTATCTCATACTATTTTTTTTCATCTATAACCTGCGGCTCATTAAAAAGAGAAATTTAGTAAAATAAAACAAAGAAAGCTGCAGTTTTTCTTTCTTTTTTTAGAAGCATAGTTGAAGTGAAGTCATTTTTTTAGGCCATACATTACAAGAATGGAACAATATCTGCGAGGGTACACCGATAAAAAAAAATACTATTTCTTAACGTGTCGGTATTACTGATAAGAGTATCTGCGACGATTTACAAAATCATCCAAACAGATCAGTTTAGCTTAGATACAGAATTTTCTCTACGTAAGAGACAGTTATTCTTCAGCACACCACATTTATGAGGGAAATTTCAGTAATTAATTTTAACCATTAATAAAAAAAATTAAGAAACATTTACTTTTAAGATTAGTTTTTAATTTTCATAAGAAAATATTCACTAATGATCGATTGTAACAAATTACTTTTATTTTTATATCATTAATTTTTTAATTGCAGAAAATCTCAATAACATAACTATCTTCCGATCTAATAAATATGGACCATTTATTGAGCTGTTTTCTTAATAAATACAGAGTGATGCTATGGTACTTAGGGGTGTCAATGACACCCGTTTACCCATTTACCCTACCCGTATCGTATTCGATAAGACGGGTATGGGTAAGGTTTTTTTTTCGGTAGCTTAATGGGTATGGGTATGGGTAAAGATTTTTTTTTCATTACATAAACGGGTAATTATATGAAATAAATTATATATAGATATATCAATATTATATTCAATTTATTTATTTCCATGTTTTTCATATTGCTGAATGTTTTGTTATTTAGTTAACAAATTTAAATTAAATTTGTTAGAAGAGATATTTGTGATTTTTATTTTATTTTTGCTTTATAAAAAACTATTAGTTAGAATTAATTGCATATTGGAATTTGAATTTTTATATTAGTAATTGTGATGACGTATGTATGACATGATAAATTTAGATGATTTATTTGTAAAAATAGTAAAACCATTATATTAGTATTTGAGTGAGGCTATGGTGCTATGCATAGCACGGATGGCTAGTGTACTACGGCTCAATATGGTACTTTTTAAAATCCTAACGGTCGATCCGACCGTTCAATGTGATAACCATATGAATATGTACTTGCAAACTAAATTTTATATTTTTTCGAATTTTTTTACTATTTTTTCAGATAGGTAGACTTTTGATGGTCCAGAATTTTCAAAAAACACTGATTTTTCTACCTATCTGAAAAAATAGTAAAAAAATTCGAAAAAATATAAAATTTAGTTTGCAAGTACATATTCATATGGATATCACATGGAACGGTCGGATCGACCGTTAGGATTTTAAAAAGTACCATATTGAGCCGTAGTACACTAGCCATCCGTGCTATGCATAGCACCATAGCCTCACTCTTAGTATTTTCGTTATTCGCCCACTACCGTTTCGTTACCCATTAATCATAACGGGTATGGGTAGGGTAGGGTAAGACAAATTCTTAACGGGTATGGGTAGGGTATGGGTAGATCAATTCTTAGTGGGTATGGGTATGAAAATGGTTCCACCCTACCCGTATCGTACCCATTGACACCCCTAATGGTACTATGCACATCGCACTTTGGTTTGTACTATGGATGCATGTTAATTTTAAAAGTCTAAACAATTGATCTGCACCGATCAACATAATTTACATATGAAAATGAGTTTGGATGCCGAATTTTACATTTTTTTTAGATTTTTTTTTATTTTTTAAATAGGTACAAAATTACTTATTCTAAAGATTCTAGACCATCCAATAGTAGTGCTGTTCTACCTATCTAAAAAATAGTAAAAAATTCTAAAAAATATAAAATTTGGTATTCAAATACATTTTCATGTGAAGATCATGAATTTATGATGAACTGTTTGGATCGACTATTTAGATTTTGAAAATAAAGATATAGATCCGTAGAACGGACCATAAAGTGCACTATGCATAGTACCTTATAGCTTCCCTCATAAATACAAACGAAACAATAGTAAATAATAGCAATAAATGAAATAAATAAAAATTCTAGCACGCAAAGCGCAAGTTGAAAATAGTTTAAAACTGTTCATAATTTAGGCAAATAAAAAACAGGATGTGTTTTCAAGTTAATGTTCATTTCTAGTTGTCTCCCTCTCCGACATTTGTGTAAATACATGAAGATATAACCAGCAACTTGAAATAATAATTAAAAGATTTGCTTGATTCGTCCCCAATAATATAAATAACAACACACATCTCTCATGACGTGTATATTTTCTTGCCAGAGAACTAGCTTTCTCTCACTAAAAATTTCACATTAAAATTAATCAGTGAAATCCCAAGTCCGCAAGTCATATATAGATTTGTTGATTCTCTTAACACTTGCATTGATTTGCTCCAATTTGGTCGCCTTTGTTGACTTCATCATGTTTCGAAACTCGAGAAAAATAAAAACCTGTCTACAAAGTTTCCATCTATTTTGTCTTCTAAGATCTTGTTATTATATTAAAAACAATGGAAGGTGTTTGTCATTAAATGCGAATTTGACTATTGTTTTTCCTATACTTGCATAAATTGAATTTGCATCCGCAAGCAACAGACATTATGTTTATGATTTTTCATATATTGCTGTATATGTTTTTATGATCTCATTATATATTTTTAGGATAAAGATTTTTTTCCTCCGGCTCCTATCTCCTAATCATTAATTATTTAGGGGATCACAACTTCAAGCACAAAAAGACAAAAAAAATGCGTATCAATCATTAATTACGTAGGGAACCGCTTATATTTGAAATTTTTTACAACTGACGCGCACAAGTATTCATATATATTACATCAAGTATTCATATATAATACACTAAGTATTCATATCTAAGATATCAAGTATTAAAAAAAAACTGGACACATCACTCAACCATCTTTTACACGTTTTTAGAGATGGTTTTTTTTTCTCCGTTCACTCTAATCAATATTTTTGACAATCTGTGAAGAATTTTGCGAATCTAAAATCACAAACGTCTTCTACGCAATTTTCTCTTTCAAATGAGATCCATGATGAAGTACTTTTGAGTTATCCGTCGCGCAAGTATTCATATCTCGTAAAATTATTTATATCTCGTCATGCAAGTATTCATACCACGTCGAGCAAGTATTCATACCTCGTCGAACAAGTATTCATACCTAAGATAGAGTGTACTGGACACTTCCAGTGATTGAGTGGTAATGAAATTTTAATCGGTAAAAAATGAGTGAATGATGTGTCCAGTTTTTTATTTGTGAAATACTGATAAGGTATGAATACTTGCTCGATGAGGTATGAATACTTGAATGACAAGGTATGAATACTTGTGCAACGAACAACTTGAAAGTATGTCATCATGGATCTTATTTGAAAGAGAAAATTGTGTAGAAGACGTTCGTGGTTTTAGATTTGCAAAATTCCTAACAGATTGTCAGAAATATTGGTTAGAGTGAACGGAGAAAAAAAAACCACCTCTAAAAACATGTAAAAGATGGGTGAGTGATGTGTCCAGTTTTTTTTTTTAAAATACTTGATATCTTAGATATGAATACTTGATGTATTATATATGAATACTTGATTTATTATATATGAATATTTGCACTCGCCGCGATAATGACGCGTTTTGTTTTGTCTTTTAGCCCTGAAATTTATGGTCCCTTCTTAATTAGCGGTCAACAAAGGCAGTTATTGACCGGGGGATGAATGGGGGATAGGAGCCGGGGGATAGTTAGTTGGTCCCATATTTTTATTATGCTTAATTTAACGGGATGTCAAAAATAATAAGCTATGTTTGACATGCTACATTAAGAAAAAAAAATTAATATTTAATGTAGGATATTTTAAAGAGGTGTCATTTATTGGTTTCTCTTTTTAGAAATTTATGTTATTTATTGGTTTCTCTTTTTAGAGAATTAACTTTAATGATAATTTTGACATACATTTTAGTTTTTTGTTGTATCATGTCTTGTTAGATCATTAATTCAACGTCAGACTTATATGTAAGATAATTATGGTTTTTATACTATCAATTTTATGTCCAATTAAAAGTGAGCAATATGATTAAGATTAATTTAGACATTAAGGTGTTATGTAAATTGTAAATCATTCATGTGTAGAATTTGAGGGATAATATTTAGAGTAGAACTAGGGTGTGTTGTGCTCGCCAAAGGTTTTGGTGAGCATAACTCCTAAATCTATCGGATTGACTTCAAACAAGACGAATCCAAACGGTTGAAACCGATCTACTTCACGAGTGATGTGTGTACATGTAAAATTTTAAAATTTTCGAATTCATTTAGTCCAAAGTCAAGCGGTCAAAATTGATAAAAAATGAATGCATGAAAATAACTCCTAAATCTTCATTTTGGTGCATTCATTTTTGATCAATTTTGACATCTTGACTTTGGACTAAATGAATTCGAAAATTTCAAAATTTTGTATGTGCACGCATCACTCGTGAAGTAGATCGGTTTTAATGGTTTGGATTCGTCTCGTTTGAAGTCAATCCGATAGATTTAGATGTTTGGTGTGCACAACACACCCTAGTTATACTCTAATATTTATACGATTGATGTTATAAAATGAATAATTATCAAATTAATATGTCATCCAAGAACTTTTTTGGCTTATATATTTTTGAGAATGAGAGACCATAAAAGAGAATCGAAAAATAACTTTACGAAGGTACCTTGCTACATTAAGCATGCCTTAACATACATCATTAATAAGAAGTAAATTGTAGTATCAAATTTAATATTTTTCAATTGTAGTATCAAATTGTAGTATGAAATTTAGATAAATAATTTTCAATTGTAGTATCAAATTTAATATTTTTCATATAAAAAACATTATATAACAATCTTACTAATTGTTCTAACAATAATTTATATATTCAAGTAGTCAGTTCTCTTCCATCTCCTATTCTAAGATGTAAATTGATAATATTTTATATCCTTTAAACTTAAGGTAGGCATTTAATGCATGTACACTAAAATTACATTAGAATCAACCATCTTTGAAGTAGGAGACATTAGAGGCGGATTCAGGATTTTCGTCTAGGGGCAAAAAAATATCGAATCGGGTTTAAATATCTAATCAGATTTAAATCCATTAACCAATTGGGTGCTCGATAAAAAATAATGCTTTAACTTATACTTTCCAATACTTTGACTTTTAATTTATGATGTTTTGACTTATAATTCTAATTACCAATCAAAATTCAACAAATGTAACCCGAATTACAAATTAAACGTCTAGAGGAGGGGCAAATTTTTTTTTAAGAAAAAACAAAGTTGATCGAAACCGATAAATCTCCAGTAAAACAGCTGCTCCCTGGAACTACCTGGGTCCGCCCCAGGGAGACAACTGCGGTGCTATTCTTTATTGGAAGCTTTGTAAATTTGTAGCACCTCAACCTTTGTAGCTGTGTTTTATTTCCAGAATCAAACTCAATATGAACCACAATTAATGTGAAGCATGATGCAAAAGACAAAAAGGGAAAAAAAAAAACAGGGGACAAACAGCAGGCTTGAACACTAACAAAAAGAATTAGATAAAAAAAAAATTGAGGAGCTAAAACCTAATAAAGTTACTTAGATCCATTTGATTGCAACTAAGCATTGTGAAAGCAAAAGTAGTCTCCCATTTAATAAAGCATACTGCAAACAACGTGCATCAATTTTATTATTTCAATATGTAATTTTAGGGTTTGCTTTTAAGAGGCAAAAGGTAAGTGTGCTAAAATAAACATATGGATGTAAATCGGTTACATCTTTATTGTTGGTAGCGTAAATCATCCAATGTATAGAGGACGAGGGAAGTGTTGACAACCAAAATTGGCCAAAATAAAATTATTTCATGGACAGATTACATATAAAATTTTTATATATGATAATTTTTATAAAAAAAAAAAAAACCGCCAAAAAAATGCATTTCAACGAAGTTTAAGTTATGATAAAAAGTTATGGATTGAAAATTGTTGATTTTCATACAAAGTGAGGAGTAATTTGTCAATATCCTCATCAAAGGATCGGACCCGAGTCCATTCGAAGACATTACAAGCAAGCTAGGATTGTACAATATTTACATTCCTAACTTGAGGGGGAGTGTTGAGAATAATAAAGAATTGGAAGATTGATCTCAGTCATTCATCATCGATCAAGCGGTCTAGGATCAATCAAGAATAAAATGTTTGTTCTTTTTATTATTTTTAGAAATAGGTATGAAGTAGATAAATAGTACCGTTGGTACAGTAATAAGTACAATAACAGCTAGTTGAGTCTTGTAAGCTATATATACCACATAGGATCATTGTAACATATATATACAGAGAAGTACACTAAAAATATTTTTCTCCATACTCTCCAAAATGCAATTCCTCTTCAGAATCTAAAAAATCAACAAAAATATCATAACCCAATTACTTTGGATGAAATAAAAAATATAGACAAAATCTGAGCAACCCGATTCATGGACCCTCCTAAACATACTTTTTACTCCTTGAAACAAAAGAAAGAAAGTTTTGGATGGATAAAAAAAGGAAGGTAAAAAGACAATAGAAAGTCACAAACAATAGTCGTTGCGTTTTCTTTTGGCGAAACAGGGACCACCTTGACCGAGCCAATTGCGGAAATGTTTGCTAAAATCTCCAAAAAATCTCCAAAAATCTACAATGTGCCAATCCAATGTTAATTTAATCCATCGTCACAAAGCAATAGCTATTGTGTTGTTTGTTTTGACCTTTATTGACAATTAATTAACTTGTATAAAAGGATATATGATGCAAAGCACTCAAGATCAATTGTAAATCGAATCTACAACCAAACATCACGGATTGGCTTGGTCTTCTGTGGCGACAGTCATGCAACCATGCGTGTGTTAGTTTGGCAACACTATGACACTATATACCATAGTGACAACTTAATTGTTCGGGAAAGGTTTGGCGAGGTCAAAATTCGTGATTCGAGAATAATTCAGGTATAATTCGGAAATGATTCGAAATAATTCGGATCAGAGAACTCAGTCCTATAAAGAAGCAAAAAAAAATGTTATGGGAAAAATTCGGGAAATTCGGAAAAAGTTCGTAAAATTCGCGAATTATTCGGGTATAATTCAGTCAAAGTTTGGTAACTGAATAATTTGACATTTGGTTCGACATCACAAAAAAAAAAAATTATTCGGATATAATTCGCGAATCTTGTCACTATGACTATATACACTTGTTTGGTGGCGAACAAAAATTATAATTCAGATGGACTGGACTTATTCCAGCCAAGGGTCAACAAAGTAAAGTATAGCGACTCAAGTTAGGGTAAATATTCGTCGTGTTTGGTCGGTAAATATTCGTCGCATTTGGTCGGTAAATAAAGTTAATAAAGTTTTTTTTTTTACTTTATATTATGCTCTGTTGAAATTTTATTTCATGTTGATTGGGAGAGTGATGGACATAGTATTTATACCAAACACATATTTTTCATACATTTTTAAGGTGCGAACTTTTATTTCTAATTGAATAAAAAGATAATTATCAGCGTAGAAAATAGTAAAAAAAAATAATCAAAGGCAAGAAACTAACTAACATTTTTTAATAGGGGGATTTGATTTTTTTCCGGAAAAATGTTGTCTTCCAATTAAGAATCGCAAAAAAAAAAAAAAAAAAAAAACATTAACACATATTTGGAGTACCAGACCTAGAGTAGAAAAAACGTGCCGTGCCGTGCTGTGATTAACACGTCATGATTTTAATCTCGTACCGTGACTAAAATATTAACAGGTGGTTACGGCACGCAAATGATCACGTCACGTGAGTCACGCCATGCCTAAACGTGCCGTGACCATATGTGACTCGCGTGATCATTTAATCATAATTTAGGTTAGTTTATTCAAGATTCACCATTAAATCAATATCTAATATTCTAATTACACGTGACTCGGGTGACTACGTGCCGTGTCATGCCAAAGTTTCAAAAGATGAACACGGCACATAACACGCGAGTCACAGCACGTAACTAACATGCGTGCCGTGTCGTTCCGTGACGGAGCCGGCTCCGCCGTGCCATTTTTCTCGCAAAACTTTTTTAAGCAGATAATTAATTACAATAGTGACAAAAATTCTAAGTTCGAATTAATCATCTCAGATCTCGTTTATTAAAAAATTCTTCTCACAGTCATGCACATAACAAGTCAGTTAATTAAGTGTTAAGTACATATGAAATAAATACACAAACAAGTGGCGGTGGACACGAGGAAATTATGCAAAGATATATTTATGTTGAAACTTGAAATTGAATAGCTCAAGGAAAAAAAAGGACAAGTCGCCAAGATTCGCGCTGCATTGATAGGAAGACATAATGCAAAACCATGTTAAATTTGCTTCCAACTTGGAGCCCCTTCACCTTATAACCCCTACATGCTTTGAGCATGGCACACATCTAAAGGGAATCTTTATCTTTTAAGCTTTGTTTTGTAAATTATAATCTCGCTTGTACTTCATGTTTAGTGTTTGGAGAAGAATTAGGTAGCAGTGTAGACTTTGTAGTCCATGTTTTCTGATTTTTTTTTCTTATTTAAATCCTCATATATATTGTTTTTATTACATAGTACAATTGGTGAAGAGTGAGGCTATGGTACTTTGCAGAGCGCATGTCGGTCCGTGCTATGAATTCATATTTTCGTTTTTAAAGTTTAAACAGTCGATTCGAACTATTCAACATGATCTTCATATGAAAATGTATTTGGAGATCAAATTTATATTTCCTAAAACATTTTTTTAATTGTTTTTAAATAAGTAGAAAATCATTTGATCTAAAGATTATGGAATATCCAAAAATAGTGATTTTCTATCTACCATAAAAATAGTAAAAAAAATTTAACAAAAAAATTGGTATCCTGTTACATTTTTGTATGGACATCGTATTAAATGGTTGAGAACAAATATTTGAATTGCAAATTTAATGATATCTCATTGATGAATATATACTGTTTTATAAAAATAAAAAAAAAATAATAGAAATAAATAGAAATAAAAAAAACTTAACAATTTTACAGTTCCTTCAAACTTCTGTAAAGAAATCATAGCATTTAAAAAAAGAAAAAAAGAGTACCTCATTATCATTTGAAAAGAAGTTTTTAAATTACCAAAGACAAATCATAAATGACTGCAAACAAAGACAAAAGCACATTGTCTGATGACAATTGACAAAGGACACGTAATTCATGTGGAAATTTGAAATAAAGAAATTGTTAATGTGGTTTACAAAGTCTAATTAATTAAGTTATTAGGGGAGCAGAGAGAGTAGTTCCACGCCCAAGGCGTCGCAGAGTCCCGAGGGGGAGTGGACTGACTTTAGCAACTTTAGCACTTTCCATTAGTTACTATTTGCGTACTAGTCACAATTTAATAAATCAGAAAAGGGTAGATTAGACAAAATCAAAACAGTAATGAGTAATGAAGTAATGATAGAAGGACAGTGGTCCCCGCGCTGCGCCGCTCCCATCGCCGCCTTCTCGTACGGGAAAAGCCTGACCTGTCTACGTCTAACATGACGTCACTTCCCACTTTAGTTGGATCTTCTCATCAAATTTTTTTAATTATCCTAATCATTCTATGCGAGATAGTAAGTGATTTTTATAATCCAAAGGTGGCTATTTAAATTAGTCCGGATTTTTATAATCCAACGGTTCACAAAAGTCCTGGGCGGAATATATCCTCCGAAATTTTTTTGTTACCACAGCCAAAAAATCAAATCAAATTAAATGAATACTATCATATTTCTCTTTTTTTTTAATCCTACCACCCACGCGGACTCAGTTCGCGCACCAAGTTGGTTCTGAGCTGGCGCACCAAATTGATTATTTTATTATTATTTTTGGTGCACAAACTAGATTAGCGCACCAAATTTTTTTTTTTTTTAGTTGGCGCACCAAAATTTTGCGTGGTTGATTCAGAACAAAACTACAATCTGCTAATCCAGTCCGCACACCAAGGGTTTGGTGCTCCAACCCAGTCTGCGTACTGCGCTATCTTGGTGCGCAAACCTGGTCCGCGTTGATGGTAGGATTGAAATTACGCTGAAGAGGGTGGTAATCATTTAATTTTGTTTTTTTTACTGTGGTAACTAAAAAATTTTCGGGACCGAACTGCAGTCTTTATTGTTTTTCATAAAAAAATTAAAAATTAAAAAACCACATAAATCTTACAACTTGCTACAAAAAGTTGCTAGAAAAAGTCTGCTTTAAAAATTGTGCGGATCGTCATTGGACAGTCCAGATTCAAACAGAAATATTATGTTACCTCAGGTGATACGAATTATTTGTGTCGTAGGTGAAATGTATAAACTGAATTTATTCTTCTACCTCCGCAGAACGGAACGGACTCTGCTGCTTTTCTTAGAGAAAAACAGAGTCCTGGTTTTCTGATTATAACCATTCAAATTCGTTGAGATTTATACATGAAAAAATTTATTTATCGAGATACACGAATAAAAAAATTTGAATGGCTGAGATCAGAAAAGCAGAATCCTGCTTTTCTCTAAAAAAAAAAAGCAACAGAGTCAAATCCCGCAGAACAAGCCTGCATCGGCCCAGGTAAGTGTAAACTATGTTTATTTTTTAATGATAGTATCTCTGGTATATTTGTAATAAGATATGAGATACACAGAGAACTATTCCTTTCTATTTATTCTTCTTTTTGTTGGGAATTGGAGCGATTTGGATCTCAAATTGATGAAAATTCATGGAACTGATCAACTTTGCAAAACAACTGCATTGTTTATTTGTTTTGAATATTTTGGCTGAAGAGCAACGATTTTCTCTGTTACAATTTAGCTTTATATTTTGTTATTTATCATCTTTTAACACAGAGATCTCAGAAATCATTTGTAGTATCTTTTTTGAAACTGTAAAATTAACCCCTGTTTCCAATTTTCATACAAAATACAAAAACTCGCATTGTTTAATTGCAAATAAAAGTGCATTTAGGATCCCATCGTTTACACTCACAAATTTATGGATTTAAGTTTATTTTTTGAAGTAGGACATATTTTATCTTTCAAAACTCTTTGATCATTTTTATGAATCCTTTTTGTTTATTTTGGATTCTATGAATTAGTTTCATAAACTCTTATAATAATCATAATGAGATCATTTCTTTCTTTCTTCGAGTTGCCACATTTTGATAATATTCTTCGCCACATTTAATCAAATCCTTACCAAAACATTTGTCATTTTTTTATTTAAGACCGGAAAAGGTTCGAATTAGTAATTTGAGCCAATTCATACGAGTTATAAATTTTGAAAAAAAAAAACACTAACGGATGCTGTAAAAATGCGGCATCCATTGTTTATCGAGGATGCTCCATAAGCTTGAATTCGCATCTGATAAGATATTTCAAAATTTGAGTTGATCTGTACAAAATTTGAACAGTTCAACACAAATCTTAAAACAACCTATTTTATATTAATACTGTCCATGCATTTAAATAGACATACGTTTTGATCCGGTTTTCACATGAACTAAATAATTGAGATCACTCAAGATGAAACGGACCTCATAAGCTTGTGTTCTTGAACTCAGCGTTTATTGAGATACGCGAATGAAAATTTTGAATGGTTGGAATCGGAAAAAGAGGACCCTCCTTTTCTCTAAGAAAAGGTGCGGAGTCCGATTCTGTTAAGAAAGCAGAGGTAGTACAATTGTCTAGAGAGAAAGTTCTAAAATTATTAATTACTAAGTCAAGAATTTAATTCTTCTCACGACTTTGTAGCTTCTGCAAAGATTTTCAAAATAAAAAGGACACACCCTGTTTCTAGCTTGCATATAATATCAAGCGATCTCATCTCTTCTTCGCAGATTTTGAACGGAGCGATGAAGCGGAATTCGGAAGATGAACACACGAATTTCTATATCTGCACTGTAACTTGCATCTATATTGGAGGGGAATTCATATCTCCTAAGGTAACAAAATATTTCTGTTTAGATCCGGCCCGTCCGATTTGAATCTGCACGAATATTAAAGGATTCTATGCATACCATCTCGGGGTGGATTAGTCTGGATTATAATCGGATGGTCCGTATCTAAATAGAAATATTATGTTACCTCATAGGATATGGACTCATTGGTGGGGCTTATATAGCTTGGCAAATTACCAGAGTAGGATCAAGGAACATGATGTTTTATTCAAATTATGATTTGTGTTATCTTTTAATATGTAATTTATCAAAGCAGGTAGAGGAGGAAGCACGAGTACTACTACTAAGAGAGGAAGATGATGGAATTTAAAAGGGTTCTTATTAAGGGCTTGTTCGGCATTTACTGTTCACGTGGGAAAAAAAAAAATTTACTCAGAGTGAATTTTTTTTTTCCACGTGAACAGTAAAAATCAGTTCAAAAATTTTGCTTTCCTATGCCCATTCTCTAGCTCACTCCTCCGCCGAACAGGCCCTAAGTGATATCTCCGTTGCTTTTATCTTACTCATTGTTTGTTTATTGAGATAAAAATGATGGAGATTGATGGGGGTATTATGGACAATTTGGAAACAACGTAACGAATATATCTTCTGGAATAAGAGAATGCCTCCTTGGCTGCTAGCAATGAAAATCCGTGAAGAAACAGCACTTTGGATGAGCTGCTGTAGAGGAAACGCCTATGATGTATTGAGTGCTTCAGTTCAGATTTTGAGAAGGTTTTTTAGTTTCTGGAGAAGTAGAACAATGATGATGTAATCAAATTTTCTATATTGTATACTTGGTAGCGCCACTATCAGAATTTTTTTTATAAACCATAATTAAAATTTTGTTTTTTACGAAACCAACATGATTACTTTTTTTTTTTTACAAAAATTATAAGAACCGAAATACCATTTTGGTCCGAAATATTTTTTTATTCTGGACCGAAATGGCATTTCAGTCCGGTCCCCTTTTTGGATTTTTTGTGGTACTGGTTTCACAAGTTTTCATATGAGCCGCTGCAGAAAATCCAAAAAGGGGACTGGACCGAAATAGCATTTCGGTTCTTATGATTTTTGTAAAAAAAAAGTAATCATGTTGTTTTCGTAAAAATATTTTTTTTAATTATGGTTTATAAAAAAAATTCCCACTATCAACCAAGCATTTCAAAAAAAGAAAGATAAAAATGATGGTAAAATTTTCCAATTTTAAATATTCACAATTTTTTTACTGACTTTCGAACATACACTACTACAAAAATAGACGACTATACATGGTTAAAAACGCTAATGACACACAGATATGCAACCGTGTACGACTGCATCGTGTGTGAAAGTATCGATAAATTGCACACGGTTCTAGATGTGTGTCAAGATTAACTTTATACATACGGTCATTTTAAAACGAACTGTGTACAATTTTTCAAAAAAGGTGGCAAATGCAATGTTCTCTATGTGAGAGATCGCAGGTTTGAAACCCGAATGTGAAAATCTCTTGTGGATATTAAATAGTTGGATGCAATGTTATCAGAACCGGACTGGCCATCGAACCGCTAAAGCTTCAGTTCAATGGTTCATTGGTCGGACCGGTGGTTCAACCGGTTCAATTGCTGGTTTTTGAAATATATATATATAACTTATTATCTGAAAGCCAAACTGGTTATATACAATGAGAGTATGTATCTGGTTCAATAAAACATGCAATTCTAACAAACTTTAACAAAGAGTACATGTCAAAAATCATAGAGAATATAGAAAATCAACAACATAATAGAAGTCCAACCTCTGATTATATGATATATTTGAAAGTTGACACATAACATGTCGCAAGTAACCTCATAACACAAAATAAAATGTTTAATACTTCTAATAGCTAAGACAATTAACTAGCAACAAAATTAAAATGCTAAAACTTAGAAAATCTAAAGCCAAGTAAAATGCCACTCGGTAACTGAAATATCATGATATGTATCATGGTTAGGATCTGCATGTCCTAGGTCATCTCCTACGGTTTCTCTAGCCTCGACACTTTCATTTCCTTGCTCTTGGATTCTTTCTGTGTTGTTTGTAAATGGACCTTCAATCTCATCATGGGAATCAAATTCATCCAAATTCAAATATTCATCTACAAAATGAAACTCATAAGTGTGCAACAGTCTAAATGAAAATCCTGATTAAAACCCTTAATTAGAAATGAAAAGGAAAATTGGTCCTAAATAGAAATGAAATGTGAAAATTTACATGGGAGGATCAGTATATACTATGAGTCATAAAAAATTTACCATTGTTTTCATTAGTTTGTATCGTGAGTCCTGCCATTTGTTTGCGAAATTTCTCAATTTCATCAGCCGTCAATAATGGCGGATCATCCTCCAATACGAACTTGTCATTATCAACAAAATCTTCAAAGCTAATAGGATCATAATTTTTTCCACGAAACGATATCCTGTAGTTCAAGAACAACTTCTTTTAAACTTCTTGTTGAAAAATTTAATTTAATTTCACTTGTATTACCTTTCTTACCTTTGATGCAATCTCAAGTTGTATCGAACATAAACAAGATCATTCAACCTTTGGTGCTCCATCCTGTTCCTTTTTTTTGAGTGAATGAACTCAAAAACACTCCAATTTCTCTCACATCCAGATGAACTGCAAGTTTGACCCAAGATGCGCACTGCTAAATTTTGTAAATTTGGTGCACTGCTACCATATGTTATCCACCATTCATCTACAAAAATAATGACAAGCGTGCATTTGCTAAATAATACTGGGACATAATATCAACATATAACTTTATGACATAGAAAGAGATCCAAAAACTTATATATTACCTGGAGGCATCACACAACGACTGCGAATGGCAGTACCCCTCCCAAAATCACCTTCTGCATTTCGAAACAACCTCATCTCTCTCGTCAACTTAGTTTGCAATTCTAATTTTCCATAAGCAAACCTTTCTATCACATCATGCACGCCAGAGATGGTTGCTCGATGTTTGGAAAGTTCAGTAATATTATACTGATATGATGGATTAAACCAATATCCCGCTGCATGAAGGTTCTTACTGAGTTGATTATCCCAACGTTTATCAATTATTTCTAGAAATGGTTGCACAATTGTTTTTTTCCTTTGAAATCTTCGGACAATTTCTTCCTTAGCAGCATGAATAGCACCATACAGGTAACCCATTACAGGTCTCTCATCATTGTTGACTATGCGTAGGACACGAACTAGCGGCTCTGTTATTTGGCAAATTGTTGCACACTTTTTCCAAAACTCTTGGTCTAAAACATTTTCTTTGAATTTCTTACCATTCTTATCTTTTGCATATGCTGATGTTGTCCACTCTCTAGATGTTACCATGGCATGCAATGCATCTTTTGTGCAAAGATGCTTTGTAGAGCAATGAAATTAGTTGCAAAACGGGTTGGTGCTGGTCGGAGTATTTCTCTTCCTTTAGTGAACTGTCTCATCAAATGCAAAGGATAGCAGTGATTGTAAATATACTTGGTCATACTCGATGCCTTATCAACTACTGCTCCAACTTCAACCAACTTTCCCATATCAGAGAGCATTAAATTTATGCAATGCGCAGCATAAGGTGACCAATAAAGAGTAGGAAATTCTCGTTCGAGGAGTTTACCTACAAATAATGCAAAAAAAAAAAAAAATCAGTCTTTATGGCATAGTTTTATTAAGACCAGATTGGTAAAGCTTGATGAAAGCCTTAGTTGTTGATACAAGCAATTTATCTAATAAATAAAGAATATAAAAGCCTTAATTTATCCAACAGCCACAAAGGCATGTGTTCTACTTATGTTGGGGAGTCCTTTTTTGTATGAGCTAATTAGAAGCTAACCACATGGGAGCAGTTGGAAAAATTCCAGTAAAGAAAGATCACAAGGTTCATTTTTTTGGTCAAACTTTTCATACGTGTTGGTTCTGGTGCTGCTTGGGTTGGTTTCAGAATTTAAAATAAAAACCAACAGTTATTTTATATCACCATTGACTATACCTTGAGACCAGGTCGGGTCTGTTAAGTTTGTTCTGACCCAGTTTTGTGAGGTACATTTCAGAATAAGAAATTTTCAAAAAAAATTTACTAATAGGTAATTTGTAGACATTACAATAGGTAATTTATACTAAAAATTTTCAAAAAAAAGACGCTACAATAGGTAATTTATAGACATTTCTAATATAATTGTGTGTGATTTCTTCATATCGTATACGGTTGTTACATAACAACGTGTGTGATATAATAACACGTAATTTACTGAAGAGCTCTTACCAAATTTTTAAATAATGCTAAATTATATGTACAAATTAAATAAAATTCTAAGCAAAAAAAAAATGTTAACTGCATTTTAAGGTAGGTCTTTAGTAAATTTAATATAGAGCCTTACCACATTTTATATGTACCTATTATTTATTCTAAAAAAACATTTTATTGTAGATCCTTATTGAAAATTAAGTTTAAGGGAAGTTTTGTACGTGTAGAATGAGTAAAAGAGACCGAGAAATTTTGCACGTGTAGAAATAGAAAGAGAGATCGAGAAGTTTTGCATTTGTTGACAGTGAAAGAGAGATCGAATAGAGAGACAAGTTTTACATGATTACTTATTTTTTTATTTCAAGTGTCACATAAATTCAGGGTTCTAAATAGCGCGCTATAGCGTTTTCGGACCATTAAAGTTATAGCGCTAGCGGCGCTATAGCGCGCTATTTAGCACTATAGCAGCACTATATGGGCATAACGTTATTTTTTAACCGTTCCGCTATGACGCGATAAACGTCATTTAAACCTTTGCATGAATTACAAGAATGATACTACTTATCATTTTATATATACGAAAAAGAGAGTTGCTTGATTTTGACAATCTTTAAAGAAAAAACTTACATTTAAAGTTCAAGCATTTTATTTATAATTTATATTTTTCATGTATGATTAGCAATTGACGTCTAACTTATCTTACTACAATTAATAAATACTTTTGTTTATCATATTATGCATGATTTTTAATCTTGAAATAAGATATCAGAGAAAATGAAAAACAATCTATACAACAAATATATAGTAATTTTAATTGTATTTATTATTTAGGTAAATTGTCAAACAAAAATAAGGAATAGAATTTGCTTATATGAAAATTTTCATATACATTTTCTTATACCACTTATCTATGTTTACATATATCAACAACACTCTCATATTTGGAGTGACAATATATATACGCAAATTTTCTAATCATGCCTAAAATTTTAAAAAAAAATAAGAAATCGATAATAAGTTGATATTGTGTATTCTCTCTATTGTTAAGATAATAACAACAATTTTCTAATGTATTGATAATTCAGTATACTTTTCAATTCCAATAAATAAAACAAAATGTTTTATTATTTTTCTCTAAAATATTAATATGTTTACGGGTTCAAAAAAATTTGTTCATTAGTTCGATCAAAATGTGAGATTTGAAGAATATATATCTTTTTACGTCCTTTGGATATTTCAAGTAATAAAATGTTGTAATAATTTAAAATCGAGATATCATTTAAATGTAATAGTGTAAATTAATTTTACTTTAACTATGTTTTTAATTTTTACTTAGAAAAATTATTATTATTTGATAAAAAAAATTTTAGAAATATATTTTTTAATTAATCTTTATCCACTATTATTTCATCTTTTGATGAGTATTTAATGTAATCAATAGATTATGCATTTTCCCTTAAATTTGGTTATAATGCAGAAAGAAAAGTTAATTTCAATTAATGTGAGACCAAGCATCAGACCGCCCCCAGTTCCAAAACAACTGAATTCTTAAGTGTAAACCCAAACCCTAAGGACTTGAAGGAATACACTAGAAAACTTAGCCTTGTTCTCGTCTTACTAAATGTAAGAAATACACAACTGTGGCTAGCGTGTGCCTGCTATTATGATTTGATCCATCCAATCTAAAAACACAGTCCTGCTCAATTCCAAAATCCGATTTGTTTGTTTTAGATCCGGTAAATGATTATAGTAACACAGTCCTGCTCAAGAAAACAACAAATACAGATTCATCATGGAAAATACAAGTATCCAATTACAATTTGTTACTACAAAACAGTTTCTATTCTGCAATTTATGCAATTCTGTTAAACAACTGTGCTGGTATACTGCATGGCCTCACTAAGGTCAATAACAAAATCGCAACAATCATATGCTTTATTCCTTGAACCCGTCTATAGTTTGCAAAAATAGAAATATTATATTTTGACCATCTCGAGCAATATAATCAACGTGTTAGGCATTTGCTTTTCGGGCGAAGATGAACTTGCTAATCTAAACGAGTGGAAAGAATAAAAATAAAATAAACCAAAATGTGGGAGGTCTCAATCAATCTATGGCTTCACAACTTCAAAAGGGTTTGCGCAAGTACCTGAAAGAGAGATCTCCATGTAAGTAAAGTATTTTATTATTTATTTCCTTTTGGTTTTGTAGCTGAAATCTGATAATTCCAGCATTGGTAAGAGACAGAAATCAGATACCAAGATTTTGGGCTGATATGCTTTATAAAGCATGGGCCTCTTGTGCTTCACATTATTATCAAACAGTCGATCCAAACAGCTCAACATGATCTCCATATTAAAATCTGCTCGGCGAGCAAATTTTACATTTTTTTCTGAAATTTTTTACTATTTTTTTAGATAGGTAGAAATCAATGTTATTCAGAAGATTTCAGGCTATTCAAAACCAATGATTTTGTACCTATCTAAAAAATAGTAAAGGAATTCTAAAAAATGTAAAATTTGGTCTTTAAGCACATTTTCATATTGAGATCATGTTGAGTGGTTCGGATCAACTGCTTGAAGT
This sequence comes from Carex kokanica, assembly GCA_025461125.1. Taxonomy (NCBI): domain Eukaryota; kingdom Viridiplantae; phylum Streptophyta; class Magnoliopsida; order Poales; family Cyperaceae; genus Carex; species Carex kokanica. Next base: position 66,201 of record JAJGRX010000563.1, on the reverse strand, counting down.
TTGAAAACGGCACGAAAGGGTGTGAAGCCCAAGAGGGCCCATGCTTTATAAAACATATTAGCCCAACTCTTCTACAAATAGTATGAAAGAACCAGGGGCTGAACTAGAAAATAGAGATTGGGAGGTTAAATAATCAAATATAGTGTAATTTCATTTTATAAAGGAGGCTAAAAGATATTAATGCATATAAAATTTACAAAATTTAATGGACCAAACTACAAATTTTAAAACTATAAGGGGTGCTTAGCACCCTTTCCCCACCACTGTGTTCCGCCCCTGGAAAGAACAGTACATTTTTAGATGTCAATGAAGAGACGTAAGCCGTCATGAGCCAACTGTACTGATATTCCTTCCCTGTAAATATAATAAAACATTCAGCAAATTTTAGAAGTAACCATTAAAGCCAAGCACCATCTTATGTGCATTTAACTGAAAGGATTTGTTCTATAACTTTTCATGTAAAACTGGTAGGTATTGGTACCACACGGTCCAGCAATCCCTATAATAGTATTATATAAATATCTTACTGTCGAGACCACTCTGACAGGATTTCATTATCTTTGTGGTGGTCGTACTCATGTGTCATTCCAATTAGCAATGCCTTCTTTGGGCATACTCTCTTCACTGCATCAAGAGTCTGAAATAAACCATATGTTAAATATTTTAAACACAGTTCTTGCATTAAAGAAAGTGAGTTTTATTTCTGTGAAGGAACAAGTAAGGAGCATAGAAGAGAAGCAATAAATAAACCTGATCCCAACAAAGGTGGGTGTTATGCGAGCCTCCCTGTACCATAAAAAGAGGAAGACTTAATTCATAGCAATGGATTCCAAATAAGCAATTAAGACTTAAATTAAGTCAAGTTGATCTCAATCAGCTCTCAGCAATAATCCGGGGCCATGTTTGGTTGTGGAGTAAAAGGTGGAGTAAAACTCTTACTCCATACTTAAGCCGCCAAACGAGAAGTAAAAGAGGAGTAAGATGGAGTAAGATGGAATAAGAGGTGAGTTAATCCGGAGTAAGTTACTCCACCTCTCTAGGTGGAAATTTACTCCACACTTACTTCGCCTATGGATCCCACTGCCAGAAGTAAAGATTCATTTTCCAACATCTTACTCCGCTAAACGGATTAAGTTAAGCCGTGAATTCCACTATCAAACGAAGTGTGAAATATAAGGAGTAACATGGAGTAAGCAATTTAATCCTCATTAACTTTATTCCACAACCAAACATGAGATCATGTTTAGTAAACCTCTTACTTCACACTTAAGCCGTCAAATGAGTAAAATAGTAGTAAGATGGAGTAAGAGGTGAGTTAATCCGGAGTAAGTTACTCTATCTCGGGATTAACTTCCTCCACACTTACCACCTGTAGGACCCATTTTACTACCAAACGGATTAATTTAAGCCATGACTAAAACGAGGTGTAAAATATGAGTAAGATGAAGAATGCAATTAATCCTCATAAACTTTACTCCACAACCAAACATGACCTAATGGTCCAACTAAACCTACTTTATTAGAAAAGAATGTGCAACAAATCCACAGCAGCAGTCAAACTAGTGGTGGCACTGAGTTGACTGGAAAGAAAGAACCAAAGAAAAAGCTCGTATCGCAATGAATGCTTCTAAGCATAGCAAGCAAAACTAAGAGAGAAATACCACATAATAATGTTTTTTTTATCATTCAATTTGTTAAAATGATGTTGAGAATGCTCTTTTTGCAAGAACTAACCCTATAGAGTGTATCTAAGATAAGAAGGTCCAGTTGCCGATCCCCTGACTTTGAAATAACTGCAATGCAAGACGAGGATTAAAAATAAAATAAAACACACAATGTAAAATGATAAAAAATTTCAAAGCCACCTCTGCGGTTCCTATTAAGTAAAAATACATGTATATACCAGATTCAGTAGAAGGTATAAACCGAGAAATATCGGAGATATATGCGACCCTTGTTTTACGGCCGAAAAGGAAGCCCAAACAAACGTAATCCTCTCCGTGCATAACCTAAATAGCAAAAGAGATGCTAGTTTTCAAAGTCAAAACAAAAAGAGATGCAAGTTTTTAATATTTCTTGTCTGTACACTTTATTTCAACATATGTATGTACTCCATTAAAACCTTGCATTCAAAGAGCCCAGGGATCGAGTGCCTACTTTTTTGTGCCCCATCATATTGCCCAATTGCACTTGTGCCATTTTCAACCAAATCTGAATTCCTAATAAGAAATTAAAACTATTGATCTTGTTCTATTTAAAAGCGAATGCAGGAATATCCAAAACTGTAAAACTCAAGGGAACAAAAGTCCCTATGATTTCAATTTCATTGTAATCTGTAAGTAATTCAGTGCAATTCCTTTTGTCCCTTAGTCTTTGTAGTAAAAGAACTCTTGTATTTATAATTTTAACACACATTGCTTTTCTATGTCGAACAAATTAACAGTATATATTTTATGAGGTGGGCTACATTGCTTTGGGAAGTAAAGCCCCTATTTTACTTCCCGCCCATATTTTGCCATTTTAAAGTCCAAATAGTCGATCCGAACCGTTCAACATGATCTCCATATTAAAATGTGCTTGGAGACCAAATTTTACATTTTAGGAAAGTTTTTACTATTTTTTTAGAAATTTTGAAAATCACTTTTTTTGTATGGTCCACAATTTTCTAAAAAACAGTGATTTTCAAAAATTCTTAAAAAAAGTGTAAAAAACTTCCAAAAAATGTCAAAAATTTGGTCTCCAAGCACATTTTAATATGGAGATCATGTTGAACGGTTTTGATTGATTGTTTGAAATCGCAAATATGGGCGGGAAGTAAAATAGGGCTTTACTTCCCAAAGCACCATAGCCCACCTCATATTTTATTTGGATATTTTAATGGAAAATACCAATTGGGACATGACAGTGCACGAATAAATAGACACTTGATTCCTCATCTTATTTAAATAAGACCCCACCTTTCCTGGTATTTGGGACAATGTCATGCTTCTCATACTAGAAACAAAAGCGTGAACCTACTTTGAGGTGCCCAAGTTCAAACACAGCTTGTTTTTCATTATGGTAAAAAATGAAACTCCATTAAATTACTGAAGATGAAAGAAGGGTCTTTTGTCAACAAACCAGGACAAAGGGGGTTTAAAGAAGTGAGGGCAATTTAGTAATTCTTCCCTTGGTCTATGTTTGAACTTGGATCTAGTTTTAAGTATGCTAATGATAGCTTCACTTGTAAAAAGAAACTTCTTTTTTTAATTAGGAAAAATCAATGCTTACTGGTAAGGGAACAAATTCAAGCCCGGAACAGAGAAATGGCTTTTCAAGGTTGCTTTCAATAATTCTCCAGTCAAGCTGAGCGACTCGTCTCACCTCTTGCCCTTCCTTCAGATTTTTAGTTGCTAAGTATGGGAATTTCATAGCGATGCTGTTACAAATATGAATAACATTAAAAATAAATTTACCAATCTTGAAAGTGAACATTACATGCTATTGTAATAGTACGATGAATCACATGTAAGGTATTGAGCAATTTAGTCCTTTGTATTATTTTTTCTTTGCAATTAGCACCTTATATATCTCATGTTTGTACTGACAACCAATCATTTTGAAATATTTGCCTACAACACAATAACTTGAGATTTATATGGTAGACCCAATTTTGCAATGAACAACTTACAAATTAATCTGATTTAGTTAAGATGAAAGGGGCCATTTAGTCAACTTTTTCATAAATTTTTTTTTTAATATTGATCGGTGCTTTTTTTAAGAGATATTTTGGTCAATGTTGCTCTCAGCGCATTCAGAAGTAAATACTGGTACTAAAAACCAATAGCGAACCAAATGATGTTTAGATTTTCTTATCTTTTAATTGATAGGGGTTCCAACACAGTCAGCTGTACTTGCTTCTTTTTTGACAAAATAAAAAATGTACCTGTCCATAGCAAATTGGGTGAGGTATATAGGAGTTGGATTGATATCATTTGTTGGACTAAACGGCTGTACAATCCGTATGTCATCAAGTCCCAAGATTGCATCAGCATGCTCATGTGTCAGAATAATCTGTGTTTGAAAAAGAACATCACAAGTCTGTGTCTACTATAAGCATTCAAATCACTTTTCTATTTATAATTTAATTCATTCAATTATTTGTTTATTAATTTTTGTTGCAGAAGTTATTAGCTGACTATATTTTGGAACCTTAAAAATTGTGGAACTGTATGGGGGTGCTCGGCAGCCCTCCTTAAGGGGGTGAGGATTAAAAGTTTAATCCTTGCTAAGGAGCTCTTGTTCGGTAAAGTGGTAAGATTAAGAATGAAGACTTAATAAGAGTAAAATATATGTTGTAGTATGTAAAGACCTAAATACCCTCTCACATATTTTTGTCATCTAAAGTTACAAATAATTTTTATCCTCTACAACAGATTACAAATAATTTAGTATAAATAATTAAAGTTAATGACTAATACAAATACTCAGCAAACAAACTTAATAAGCGAAAACAAATTGTTGCAGAAGGCAAATTCCTCTATTATTAATCATTCATTTTCCATTTTTTTATTTAAATTGTTGCTATCAAAATTGTATTAGTATATCTCAACAAAAAACCATAACCATTATTGCTGGTACAGTGAAGTCAGGAACTGGTACATACCTGTGGTACATGCTTGATTTATTTAGTCAATGCATCTAACTTTATGAATAAAAAACGGGTGCAATAGATGTCAAAAAGAAAATTAGGCAAATTTCTTAGGAAAAAAGAAAAAAAAAAGTGGAATATGTGCTGTATCCTGAAAGAAAAAAATGTGACACTGTTATAATGAAATATTATTGGACAAAATTCAAAAATTGGACAATTAACATCAAAGTGGATATTTTTTTTGAGATTCTTAGTAGCAGCTACTAAGCGGTACAGATAAAAGGTAAAAAAGGAAAGGAAAAAGGGGACTCTCATCCCCCGGTACCATGTACCGGTCTCCTCCAATAACCCTTTAACATCAAAGTGGATATCAATCGCTTCCTCTCTACCTCATCGGTAAAGGCATCAAATAATGGGACAAATTCAGAAATTAAGCATCAATTTATATCATGTTCATAAACGAAATGTACAACTCAGAAAAGCTCACTGAATTAGGAAAAATTCAGAAATTAGAACAGGAAAGCCCTATATTCGACAGACAAAATCAATTTATCATAAACATCCTTCTATATAAAAATTAGAACATTCTTCTAAGCCTCCACCGAATCAGGAAAGCCTATATTACACCTAAAAAAAATTAGTCGGCACTTCTTGAAAATGAAGGCAGAGGCTCACCTTCATGCGGTCTCAGAATAACAAGCATGCCAAACATGGCAAGCATCGGCAAGAGAACTAGCCACCTAAGCAGCTTGCAATAATGCATGTGGAAAGTGAGTGAAAACTCATCAGAGAAATAGAAACCATTCTTATCAACCATCTCAACAATCTCAACCACCACCATCTCAGTCGTTTTCACCAGTACCGTCGGCAGCTTAACTCGTTTCTTACCAAAGATAATACCCATCAAGATGGATGTCAATAGAAAGAGCATCTCGAGACAGCTATCTACAGCACATGATTCACGATTTTTCATTGTAGAATAGGAGATTTTGGTTGGAGATAGAAGAATGTTTTCATTTCTTTGCCTCGGGCTCTGAGCTGCTTTCTCAGAGAGAGAGAATAGAAAAATTAAAGAAAAGGACAGCTCCTTAAGGAGTGGTACGAATTAAGGGTAAAATCGTCCAGAAAAGGCTTAAAAATTCTCTAAAGGAAGCTCTAAGGAGACTCTTTTCTTAAGGAGGGGAGGAGGGTGGATTAAGAATCAGGAACTAAGGAGGAATGTAAATCCGGCCTAAGGAGAGCGTGTTCGGCTGGATTAACAAAGATTAAGAGGTAAAGGAGGCTTAAGGAGATGTGCCGAACAGGTACTATGAGACCAATTTGAACCGTTCTAATCAATTGTTTTGGGATGTCAGTTTTTATTTGCAATCTTACAACTGATAGGGTCTTTCATGCAAACCGAGAATAACCTGATATTTGCAATTTACAGAAAACAATTTCTGAGGTATCTGCAAAGTACCAAATGTAAACAAATTGGCTAAACTAAATACTAAATAACAGCTTGCTTTTCCAATGATCGAATCACACCAAAATCAAGCCAGATATATTCTGATTTTGATTTCATCTTGCTTTGGGTGCGTAGCTAATAGATAGTAATATCTCAGAAGCAAAAGCAAATATAATACAGTAGTGTTTAATTTGAAACAATGATTTTAGCAATAATCAATCTAATCAACAGATTTCTTAGTAGACTATTATAGCTCAACAAATGAATCCCCAGTCTGGATTGACTTCACTTCATGGAAAGATTCCACTTGATATAACTCTGGAAAAGAATCTTTCACTGGATCTTTTTCTCTGTATACTGGTATTAAAAAGAAATGAGAGCACTCACTGAATCGACACAAGGGATTTTGTGACGAACAAACCAGCGAAGGACTTGCTCTCTAAAACATTTTCCGACATCAATAAGGATATAGTGGTGAGACATGCCATCATCTTCCAAATAATCAATCAAAAGAGATGTATTGCACCTGACATTAACAAAAGTAGAGGAAAACAGCAAAATGAAAAAAAAACACAGAAAAACAAAAACTGATGCAGGAATACTTTATTTGATGTTAGTAGAGATGAACTTAGACTAACACATATTGTAAGGAAGTGCAAATTAATATGTTAAACAAAGAACAACCAAAGACAGATTTTAGAATTATGACAATATGCAAATACACGCCCGATTTGATCTCTCATGGACATAAAAAATAAAAGAACATCATCATTCTTCACCAGAACTTTATTTAACAGCTGAGATGACAAACAAAGCGGTGAATTGAGCATTCGTAAACATTGTAATTAACAGCCGAGATAACATAAAGAACAATCATAAAACAACAACTACGATTGAAGAGGATTGTTCTATTTGGCTATGATGAGAATGGAGAGGATACAATTACAAACCTGTAGTTGGGATTTAGCTCCGGAGGGATGGAGAGAGAGTCGGAGCAGACCTTGCACGGCGGATCGGACGGCTGGATGAGGCATCGCGCATTGGGCACGGCGCTGGAGCAGCCCGTGCCAAGAAATATCAGCGAAGATCCGCCATTGGCGATGCCATCATCTATCTGAGATCCCATTTTCTAGTAAAAGTGAAAGAGGGAGGGTAGCGTGTCGACGAGTCGTCGACCTTATTAGTAAGACAGAAGAGTGACGAAGAGACGAAATTTTTATAAATAGGAAAATTGAAAAAAAATATATCGACAATATGGGAAAATATGGGGAAGCAGTTTTCAGAAATTCAATATATATAAAAAAAGTAATGGTCTATGATATCTTTTGGACATTAGACCACAATATTTTGATTAGCGAATTCAAATTATTGTTAATTAACAAAATAACTAGAGAAAAAAAAAAAAAAAACCCAGGGCATTATAGGTAATAACAATTAGAGTAGAACTGAATTATTTGGTCTTATTACTTAGCTCCCTAGACGTTCTCAACTATAACGTCTATGATTTTTTTTTTTTACGCTGTTTTGCTAATCAGGGTGAGGAGTGATTTCAATTAACGGGACGTTGTGATCTATAACGTCCAAATGACGTTATAAACCATCACATTTTTCTTAGATATAGAATTTTCGAGAACTGCTTTTTTATTGTTGATATTTTTTTTAATTATTCTATTAATAAAAATTTCGAGACGAAGAGGGAACGGGATTTCTTTCTCGAGAGTCGAGAGGGAGAGAGTTATACACTGTAAACGAGGGGTCAGATCCCCTAAAGGAACTCAAATTTTGAGGTTTTTTCCAGACCGTCAGATTAGAATCCGGGTATCCAAAATTCGTGTCAGAGCAGATCGGATGGTTACTATCCAAAATCAAAATTTCAGTTACTTGAGAGAATCCGACTATCATTTTGCTGTTAAAATAAAATTTTTCTTCGTACCTGCATTAAAAACGATTTCCATAATCTAATAAAACAACATTTTATTATCAACAACATGCATCATTATAATTTCAAACAATTGAACTGCATCAGTGCGTAATTTCTCACCTAATCGAATTCCAAATTTTTTAATCTACTGGTTCTGAATCTCTCCAGTTCAATATAGTCCAAAGAAGTATTGAGTTGACATTTACGGTATGGAGATGCATTAATATTGGATTTCAAATCAGCTGAAATCCGAAATTCATGAACAGTACTCTGAAATTTCTGAAATTCCAAATCCAACCGTCCAACTTTTATGTGCATGCATCTCGGAACAGCTGGTTTTTCTGTGCACGCATCTCGAAACAGTTCAACGATTGGATTCAGGATTTCAGAGGTACTGTTCATGGATCTCGGATTTCAGTGATTTGGTTCCATTAATATTAGTATTGCTTAATAATTATTTTTATCCATTATCCTTAATTGAGAAGGGTTCAAATGTCTTTATTTTTTGTGTTTTTATCATGACTCCATCTTTAAACGTTAATAATCAAAATTTGAATCATAAATGTTAAAATAAAACTGTTAATGTGATATATGTTATTTTCTCTATATGCTCATAAAAAATATTATGTTTTGGTTTCGTTTTTATGTGAATCAATAAGTTGAAAAATTAACGCCTAGAAATTATTCACATTAGTATGTTTTTACAAGGTCTAAATGACAACCAAAACAAAATTGAAATGTCATAATTTTTTACATTTGCATAGAAAAAATGATGTATATCATATCCAACGGTTTTATTTTTCTTTTTAAGTTTTAAATTTTGAGTTATTAAAGTTTTTAAAAATAGAGGCACGATGGAGGCACAAAAAATAAAGACATTTTGAACCCTCCTCTTATAACTATTTATTAAATGTTAACTTTATTCGTAACTTATTTTTATTCATTAACATTAGTAGATAATAGATAAACAACAAATAAATAATTTTAAAATATATAATCTAACTCAATATAAAGGAGGGTTCCAATGCACCCAAATTTCTATGCTCCCAATGCACCCAATTTTTTATCTGCATTTTCAAAGTCCGAATAGTCGATCCGAACCGCTCAACATGATCTTCATAATAAAATATGCTTGGAGACCAAATTTTATATTTTTTAGAATTTGTTTGCTATTTTTTAAGATAGGTACAAAATCACTTTATCTGATGGTCCAGAATTTCCTTAAAACAATGATTTTGTACCTATCTTAAAAATAGTAAAAAAATTCTAAAAAATATAAAATTTGGTCTCCAAGCATATTTTATTATGAAGATTATGTTGAGAGGTTCAGATTGACTGTTCGAACTTTGAAAATGCAGATAAAAGATTGTGTGCATTGGGAGTATAGAAATTTGGGTGCATTGGAACCCTCCTCATAAATAAATATATATATATATATTATTTTAAACGTATCAGCTACATAATATTACAATATATAAAAGAAAATAATTACGGGTTTATTATTTGAGAAAAACTACATAAATTGTTATTATCGATCAATCTTGTCATAATAATAATATTTTTTATATTTAAATACGAATAAAAATCATCATATATTATTTTATATTCATCAATTATCTTATTAGGTGATGGGTATAAAATAATTCTTATTTATGTTCTTATTCATTAATTAAAAAAAATATTACTCGAGAAAAATCTTATACATATTTATGTCATAATATAATAGAGTAAAAGAACTTTGTTAACACTTTCTATGGATGTCATATTTAAATCATCCGTTAGTTTCCCTTGAGGGCTGGGATTGTCATTTTAGCGATATCATTGATTTGTCTGTCTTAATAGAAGTTCTTTTTTATTCCTTTTCCACTCAGACTTCAGACTCGCACCAAAGTCAAGTTAGAGTAGAAAAAACGTGTCATGCCGTGTTGTAACTAATACGTTGTGATTTTGGTCTTGTACCGTGACCAAAATGCAAGGAGTGGTCACGGCACGTAAATGGTCACGCCATATGAGTCACGTCGTGCCCAAACGTGACTCGCGTAACTCGCATGACCATTTGATCATAATTTAGATTAGTTTACTCAAGATTCATCATTTGATCAAGATCTAACAGTCCTAATTACATATGACTTGCATGACCATGTGCCGTGCCGTGACTAGATCATTATTGTGATGTGTTATGCCATGTCAAATTTTTTAAAAATGGCCACGACACGCGAATGGTCACAACACAGAACAAGCAATTCACGGCACGTAACCGACACACGTGTTGTGCCGTAACTGTGTCGTTCTGTAACAGAACCGACTCCGCCGTGCCATTCTTCCTAAGTGCAGTCCATGCTCTAATATTAAATAATCTTAGGTTCTTATCTAAAATTACAGAAAAAAAAATGTAAATTTTTTTGAGTTTGAAAGCGGAACATATTATCTCACAATGATGTACAAATAATTTTTTTTCCTGTTATATACACAGCTAAACTAGGACAAGGAATTGTACGACACGACGAAAGAACACTAAATTTATTACAAGATCTGTCGTGAAAAATTTATATGAGAATAACGGATGATAACGGAATGAGAGATTATTGTAAGAGTTATAATTAATAGAAATATTATGAATTTACTGTAGAGATTTTACAATATTTTTATTAACACTGAACTAATTAACCAATCAATTAATCAAACCAATTAAATCTTTCAAAAATTTCTTCGGCTTAACAACTTCATATATAAACACCAATCACCGGGCACCTCCTGGCAAATTTCATTACAGACAGCGAAGTCGGTCAACAGAGCTTCCTTGGATTGTAAGGATTTCTTAAATTCACTCAATTTCATATAGAAAGGACATGTCCAGTTATCCTTTGAAATCATATGAGATTGGTTTTCTCCAGTGCTTGTTAACTCTGGAGAAAAGAATTTTGGTAAGGTCACGGGAAGAAAGAAGGTGGAGATCAGGACCCCACATTATTTATTTATTTATCGGATTCACGGTCAGCATGCATTAACCCTTCATTTATAAATTCTTTTCAAGTAATCAATAACGTAAATGGTTCACAAGCATTACCTAACTATTATTTTTCCGCCAAATTCAACCTTTGAAAACTATTAATAACGTAAATGATCCAGTGCAATACCTGACTGAGTAGAATGGAGATCAGGCGGTAATCTGGAGTTGGGCGGAGAGGTAAGGCGGAGTTGGGGGGTGGATCAGGCGGCGGTAATCTGGAGCAGATCGAGTGAGAGAGAGAAAGATGAACACTGGTAGCGTGGATCAGGCGGCAAAGCATCCGATCGGGCGCACGGCGGGTTTTTTTTTTCCCTCTAAACCTAAAAGGCGCGCGAGACAGAGAGAGAAGGAAATCCTTGGCGCGGGTTTTTTACGGGCACCCTTCAACGATCGGGCCAAATCGGTCGCAGAAGGCTGTGGGCGCCGGTCACTGAAGGTTTCGTCGCTGAAACATTTTATTTTATTTTATTTTTTATTTTTTTGGGTCTTCAGTGACCGGCGACTGAACCGGTCGCTGATGTCCTGTTTTGTTGTAGTGTATTTTTTCTGAACAGATGAATAAGATAATTAAGTTAATTTTATCTTAAGTATGACAAACAAATCATTTGAAATAATGTGTAAGAATTTATCAATTAGGATAGTTATATATTAATTAGTAAATATATAATGAATAATATAATGTTAATACATAATTAAATGTATGAATTTCTTTCAATTGATTTGGGGACTAAATTGCAAAACTTGAAAACTGAAGTGTTAAATTATAAAAATGAATGATTAAACGATACACTAGTATCATTAAGGATATTATTCATAAATGGGTCACCTAGGATCCACGTGTTAGAATGAATGATTAAACGATTCACTAGTATCATTAAGGATATTAATTATTCATAAATGGGTCACCTAGGACCCACGTGTTAGTACTTATATTCATTTATATTTCTCTCTCTCTATACGTGGCAATGCCTCTTTGTTCCAGCGTGTTACTCATTGACTAAAGGAGTCACTTGCTACCTACTAATATCAAGTGTCTCTCGCTTGGTTAATTATTTCTCGAACCATGTTTTCTTCCTCTCTTATATGTTCTGTGTAAGGTTACTTGAGAAGAATCCATGCCAGTCATGATTTTTGGATTTCTTTGATGTGTGATTGCTCTTTCTCTATTCCACTGCACATAGCATACATAGCTACTTGGTTTATACCTCTCTTTCTGTTATTCTTTTATTTGAATCATGAGTTGTAAGAAAGTTTAGCTTTAAGCAAGCTTAAGTATTATTTGAACTGTTGAACTAAATTAGAAAGCTTGCTTAATAGCTGGAGCCTGGAAGCCTTCCCAATCTTAAATATATACAAGTCTAGTCCAATTCCTTGTTGTTATATAAGAGTATGAATTATTAAACCTCTACTTCATGGTCTACAAACACACATGGAATTCCTTCTTAATTTCAATAGATTGAAGTCTTGGGAACCCTGGCAATATATGAGCACAAGTGTTGAGTTACTGTTGAATTTTTCTATAGTATGTGTTTGGGGGCTTGGGAAAGTATGGTTTAAGCCATAGGTTGATACCAATACTTAATTGTACCAAATTTCTTGTAAAAATATGGAGTTGGATTATTTGACTATTATTAGATTTACATTTCTTGACATTAATTGTTACCATTCATTACTAGTGCCTATATTAAGTTATGGTATAGTTCAAGGTTTAAGAGTTAAACTTGCAAATTTTCTTATCATTCACTATAAATAGTCAGATAATTCTTGTAAATATATTGGAATGTGGTAAAAATAATGAATGCTATTAGCAATGCATAAAAAGATCTGTGCCTAGCATAAAGTAAATTGAAAGGTAAATAGACGCGGTAGGAATTGTCGCACCTCCGAATTGGAGTGTGACATTTTATTTTCTTCTATTTTTCATCTCCCTTCTCTTCCTCTACTCTCCATCAGACAAGGTGTAAATGAAAGTAGTCGTTGACTTGTTGTAGAGGGGTCGTTGACTGATCAGTATATGAGACTACGGGATGTATACGGGTCAAGTTGATCGGATTTTGTCTATACTTCCAATATCATACGTAGTAATTGAGTTATGATATTTTCTATCCACAGCCAATCAATGATCCAAGTAATAATCATTCTACACACCTTATAAAAATATACCAAATAAATACTATCACTGCATTGCTCTTTTTTTTTTTGCTCTATATATAGAATAGTAGAACAAAAGTTACATTTTTTTTTATCTATAGTGGTCGTTTTTTAAAGAGAAAAAAGTTTTTATACCCAGCGCTTTATACTCAGTTTCTATCCAGCTGTTCCGATCCACTTTCTAACGAACTCCAACTAATTGTTGCGACGTCCTTCATTTTATAAAACTTCCCGATATAGAAAACTTTCTTCTCTCTTTACGTAAACGATCGATAAGAAACTTTTTTGATCAGTCTCTTTTTTTCTTCTCAACTTCTCTCTCCTCCTCTTTTTTGATTTGGGCAGAGAGCGCTATAAAATATGAGCTTTCGTCGCCCGCTGCTTTGGCTGAAACCTTTGAATTTTGATTTTTTTGATCTGACTCAGATGACTTGTGACAAAATTCTCATGAAATTCAAGTTGTATGAAACTCGATCGGTAAGAATGAAGTTTGACTTTTCTCAGAGAACTGCGTCATGGTCTCTCTCTCTCTCTCTCTCTTTATCTATGGTGTTCGATTTTTTTTATTAAATTATTGTTTGTTTTTCCATCCTATAGTATTTGAGTTTAATTTTGAGCGTTTATTGGTGTTTTTTTCGTTGTTATTGATTTTGAAAGCTCTATGATGACTAAGATGTAATGCTGACATTGTTTGATCTCAAATGTGAGAAGAAAATATCAGTTTTTCTGAGACTTTCACTAGCTTTAATAGCGATCATAATTAAGAATTAAGTTTGACTTTACTAGTGGATTTCATTGTGTTTTTGTTTTAGCTAATTGAGCATTGCTAAACAGATCGTAAGCATAGAAGTTGAATCTATTATTTTATTTTTATAGAACGGGTTTTATAATTCAATTTTCCCTTTGAAATCTGCTGCAAGTCGTAACCAAAACTTCAATACTGCGCTCTATGTATTCGGCTAGCTATGTCGCTATCGATTCGCTGCTTTTGGCAGATCCTGATCTGATCTGGTAATACTTCGAGTTTGATCTGATCTGACCTAACAGGTTAGCTGTCGATCTGGTCTGGTTTTGTAATTTTTTTATGGGTCGACCGTTCATCTTGTTGTTTTACAGTATTAATCTTGTTGTTTTACAGTATGCATCTTGTGATTTTACAGTATGCATCTTATGGTTTTATAGTATCCATCTTGTGATTTTACAGTATCCATCTTGTTGTTTTACAGTATTCATCTTATGTGCAAACCTTAGAATTAATCTCAATATTTAAAGGTTGTTCTATGTATTTTGCAGCAAAAATGAAGTTTTTTTTCTGGGAAACTGCAGTCTAATGAATTACCTACTAATATGATCTATCAAATAGGTTTACAAGATCTATACAATATTTTACATGATCTATCAAATAGGTTTACAGAATCTGTATAATATTTTACAGGATCTATCTAACAATTTTACAGGATATATGCAATAGTTTACAGGATCTATGCAATAGTTTTCTTTTCTTTGTTCTACATATCTGGATTGATTCATGCAGATTATTGAGTTAGTACTGCAGCTGATGCAATATGAGACACCTGTTAAGTATCCGTGGATATATCAAAGGAATGTTGTAACGCTAGGTAATTTGAGATTTGATATAATTGAAATTTTTTTAAAAGCAAATATAATCAATTAAGAGACCATAACAAAATTAATTAAAAATATTTTGTGTCCTTTATAATTTTGATCGGATTGAAATCAGGCCCAATTCAACCAATAAAATTATAGCAACCCATATTTACTCTTCTCCAAAAATAACCAACAAAAATAAAATAAAAATAAAAACATATTAGCAACCCTCTGCCCAAAACCGTTTGATCTATGCGTCCCTCTGTTTTTAAATCATGTTCCCTTCATTTTTAAAAAACTCGGTCCCTCCCCGCCCATTATAAATTAAAACCTCTCTGTTTGTATCTCACAACCGCACCCCATATATATAAATATATTTGAGTTTAATTAAACCAATCTCTAATTTGATATCAAACCTCTCTGTTTGTATCTCTCTCTCCCTTTCTTCACAACCGATCAGGAAGAAAACCCAAGCAGTAGAGCCCCTTTCTTTGGTTGGAAACTTTTGGCACTTAAGGTATAAAATATTTCATTATTTTGTGCATAAATTGATTGATTAGAATCTGTTAATTTGATATATTTAGTTAGAATAAATTTTGTTCTTGGTTGTATGAATTCATGAAAAAATTAGATCTATAATTAAAATCTTAAAAAAAAAAAAGTTGTTAGTAAGCATTCTTTAATTATCTTATAATCCAAAAATTAATTATATTGAAGAATTTCATAAATTATAATTAAAAATCTGAAAATGTTCTCTTAATTTATCAATTTTAGTATTTTCGAAAACATATAACAGATATTAATTAAGTATTTATTTATCTTTGAATCTTTACAGTTAACAGATTTTAGTAGAAGTTATATGATTTGTTAAATTAAATTATTATTTTCTTCTTCTCTGTCATTTGTGTATTTTACGTTTAACTATCTTGACAAATGAAGTATTTTATCTTAATGCTACCAATCTACTATTTCATATGTGTTCTTATTTACAAGTTAAAGTAATATATAAATCACTCTCCATAGATTTCAAATTTGAGTATGTTGTATATTATTATAGTTTAATTTTGTATTTGATAACTCTAATTGCATATTTGTCTAAACTCAATAATTGTTATTATTATTATTATATTTAATTGTTAAATAAACTAGTTACAGTTTAAGAGTTAGGATTAATTAATAACATGTTAATATATAAACAGTAGTATTAAGGAACCTGAGGAGTGAAAACAAGTGATTTAAAACATTTCTAATTAGAGGTATGCTCATTTATTAGGTTCGACTTTTAAAGATTTAAGTGACGTAAGGGACGATCAAGAATTCACTCAAATATCAGGTACGGGTTTCCTGGACATTGTCAAATTGTTACTTACCGTTTTGTATGCATTTATTTATATATTTATGGAATTGTGCATGTTGAATCGAACGATCCCTTTGGCTTGTTTAGCAATTTAATAGGATTATTCATATCGATCATGAGATTTGTAAGTAGGATGTGTTGAGCATGACATCATGTAGTGTTAAATGAACGAACGTAAAATGTAACAGATAAGTTAAAGGAAAGGGGCCAACGTGCGTTGAACGCATGTTGTAATGTATATATTGGATCTAGTTTCGACTAGACCCCTCGTTAACGTGGCATTGGTTGGATTTCCCGTCACGGATCAAGATCTAGCGTAGGGTGGATTCCCCGTCTAGTGTGACAACCAATATCTAGCGTAGGATGGATTCTCCGTCTAGTGAGAAAGTCTCCCGTTGTTGGATGAATTTCCCAGCGGGTTGGCGGTCTTCCAATGTTGGATGAATTTTCCATTGGATTGGCAAATAAATGGATTAACGGAAAGCTTGAAAGATAACTAAAGAAGTGTGTGTGTGTGTGTGAGATTTAAATATGCATTAGTAAGATTGCATGTGAGAATATAATTTCAGTATCATGTATGTGTTAATAAGTCAATTTGACAAACTCCGGGACTGGAACTAAATCCCGTACTGAGAGACTGTTCGATCTCTCACCCATTCCACTTCTACGTGGGTTCCAGAAAATGATGAGGCTGGCAATGAGTACAGATAGAAGAGATATGGATTAGGAGGTCAATGACCGGAGGTAATGAAGAAGAGGCGCCTAAGCAAAGATCACGAGTAAGAGCAAGCAGAAGGATCCGTGTTTTGAATGAAATGCCACTTATGTTCATTTTTAATTTCATATGTTTATTTTCCAAGTAATTTGATACACTTGTACAAGCATGGTTGTTGCCGTATTTCTAACCATATCTGTCGTGATCATTGTTGTAAGACTTTTTTTTGTGAAATTAATGTGGCATTTATGGATGTTATTGATAATGTATGTGATGTGTGTACGCCTTACGTGTAAATACGTGACGGGTTGTCTCGGGGTGTGACAAATATCTTGTTCTAATGATGAGACTTCTGACTCATCTTTGTAATGTGCATCAGTCAGTTCTTAAGTAACAACTTTTTTATTCTAGTGACGGAACATTATGTTTATGTATTTTTCTATTTGTGAATGATGTAATATGTGTTTGGTGAACAATATGTTGGTTAGAAACAATATGTCTGGTGAACAATATGTTTGTTTAAATTGTAAGAAATGTTATGTTTGTTGGAAGACATTTATGCTTTTGTTTTACAATATTAATCTTGTTATTTTATAATATCCATCTTGTTGTTTTATAGAATATAGATGCAGATATAAAAAAAAAAAGTTACAGTATTAACCTTTTTGTTTTCTAATATCCATCTTGTTATTTTACAGTATCAATCTTGTAATTTTACAGTATACATCTTGTTGTTTTACAAGATCTAGATGCATATATAAAAAAAAAATTGGAAAAAAAAAATAAAAGTTTGAAATTTTTTTTTTTACATTATTCTTTACAACGTTTAATTTTACATGATCCAAAGTGATAGTTTATAGTGTTTAAAGTGGTCCCAGGTTAGTTGCAAAGTCGTTAGAGAACTTCTAAAAGTGGTCCCGGTCAAAATTCTGCAAGTTGTCCAAGTGGTCTTGGTCAAAGCAGTTAGCAACTAACTCGGGTCCACTTTCAAAAGTCGAGACTTGTGACAACTTTCGGTGACAATTTTACAGTATTAAATATTGAGTTTTACAGGATCCAGTATTGTAGTTTACATCACGGTTCAACTTCGTGACAGTTGGGCTTGGGTAAAAACTGGGTACAGAAGCTTGGGTACAGTTAGTAAATCCCTTTTTTAAATCAAATTACCAGAAAAATCTAAATACAAAAGGTTGTATTATTTATGGTATGTTTGGTTGGATTGAGAGTAAGTTATTTTTGAAGTTAGGCTATTCGGAATAGCTTATTCGATGTTTGGTTGGGTTAGAATAGCTAGAATAGTGAATCCAAACTTTTTGTCTTATTAGAATAAATTATTTCTAAAAGTTTTTAAATTTGACTATTATAATAAAACAAACAATAACTATTTTTAATTTGATTAATCTAGCTATTTTTATTTTGCAATCAAACATACTCTATATGCTCCGCCGTGCCGTGTACCACAGACTGACAAACTCACAGGTCCCTACAAATGCACCGCGGAGGGGTCGTTGATTTTCGTTTAGGCATCTATGATTTGTTTATGTTGTTTCAAAGAAACTCCCTCCGTTCATGTGCTGTTCGGAATGGCATTTGTTTCAATCAAGGTTCTAAATAGCATTTATAGCGTCATAGCGGGAAGGCTACAAAAAAAGCTATAGCGAATAGCGTCGCTATAGCGGAAGCTATGCCGCATAGTATTTTTTTTTTTTTTACATTCCGTATATTCAATATTTGTACTAAATATCAACATTATCTAAAGTCTCATAGAACAATAAATAACACCATAAGTAATTAAGAAATTATAATATTCATATTGAACCAATACAAAGTCCAAATTGCGGTTCAAAATATCCATAGTAATATCATAAACTATCGATTTTTTCTATTAAAAATATCTTAAGCATCATGATTCATGACATAATCTTTTTTTTTTCTATTCAAATTTCAATTTTTATTCCCAATTTCAAATTGATTTATCTGTAGCAAGTATCAACAGATTCAATTTCGGTTTGAGCTTTTTTGGGTCTTTATTTAAAGCCCATATAAATTGCTTAAAAAAACTCGTATTATTATTTTTGAAAAATTTAACAGTGGCTGCCAAATATATTTTATTAAAAAAAAAAAAAACCATATTGTATAGCGGCCGTAGCACAAATAGCGGACTGCTATAGCACTATAGCGGCCGTAGCGCAAATAACGCATTTTGATGTCATAGCTTATCGTTTGAGGTCCAAAAACGCTATAGCGCGCTATTTAAAACGCTGGTTTCAATGTATCATGTCTGAGTTCGGATCATCACACGTATTTGAGGGGATAGATTAAATTCGATCAGTTCGTTATAAATTGACATGAATTTTAAAGTTGTCCGTATTTTATTAATACGTCTTGTGAATTCCGATTAGGTCCAAATTATTTATTTAGTACCATTTGGACAACCGATTCTCATCGATATCTGAGTGGATACTCAATCTAGCCCTGTTTAATATCCATTAATCTCGTGGGATTTTGTTGGTCATTTTTACCGTTGGGCAAAACTGTTGATGCTCAGGCCCTTTTACTTCAGTTGATGCTCTCAACTCCCAACTCTCTTTCTTCCCAGTTTCAGCAAACAAATAAACAATGCGTAAAACCTTCGCTCAGGGCTTTAGACAATTCCTATCAAAATCAAAATTCAGACCTAATAAATTGTCAAAATCTAAGCTCAATTCATACTCCACCTACACTAACCAAAGCACAACCAGATTTCTCTCATCTAATTCCAGCAATATCAAGCATCAAAGAACCAGCCTTGACAATGAAGGCAAACCACGCATCAATCCCAATCCAAACGAAGCAATTGATCCAGGCCCATCTCTCCAATTCGGCAACCTAATCGAATCGGATGAAACCCATGAATCTGACGACGAAGAAACCGACGATGACAATGACCAATTCCGTGCACTTGATCTGTTTGACAAACGTACCGTGTCAGCGAACTCAGTCAGGGAAGAAGAAGATGAGGATGAGGGAGAAATGGAAGAGTCCAGTCACCCTCTAGTCAGGGAAATATGCCGACTAATCTCTCTTCGCCATGAGTGGAACCCTAATCTCGAATCCCAGCTCCTCCATTTGTTGCGCATGTGTAATCCCCGCCAGGTTCGTGCAGTGCTACGTGCACAGAAAGACGAGCGTGTTGCTATGAATTTTTTCTATTGGGCTGATCGGCAGTGGCGGTACCGCCATGCACCTGAAGTGTTCGATGAAATGCTCAAGCTACTCAGCAAGACGAAACTTTGTGAGTCTTCTAGAAGAATCATGCGGTTGATGATTCGCCGCGGGGTTAGAAGAAGACCTGAACTGTTTGGCTACCTAATGGTTTCTTACAGCCGGGCTGGTAAGCTGAGAGCGGCCATGCGGGTTTTGAACCTGATGCAAAAAGATGGAATTGCCCCTGATATAAAAATTTGCAACACAGCTATTCATGTGCTAGTTATGGCCAAGAGATTAGAGAAAGCCTTATTCTTTTCAGACAGAATGCAAAGAGTAGGTATTGTACCAACTGTGGTTACATATAATTGCCTCATTAAAGGGTTTTGTGAAGCTAAACGGGTTACCGAAGCATTGGATATGATTAAACAAATGACTGTTAACGGGTGTGCTCCTGATAAGGTCAGCTTTTACACCATTATGTCATTTTTCTGTAAAGAAAATAGAATCAAAGATGTTAGAGACTTGTTGAAGAGGATGCAAATGGAGGCAGGTTTAATACCTGATCAGGTAACTTACAATTCAATAATACACGTACTATCAAAGCATGGATATGCAGAGGAGGCACTTGAGTTTGTCAGAGAGGCCGAGAGAAGTGGGTTTCGGGTTGACTCAGTTGGGTACACTGCTGTTATCCATGCCTTTTGCCATAATGGGTTAATGGAACAGGCCAAGGAAATAATGTCCAAGATGGTCTCAAATGGTTATAAACCTGATGTGGTAACTTACACTTCAATAGTTAATGGATTTTGTCGGTTAGGTCAAATTGACGAGGCCAAGAGGATGGTCAAGCACATGTATAAGTATGGGTGCAAACCAAATACAGTCACGTATACGTCCATTTTACATGGTTTGTGTAAGGTTGGTAAATCATTGGAGGCGTTGGAGATGCTTAACAAAAGTGAAGAGGAGTGGTGGGTCCCGAGTGAAATCTCATACAGTGTGGTTATGCATGGGCTAAGGAGAGAAGGGAAACTAAAACAAGCATGCGATTTAATTTCTCAAATGGTGAAAAAAGGCCTTTTCCCTACTGCAATTGAAATTAACTTATTCATACAAGCACTTTGCACAGAAGGCAAGGCTGAAGAGGCTAAAAATTTCATGCAAGAGTGTTTACACAAGGGATGTACCATAAATGTTGTTAATTTCACAACTTTAATTCATGGATTTTGTAAAAAAGGTGACATGGAGGCGGCACTCTCTTTACTCGACGACATGTACTTAAATAACAAGCATCCTGATGTGTACACATACACAATAATACTTGATAATCTCGGAAAGAAAGGACGATTCGAAGAAATGACAAATATGATTGTAAAAATGCTACATAGGGGTGTGGAGCCCAGCCCTGTCACATACCGTACCGTCATACATAGATTTTGCTGTAATGGTAAGGTTGAAGAATTAGTTCAGATTTTAGATAAGATGTTAACCAGGCAAGAGTTTAAAAATGGCTACAATATGGTGATTGAGAAACTATGTAGATTTGGCTATGTGGACAAGGCGTATGATATTTTGCCGAAGGTTTTGCGCACCGGATCAAGAAATGATGTGGCGAGTTGCGATTTGTTGATCGGGGCTTATTTGAAGAATGGATCGGCTGTTAAGGCATATAATGTTGCTTGCCGTGTGTTCAATAGAAATTTGGTGCCGAATCTAGAGATTTGTGAGAAGGTTAGTGAAAGATTGGATTTGGATGGGTTTAAAATTGAGGGGAGAAAACTCAGGGAGAAGTTTGTGGAGAGAGGAATCGTATCTCCTCAGATATTAGAGCATTCGGGTTAGCGGGTCGGGTTGTTGAGTTAGTATTTATTTATGCGGATAATTTATTTTGATTATAAGGGAATTCAAAATTGTAAATAACATTGATTTGAGGTTGAATGATTAGATAATTATTTTGGTCCCGGTATAAGCACAAACAAATGTGCAATAATGCCATCAGTACTGTTATAAAATAAAGATAGAATAATAAACAAGAATAAACAATATAGAGAGAATATATAAAAGATGGCAATCTCTTTATTCATATATTTCTCATGTGTGTACAATACAAGATTACAAAGTCTTTATTTACAAAGTACATCTTTATATTTTTTTTGTTTGTTTAAATAGGCCTAAAGCTCTTGATCCAGTTTATCTTATTGTAATGCATCATTCTGATCCAGTAGAATAATTATTATATTAAAAAAAAATTAGATGCAAATAAGTTTCCTTTTTAATTTGCTAAAGACATATATCATTATAAAATAGTTGTATTGTTTGTAAGAGTTAGTATCTTAGGTACATCATACGTTTTTCCTTTAAATTATGAGAGAAAAATATGATATATGAGTCATTCAATCAAAGATAGATGATGAGAGAATAATAAAATTTTAAATGGATGACAACATTAATTATGTAACATAGTTAAAAAACTTGAAATCATAACTTCTTATGTACTATAATTATGCTGTCATAGCTTTAATTGAGTGAGCATATAAAGTAAGAGGAAAAACCAATTCCTTTTTTTGGACATCTATTAAAACAGACTTTTTTTGTGCCTTGGTTTGTAGAATTAGTAATGTGCATTTATTAGAAAAATAGTTAGGTGGAGACGGCTAGTTGTGCATGCTATAGAACTACTCACTTTAATCGTAACAATGAAATGTAAGTTGGGGTCTACTACTTGCATTTATTATGGAGTTTTGTCGTTTTCTCATTCTCTCTTTTGAGTCTTTTCTGTGCAAAGAGAGTTGATTTACCGAAATTTTTTTAGTTACCACAGTAAAAAAAAATAGAAATTAAATGATTACTATCCGGCTCAAGCTATTTCCAATTCTACCATCCACGCGGATTCAGTTCGCGCACCAAATTGGAATGGTGCGCGGACTGGGTTGGCGCATCAAAATTAGTGCTCAAACGGAATGAAACGCACTGAAGAGCTGTAAATTAAAACCTATACCACTTAATTTGACTTTCCAGCCAACTTACTGTTTATAAAACCTATCTAACATTCCCCCCACCAACTTGTTGCTCAAAAGACAGTTAGTTCCTTGATTCCCCCTGCAAAAACCAATACCACTCAAAGACTGACAAGTAAAACCTTTTAAATTCGGATAATTCTTTCCATTAAAACATCAGACAGTCTATTCTTCCAAGTACATATAGACACTTAGGTTGCACAAAAGATTCAAACCCTCAACGGTTATTTGATATTTAACTGAACTATTTTAGTGAAAGCTAGGTAAAGGCAATTATGGAAGAGAATGGGACTACACAGGCATTGTTACTAGACATCGATGAAGGCTCGAGGAAGTCAGAGGAGTTGCTGCAGTGGGAGCCAGTGACGTGGCGGGTTGGGTGGCGGCTTTTCAAATGGGAGTCGAAGAATCTGTGGAAACTTTCATGGTCTTCAATTATCATTCAACTTGCGAATTTCACTCTCAGTCTCGTCAGCCAGATGTTTGTCGGGCATCTCGGTGCTCTTTCGCTTGCCGGTGCATCCATTACCAATATTGGGATACAAGGCCTTGCTTATGGCATTATGGTAAACACAAAAAATTAAAAGAAAGAAAGTAAAACAATTTAATTACTGTTTTCGTTCTGTTAAATACTTAAAGTATGTATCTATTTTGATATGCAAGTTTTGTGCAGTAGGTTGAGGACCTATGATATAAAAATATTACCACTGTACATTTTTGCAGTAAGATTTTAAAATCGAACCATTCGCAGCGCTGTTTTTATTCTATAGTCTGCGAGCTGCATGAAGCCAAAACTGTTATGTTAACATCTTTACCCCCAAAATCGAGTTCTCCCACAGTAATTACAGGGTCATAACCAACTGGCAATCATGTATTGAGGGCCTTACATAATTCATAGGCAAAAAAAACAGTAACATTAAATTGAAAATGTTATTTTCAAGATTGGCATGGCTAGCGCAGTACAGACAGTCTGCGGGCAAGCATATGGTGCAAAGAAATACAAAGTCATGGGCATCATCTGTCAGCGGGCCCTGATCCTCCACATCATTGTCGCCATCGTCCTCTGCTTCCTGTACTGGTACGCGGGTCCCTTCCTCCGTGCTATCGGCCAGGAGGCTGATGTGGCAGCCACAGGCCAGACGTATGCACGAGGGCTGATGCCACAGCTGCTGGCATTTGCATTTTACTGCCCCATGCAGAGATTTCTTCAAGCACAAAATATTGTGAACCCAATGGCGTATTTGAGCGTTGCGGTGTTGGTCTTCCACGTCATTGCTTCTTACCTGGTGGTGTTTGTGTTCAAGTTTGGGTTGCTTGGTGCAGCGTTGACTCTGAGCATCTCTTGGTGGATACTGGTGGTGCTGACGTGGCTTTATATAATCCTGAGTCCATCATGTAAAGCCACGTGGACCGGATTGTCGATGAGGGCTTTTAGTGGCCTGTGGAGTTACACAAAATTAACCTGTGCCTCAGCTGTTATGCTGGTGTAAGTATTTAATTGATGTGCTCAATCTTTCTCAATAAATTTCATATTGTTTTGGTCAAATTTGTAGAAGCACTCTTCATACTGCAATATTACAAAAAAAAAAAAAAAAAAAACCTGCTCTCTCTCTCATGTAATTTAAGTATATTTCTTACATTGATTTTGAGCAGATTGGAGGTTTGGTATGTACAAGGCTTTGTGCTTTTGACTGGTTTCCTCCCTAATTCAGAGATTGCTCTAGATTCCGTGTCCATATGGTAGGTTTTTCAAAATAATATTTTGGTTTCTGGTATATAACATTCAATTATTCATATAATTTATCATTTTTTATTGTTAACAATAAACTTAAAGTACAGTATCAACTACTGGAACTGGGATTTCCAAATCATGCTTGGTCTAGCCAATGCAGCAAGGTGAGTATTGCACTATTACACAAAAACAAAAACAAAAATAAACAAGTAACCAATAAATTGTTGTTTCGTTCTCATGTAAAGTTCTTTTCTTATCCAGCGTTCGGATTGGAAACGAGCTCGGCGCATCACATCCTCGAGTCGCGAGATTTGCAGTTATAGTGGTGGTGACAACAAGCATAATTATTAGTGTAATTATGAGTGCTTTGGTGCTAATACTGAAAACTCCTTTAAGCAAATTATATACATCCAGTACAGTTGTCATAGCTGCAGTAGCAAATCTAACTCCATTGCTCTCCATATCTATTTTCTTGAATGGAATTCAACCAATCCTCTCTGGTACATCATATTTTCAATTTTATATTTTTTTTTTTTTGCTTTGTTTCAGTTTATTTTATTTGTATTCCTGTTTCTCTAATTATAGGGGTGGCAATTGGGAGTGGATGGCAGGCAATAGTTGCATACGTAAATGTCGGTGCATATTACGTAATCGGTCTTCCAATTGGATGTGTTCTCGGGTTTAAGACTACGCTATCTGTTGCGGTAAGCCCTACACAATTTTATCTATTTCTATCCTTAGCTTGTTTGGTGTATAATGAATTAATGGCACATTTCTTGGTTACACTTAGATCTTCTCAAATCACATGTAATAATGAAAATGAGCAAACAATGAAATTAGGATGAACCAGTTCCGACCAAACTTATAAGGGTAGGTACCAGTACCCCCATACCTGTTGAGATTAAGATTAGTATCAGATCCAGCTTCCCTGATTATTTTCTATTGATATATTCTAACTGAAAGTTTCTTTACCAGGGAATTTGGTGGGGTCTGATTATTGGAGTGTTCCTGCAAACAGTGACTCTTATAATTTTGACAGCCAGAACTAATTGGGACAAGGAGGTCATAATTGGATTTTATATTACTTAATTTCCTGGACTTGTTCACTTGACAATCAAATCCACATTTTTTGCTTACTTGCCAATTTAATTGTTAATCAGGTGGAGAAGGCAGTGAACAGGGTGAAACACAGCACAATTGAAGAGCAGGCTCTTTGTATAACAGACATCGAATAAGTACACTGCTTATTGGTTTTAATTATTTTTTGGAAATGTGATGTTGGCTTATCTAAAATTGTGCTTTCCTTGTGTTCTTGAAGAGTTTATGGGAGTAAATTTTAGAATGCTAGTGATTGGAATTTTAGTTCTGGCACCTTATTCCCAAAAAAAAAAAAAAAACCCGGTTCACTTGGGATTTTTTTTTTTCATCTTTTTCCTTTTATTTCTAATGGAATAAACTGGCCTTTTCAAATTAAGGAACTTTTCTGTTTATTCTTTGAAACAGGTGGCTATTGCTATTGCAAGAAAGCAATTCAAATTTTTATTTTATCCGCTCTTGTCACCATCCTAGATTAGAGAGCGTGTAATTTGGACGAATTTTGGGATGAATTATGTCTCAATTCAACATATACAAGAATATGAGAATTTTTTTTATAAACCATAATTAAAAAAAATATTTTTACGAAACAAACATGATTTTTTTTTTTTTTTACAAAAACCATAAGAACCGAAATGACATTTCGGTCCGTATAAAAAAAAATAACGGATCGAAATGACATTTCGGTCCTAATGGTTTTTGTAAAAAAAAAATAATCATGTTGGTTTTGTAAAAAACAAAATTTTAATTATGGTTTATAAAAAAAATTCAAAATATGATGAGCTTATATACCCATCTCTTTTAACTTTTCTAAACATCCGAACTAATTACATTTTTAATATCTCCCATCTAATTTCTTAATTATTCTAAACATCATTAAACTCGCTGTTAAAGTTTTCTCCTACTACCATAGATACAAATTTTTACGCATTCATAAATTGCAACAAACCTCTAAAAAAAATTGAATTCCCTTTAGTCGATAATAAATTCCATTTCATTACAAAATCATAATTTACCATAAAAAAAGTTCCTTAGCCAAAATTAAAAAAAATCGAATACAAAGGTAATAAAATGTGGAACGTGTTTGTCAAAATGTAAAATTTTCCTAAAATTTTATAGAAAAACATGTGGCCATAATACGTGCCCTGGGAAAAATACTGCACAACTAATTATTCTTGCAACATGATATCTTGTTTATACGGTAAACCTATCTGAATAAAAAATAGCATTTTGATATATACAGATATCGAGCAAGATATACTACACTTCTTTATAAAAAAAAAAAAATTAAGCATCTTACCAGAGGAAGTTCAGAACAAACACAATAAGGTATAGGACTTAGGTGAAGCGGTCAACTATGAATTCCTTCTTCCAGGGTATTCGTTCATATCACCTAAGGTAACGAGATATTCTGTTTAGATTTGGTCCGTACGATCAGAATCCGCACGGATATTATGTATGATCGGACGGTCCATATCTAAAGAGAAATATTCTGTTACCTGAGAGGATATGGACTCGGCGTTCATACGTGTTTTGCGACATTGCAGGGGCAATTTGGAAAATTTGTTGCCAAAACCCTTCCGATCTCTGCACCTGCTCCAAAACCTCAAGCGCAGAGAGACTAAGACCAAACACAATGGCGTTGGTGGCGGGTTCATACGAGAAATTTATCTGGGGCTTCTCTCTTAAAACCCTAAACCCTCTCTTCTCCTACCCCTCCCACACCGCTCCGATCAAGTGCGCCGCCGCGGCGGGGCCTTTAGCTGCCTCTGGCGGCGCCGACGACGCTGTGCATATCTACCACCTCCCCTCATCCTCTGACGCAGGCTCCCTTCTCGACCACTCCGCCGCCGTTACCTCTCTCTCTTTCTTCTGCGCCCCTTCCACCCCCTCCATACCGAGAAATCTTATTTCTGGTTCAGACGATGGTGTTGTTCGTATTTTTGACGCCGACCCTTTTGTTCTTCTCAAGGAGGTATTATTTCTTTATTTTATTTATTTCTTGAATTTATTTTGTTGTTCCAGTGAAATTGATTGGAAAACGTCAATCAAATCTTCAGTTGAGTGTACTGAGGTTGAATTATAGCTGACTCGCTGGATTCTTTATTTGTACTGTCAACCTAGTTGTAAAATCAGTGATTGTTGATGAAGACGAAAGAATGTGAATTAATTAACTGAATTATTATTAGTACATGCTGGGCTGTCGATACCAGTCATAAGAGTACAAGATTCCTACATATAGTATGTTCCCAAATAGACCAAGATTTCTAAACGCCCATGTACACCATGGTAATATAAATTACTCGAAAAGCACAAATCAAAGAAACAGAATTGACGGGATTTACACATATTCCACTGAAAAATGTTGTGCAATGCTCTGATCAGGTCAAAGCACACAAGAAGGGAGGTGTTGCTGACTTGGCAGTGCACCCATCAGGACGGGTGGCACTGACAGTGGGCCGTGGGGATTCCTCTCTGGTGATGGTTAATTTGGTGAGGGGAAGGAGGAGTTTTTCTTGTCGAATAGAAAAAGAGGCATCTGTTGTGAAGTATGGTGGGGAAAGCGGGGATTGGTTTGCAATGGCATCGGAAGGGAGGATCACAGTGCATAATTCTGAGGATGCAAGGGTTATACAAGAGATAGATTGTGGGAAGAAGATTCTCTGTGTTGCACATGGAGAGGTATGTGTAGTTCCATTTGTTTTTCTTCTTTTATGATGAATTGTTCCTGGTAATTTATGTGAGTTTGAAAACTTCACCCTATTTTAATTTACTTTTCCTTAAAATTATCCCAAATATGGGAAATCTCTACTAACATTATGCCAAACAAATATTGCAAAAATTTGCCCTGACTTGTAATCCAATAGCCTCTTAGCTTGATTATTAGTTCAATTTGAGCTGCATGGGAGGATTGTCAGCAGTTTATGGAATGCATCTTTTGTTCTTTTGTTCTTTTCATACCTATTAGTTCGGCACAAAATATGCAAATACCGTAAAAATATCGTTAGATTAAGTAATAGTTGCAATATAAATGTGTTGGGTGTTATTAGCAAAGATAGTTAAGCGTTGGTTTTAATTTTTCAAAGATAGTATAGCACTATTACATTTTTGAAAGATACCAACTTCAAATTACATGGAAAAAAAATCTCATAGTACAATGGTCAGGTACAGTGATCCACTAATTTGTGCTGTACCGTTGCCAAGTACAGTCTTTGCTAACAAATTAGATCTGAACTATGTCAGAGTGGGACCCTCTACACAGGTGGCGAGGACCACCATGTAACCGCCTGGGACACAAAAAGTGGCAAGAAGGCATTTTGCATACAAGATGCCCACAAGAACCGTGTGAAAGGCCTCGTCTCCTTCAAGGTAGAATCACCTAAGTTAATTGCTTCTGCATCGTCAGATGGAGTTATAAGAGTTTGGGATGTCAACATGGCCTCATCGACTGACAAGTGGGCCCCTCTTTTAGAGACTGACACAAAGTCTCGCCTGACTTGTCTGGCTGGTACATCAATCAGATGTAAGTTAATCTTTCATTCTGACTATTCTTCTTTGTAGATTGAACTGGTTTCCTTCAATGCTTCTTTTTTGGGCCTGAATAATTTAGCCTCAATAGTAAGCAGCAATTGACTAGAGAAAAAAACAATTTAACACTTTTTTAACATTTTTTTCTGTATTTAATTTTTTTTTTTTTCCATTTCTTTGGTCACAGGAATTTGGTTAGAATGAACAGCTTGGATTTCACCTCTTCATTGCTACAGTAGAACGATACTGGTGTGTTCGGAATGATGAATGTAGTCTTGTAGTTTACACATTGTGTTACTCTGTTTATGGTGTCATATGTTGTAGTTATAAGCTGCTTCAAATTTTGATTAGATAAAAGTTCAAGCTATTATTTACATTTACTTAGCTTTAGTCTGTTAAAGGTTTTATTTTATTATATGAGTAAACTCGTTGGCTGTTTTATTGTTTGAGATAGAAGTTTGTTTCTACCTCCTGAACTACTGTGCTAAGTCAAATATGCTTTTGAAGAACTTTCGTTTGAATTTGCCACATATTGTTGCACTTAAATTCATGATTTTGTTCCAAAGTAACAACGTTGTGGTGAAGACATTAATCTGAAATTTAAGATAAGAATGTGGCGACATCACCGGTTGTTAGTTGTAACCTGTATGTTCGACTGAAATGGATATTGCCACGTATATGTACAAAATATTCAGAAAAAAATGTGAACTCTTTCAAAAGATTGAACAAGCTTTACACTTCAAATACCTTAAAATTACGCAATTCTCCCTCAAAATCAGTATACTGTATTTAAAGTTTTATCCTTTATTAAAAAATAAAAATATATAATCAAGGTAAAAAAATTAAATCTTATAATTGATTAGTTTTCAAGAGCATCGGAGCTGTTTGATGCGCTGTAAGATTCATGCACACGAATTTTATTGTATATCAGACGGCTCTAGTGCCCATCGGCCTACAGTGCACTAGTTTGTTTTCTACCCGTATTAAGTTGAAAAAAAAAAAGCTGCTAGTGAAACATTAAATGCTAACAAGCAAATTACTCCAAATTACGTCACTTGGCCACGGTCAGAAACTAAGAAATCATCATTCCCAGAGAAAGGGATGTTAGTGAACATCGAATGCCGAACAAACAAATTATTCGAAATGACATCACTAAGTTACAATGGTCTGTAATAGCAACCATCTGCTAAAATAAGCTAAATCAATATCAGAGCAATATATTCACTACACTACAGTTTCTTCAAACCAAACCTCTGGTTCCAACCCTTCTCCGCATCCCTGCGTTGCAACTGTACCTTCCGACCAGTAGTAACTCTGCTGGGACCACCGCCGCCATTTCCATTATTGGTAAGCACTCTCCTTGCACAACCTATTGACATCCGTGGCCTCTCCACACCACCTCCAGTAAGGCCACTTACACCCTTTTTCCCAGCCTGCTGCCAAATTGGTGGCCTGATAATCACCTTCTTTTGCAAACTCCTCCTAAGAATAGAACTCACTTTCTTATTACTTCCACCGCCGGCACACATATTGCTACTACTTGGGATCAGAGAAGGACGCTGCTGTGCAAGTACATTTACTGCAGGAATCGTGGCAAGTGAGTTGCGGCGAAATTGCGGCTTGTTGAGCGGAACCCGCTTGGCACTGGGGCATAAAGAGAGACGTTTCACAGCAGGCCGCGGTTCAGGTTTGTTCTCATTCTCCTTGAGAAACAGTAACTCCCGGAAAATGGCATCATTTTGTTTGGTGGTTGTAGTAGGTGTGGTGATGTTTAGCAACCTTGTGTCAATCTCAGTTAAGGGTTTCATGGAGAGCCGGTGCCGGACCCGCTCTATTACAGGGCTGGAATTTTGTTCTTCCTCTTGTTCTTTGTTCGGTTCATCAATTATTTTATGTAAAGTATGTTGCTGTAAGTTATTTTCAGCTATCCTGGTGTCAACGTGTTGTCGTGCGAGTTTTCTCTCGACAACTAGCTGTGACTCGAGCTCCTTGATCTGTGCATAGAAGAAAGCATAATCCTTTAATTTGTACTCAAAATCCAAGGCACAGATAAAACAAATAAAACTCAAACAACAAAGAAAAAACAGGAATCCTAACTGGCACCTGACAGGTAAAGAGTAGTATGCCAGCATGTGCTACTACTGAGATGACGAATCACATTGAAATGGGTAAATTTCTGATTCTAAAAGTAAAAGTGAAAGGACAATTGTATACTTTGTCTTGGAGATTTCTGTTGAGAACATCTTTTGATCTATTCTTCATCTCGAGGGATTGAAGGGTCTCTTCCATGCACTTTATGTGTTCGTCTTTGTTTTTGTTGTCTTGTTTTGCCTTCCCCACCTGAGAAAACAACCAACAGAAATCAGTGCTTTAATCCATACCCATCATCAAAAAATCTAAATTTCATACTTGGAAACATACACGAAAAACAATGCAATGGGAGCTTTAAGAGGGGAAAACACTAATACTTGTGTTGACCCAGTATCCTCAGAAATAATTATATTCAAGTACAGTTCATGACCAGTACTTAGTAGTAAAGTTGAACTTGAAAGATATACTTGGAAAACACAGACAAAAAATTCATGAAATATTACTTATGAAAATCATAATCATACCATGAACTTATATCTGGATAATTCACTAACATCGACTTGTTTCTTGGCGGGGCCCAGCTCAATTCCCCTGACTCGGCTCGCAAAATTCAAAGAGCAAAGTGTTTCTCCCACATCATTTTCATTGGGGCTAATTTGCACAAACATTAAGGTCTTTGAGTCTCCACCTACAACAAAATCAAGGTTGCTTAGTTTAAATCCGTTTAAAGAAACCCGATCGAACCTTTCTTTGGAGGAGTCATGCTAGACAGAAACAGTACTTACTCAGAGAGTCCTGTAGCAAATGTGTTAGCTTTGAGTTCCTGCATGTAATATCCAAAAGGATAGAATAATTAATATTTTATTGAACTGAATTAATCATAAGTTTTATTGGATATTTTGCATGCAGATAAGTGAATTTTATAAAGGTGCCAGTTCTATACTGGCAATGACATATTTATTTTACCGTTTGTGTTTTCTTGAATATGGTATGTGTGCATGAATGTTCTTCGATATTTCCTCTTGATTTCTAAGTTTAACAAGGTTCGAGATCAAAGGAGGCTCTATATCAGTAGTCACCTCAGTAGTGGTACGTGCTATTACTGAGATGACAAATCTTATTATCATCTGTACCCACCCGTACATAATTTATTTCAAACATAAATTCAGAAATCCCATTTTTTAACAAAATTTTAGGGAAAGGGATGAAACAACAAACCTGAAAGGAATGTGAGGACTCTTAGTAGCAAGTGCAGATATGACATCTCCCAATGCCGAGAGAGACTTGTTGATGTTTTGAGCCTCCTTCAGCCTCTCTCCTTGAGCATCTGTCTTTGCCACTCTCTCACTGCCAGCTAGGTCGATAAGCCATAGCTTACTCATTGTGCGCTCGCCACTCACCAAGTTCTCCCCTCTTACCATCACACAGTGCATGCTAAACCAGAGCAAAATTTACATTAGAGTCCTACTTTCTTAAAACATTAATACTAAATTGCATTAGTGTCCTACATAACATTGCAAACTAATGTTAACAAAATTGCACTAGTGTTCAATGGATAACAACTTTTTGATGGAATTTCCAAGAGAACATAGTATTCAGCCTCACTTAGAAGCCCCTTTAGGCCATAGAATTAAAATGTACATAACATTGGAAACTAATCATCAGATAGAACCAAATCAGCCAGGGAGGCACTAAACAAAACTGGCACAGGGCGTGGAGGAGACTTTCCTAGCATTTACTGTTCTTTAATATCAGTGTTTTTTTAATATTTTATTTCTGGCAAGTTGTAATAGGGGAGAGAGTAGTTAAGTAATCTGTAAATACTTTCCTTTATTAATTTAATTTGTTGGTGGGTAATCTGCCCACCAACCTTAAAAAAAAAACACTGGAAACTAATGTTAACAAAAAAAGGCAGGAAATGTGGGACCTATCTTACTAGTTTGCTAAAGTCGGTTAACTAAATTCCTTGATTTCAGACATATCAATCTTGAAAGGTGGGTTTGTATAGTACAACTACTACATGTACAGATAAAAAAAAAAATTTAAAAAAAATGAGTATATAGGAAAATGAGTTATAGTTAACCAGTGTGATCGGCTGCTATGCTCATTAGCATTTGTGGACCCCACAACCCTCGCTTTACTTCCTGCTTGTAGCACACCCCATGCCTCCCCCAGGTTAGAAACTGGTGCCTCTACAAGACCTGGGACGTGATGCACTCCTGATTGTTGTTTTATCTCAAGCCTAAAAGGATAATAAATGTGATTTAAAACTAAATTACTAGATTAAAGATCAACCCATTGCATGCAGCTCCAATGTTGTTTAGTATGTTATGAAAATGCAAATAATGTCACTGGCTAATCTGTCAAATAAAAATGGTTTTCCTTTCTACTGTTCATTGAAGAATGGAAAACTAGGGAACATAAATTTACCTAGGTACAATGTAATACTGTCTATATGTTAGGTGTTTTCTTTTTTGTAGGTCCTCCAGAATCTAAAACAGTATGTAAAATATTTAAAAATTGCATTTGAACTTATCTTACTACTCGTTTAGAATTCACATAATACTTTCTTGATGCAAACCCGAACATCAGCAAAATAGATAAATATATATTCTGTTGGATTTACCTTTTGGAAGCTGCTCCACTAGGTGGAAGCTGCCCCGATCTCAACAAATCACGAATTTGCTCATTGTACACCTCAAGCACACTTACAGTAAGCTCATAATGGTAAAGTCCCTCTCTTTCTCTGATGATCCTAAAGAGTTCCTCGACCGTCCTGTAGTTGACCCCACGCTCATCTTGAGTCCCTTCCATTGTAAAAGTTTTTCCCGTGCCGGTCTGACCATAGGCAAATATGCAAACATTGTACCCATCCAGCACTGATGTGGCTAGAGGTGCTGTTTTTTCAAATACTTGTTCTGTAACAAAAATAAGGGAAAAAAAAATAGTGTAGATATAAACATAGCAAGATAATACCAGGAAAGAAGCCTAAGAGAAATTATATATTTTCTTTTTTGTATTTTGATGAGAAACAGGAAAAATGGACTTGCAATGATATATCAGGATTCAATGGTAGGTAATCTAATACATATATCAGTTCATTTTACGTACCTTGGCTTTCTTCTGGGGCGAACACAGAATCAAATTTAAAAACTTTTTTGGAAGAAACATGGCCTTTTACAACAATCTCCCCATCTTTTGCCGACTCGAAATCCACTACCATTGTATCACCAGCTTCCACTTCTTGCGCATTCATTGGTCGGCACCGACAAAAGACTCTAATATTACCTGTGAATCACTTCAAACTCTTAGTTCAAATGTGACCCTTTTGCCACAAATGGCATAACTCGTTTGAAAAGATTAAATATTTAATCTGGTAATCATTTGAAACTTTTAGTATTAATATTGGTTTCTTATTCATATTTTAGAATGTAATTGGTTTTGTTGGCACCAGTAACCCAAAAAATCCTTCAAATATGGTGCGTTCAATTTGCTTTCATTCCAATTTGACGCTTTAGGTTACATAGGTAAGAACTACTACTTGACACAAATCACGTATGATAGAAGATTAACTGACAAAAACTGTATCTTATTGGTAGATGCTCTAACATATCTACAATACTGGTGATGACAGGTGTATTTTAGGGTCACGTGCACCCGTGCACACAACAAAGGAGAGAGAGAGAGAGATCTTCTGGATATGTAAAAGTACACACTGTGTGTGTGGGTGTGCGGGTGGGTGCGTGTGTTGTGAAAAAGGAGACCACCTTTCAGCTCTATAAGGCTGTTATATAGATCTTTTCTCTCCTTTGTTTCCTGCAGGAACTTTCTCTTTACATCTTCATGCTCCTTTTCTATTTTCAAACAATGATCCACTGTTCGATAAGAGAGATTTATAGTTAGTACCTTTAAATAAAGTCAAGTTATTTATAAAAAAAGTAAATTATTTAGTCTATGGTCCTACCCTTTGGATGTAAACGGGAAGGAAGGGGTGAATAGAATATGTACTCGTGTTTTCACAATGTTATACCCAATAATTCTACATTTACAAGTCATTTCTTATTTTACAAGTTCATACATGGTATTTGACATTTGTCAAGAACATACATGGAATTGTCACCAGAAGAACTGATAATGAAATCCAAAGAGAAACAAAAACACCATTTTCACATAAACAAGAATTAATTTTGTATATATATGGAACATTCATCCTAAACAAAAACAAGGAAAAAAATAATTTTGAGTGGTATGCACCAGATTGGAAAGATGCGAATTTGGTCAAACATGCGAATTTGGTCAAACATTCAATGAAGCCTTGTCAAAGGCAGTTTCTACTCAAATAACCTTAATTCAAGAATTAAGGCTTGACTCGTGCCTCAGTTACAAAAATGAAGCATACAACATGCCAAATGCAAGAAATTAAATGGTGTAAAAAACAAACACCTGTTCTTGTTAGTGCAGTGCTCAGTTGCAAAAAATCAGTCTCAAGGCACTTCTTGTATTCTTTCGCATCCTTTAATAACTCATTACGCTCTAGCTTCAGCATCTGTACAAAAGAAAGTTCCTCAGCGAAAGAAATGGGGGGAGGGGGGGCAGTAATAACATGAGCAGAAAGAGGGAAGCTTTACCTCAAGTTTCTCACTCATGCCATCGAGGCATTGGAACCAATGGCTCTTTTCTTGCACTTGTCCCTCCACAGCAAAGGCTGCATTTAAGACATGCTTTAATACATGAAATATGAATTTTCAGATTACCAAATTATGATCAAGGTTCACAATTAAATAACTTTTTGAATAGGTCCTGAGATTTATTGGCTCAATTGAGGCCTAAACAGAACCTATTCATAATTCTTTACTTTATAGCTAGGAATAACAGTTCCGCTTGGAATTCATACAGTCACTATATAATGGTATAACTTTGTGTATGCCCCTATAAAGGATTAAAACAAAATTTGCACTTGCAATAAGAAATATCTTATTTGACCTTATAAAAACATGGTAAGAAACAATCATGTATCCATCATTCCTCAACAGTACTAATTATGTGCATTTCATACATATAAGGTATGTAGATTTGGTGGTACACTTCATATGAAATGGAAAGATCAGGGATACAGATCACAACTTAGGGTTATAGGGTACATTGTTATTTTAATATTTTGCAGGGTAGAGCTGAAATTGCCTTTAAAATGAGAAGTAGAGGTACCTAAAGAACCAACATGCATTGATTTGCGCATAAGTTCCATTTTAAGCTCATGCAGCGAAGTCAAAGCCTCATGGCACTTTTTGCTTTTGGCCTCATTATCATCTTTCAAATTAGCCATTATTTTTATTATTTTTTCTTGTTCTCTCAATGCCATCTCATACTCCTTCTTTATCTTCTGACAGCCTACACAATTGTCCTGAAAAGAAGCACATTGTAACAGTGAAGTTTACGAGCAGGAAAAACCTAGTTGGCGTGTCATATCAATACCAACAGTTCATTTAAAATAGCACACTAACTGGCGTATTTAAAATCTGTATGATCCTTTGCAACCCCTGATACTGCTACTGAGTCTTCCAGATTTGAAACTGTCAGCATTATCCAGGGTATTATCATAAACTGTAGGTACAGTACCAGTCATTGTGCACTAAAGTCCTACATGGTATTAGTTAACTGGCAGGTATTGTATACAATAATTTGGAACACACGATCATAGTTTCGTACTATGCTTGCTCATAATTGAAGTTAAAACAAATAATATGATTACTCCTTATTTACCTCTCCTAATATGGGCACTACTTCATCTTTAATTCCTGAAGAAGAGCAGCAAGTGCGTTGCACTGTAATGCCACAGACAATCGGCTTCCCCACCAAGCCTTCAAATCTTATAGATAAGCCTTCTTTTCCTTTAACATATGCTCTTAGATTTTGTAGAACAAATGGCTTATTACCACCGACCTTTCCATACACGTCTAACCCAGAAACCACCTACACAAACATGCATATGTTAACAAATTGCGAAATAGAAGAAATCAGATTAAGCTTAACAGCTTATTCAAAGGCATTTTGATTTAATATTCCCTGCAAAATTAGAGATCTCATTTATTACCCCCAACAACTCTCTCAACTTAAATTATTCAAAATATATAAAAACCAGAACTGAATCCCCATTAGTATTCATGAAAAGAGTTATACTTAGTAAGAGAGCTTGCTTGGTTATCTTTTGAAGAAAAGGTAAGTGACTAAGTGTAGTATGGAGAGTATAGCTCTACTTTATAGGGATAAACATGGGATGTCATATATTTTGGCAGAGTGATGCATCAGATTCCATATATTTTGAGTAACTGAAATTTTCTGCCTTTATAGTTGAAATTTGACCTTCTTTTCTTGTATGAAAACATCAAAAACTCGCATCCCAGGTGGGCCCTCAGTGAACATAATCTCAGCAAAATGAAGATCGACCTCATAGTCTCCTTCTTCAAGTTGATCAAATCTGTAGGAAAAATCACCAACTCGTGCTGAGCAGTATAAACTCTCAATGTCTGCATCAATACAAGCTCTCACAACATCTCCTCCATCATAAAACCCATCCTTTTCTTGCTCTCCAGAATTGACGGTGAGTACAGTTGCACTGTTTTCAGGTGAAATTTCGTCAGAGAAGAGCTCAATCGGTGTGATGATGTTCCTTTCGTTGCTTCTTCTTATGTAATCAGGTGTCTCTTGGATTTGATTTGGGGATGACAAAGAGTTGCCTAGAGATATCCATGAGTTAGTAACTTCAATAACTAGGTTTGTAGATGAAATGTGCAAAACGAATGTCTTACTGGAACTAGGGTCAGAAGGGTCAGAATCAGAAATTTCTATCAATTCAACGGACTTCTTGATCTCTTTAACTGGTGA
This sequence comes from Carex kokanica, assembly GCA_025461125.1. Taxonomy (NCBI): domain Eukaryota; kingdom Viridiplantae; phylum Streptophyta; class Magnoliopsida; order Poales; family Cyperaceae; genus Carex; species Carex kokanica. Next base: position 27,828 of record JAJGRX010000563.1, on the reverse strand, counting down.
ATCACCTATAAAGATCAAACCAGTATAATAAGGGACTAGGCATTAAAGATTTGTGTACAATTTCCAAGATTTGTGAACTTCCAAGATATGAACAAAGCCTGATAACAATCGTAAGATCTAAATTCTGAAGATTCCGTATCTCTTCATACAAAAAAAAAAAAAAAATTGTTTAATATTTAACTACAAAAAAAGAACTTACAATACTGAGGAATATATTCGCACTTATCAGTGATTCTAACCGATTTTTTTATCTCTTTCGCTGGGGATGAACCTACAAAGGATCAAATCGTTTAGCAAATAAACAAAAAAGGGGGGAAAACGTCAAAAAAAGATCGAGATCTGTAACAATACCACCGCTTTTCTCCATTTATCCAGTCGCGAAACTGCTAGAAGCTTTATCCCGCCGAAAATTTTCAATTTCTAGAGACAAGATAGCTAGACGCGAAAAGGGGAACGAATTGTCCAATCGAAAAAAAGAGAAAACAAGAGAGAATTATCAGAAGAGCGAATGAATCCTTGAGAGAAAGAAGGTGTAACGTTCGCTTATTTGAAATTTGAATGAAGGCGGATCTAGGTCGAATTTTTATTATATACCTAATGGACCAGAATGGAAATGTTGATGGAAATGATTTTGTGAGGATACGGTGGTGCCCGTTGGATTAGAAATTCTGATCCCAAAAGTAACATAAATTTTGTGTTTCCATCCGAGCCGTCGGATCTGTTTTGGCACAAATATTGAACGAACTCGTACATTCCACCTAGGGCCAGATTGGCCCGGATTATTATCGGACCGTCCGGATGAAAACTCAAAATTTAGGTTACATTAGTGGATCCAGACCCATGATTTTGTGAGGATAAAGAGAACGGATCCGTATCCTCTCTGCATTAACTCAAAAGGATCTTTTGAGTTAATGAATTTCAACCGTCTGATTTTAAACGGATGAGCCAATCCGGCTAGTGTCTATAACATAGGGTCCCTTTAATATTAGTGCAGATCTGGTTCGCACGAATCTTGAAATATATTGGACAGTTGAGATTCATTAACTCAAAAGATTCTCTTTTGAGTTAATGCAGAGGATATGAATTCACAGAGAACACGGTGGTGCCCCTTGGATCAGTGGGTCCAAAGGGTAAAGATTTTAACGGTGTAGTTTTGGCTTCACGTAGCTGACGGACTATTAGAATCAAAACAACGCTGCACTGCATGAAGACAAAATCACTCTGTTAATATACTTACCCGGTCACGGAACTGATTAGGCATGCTTATTATTACGCACTTGGATCCGCCGTTTTCGAATAAATAGCGAATACGGTCAAACGTGGAAACGACATGACACGCGGCAACAAACAAACGGTCATTAAATGTTTTTTCTTTTTTCTTTCTTTCTGGAAACCTACTTTAATTTAAAATTACCTGGAAATATTTAATATTTAATATATTTTTCATAAAGTGAGTCGTTTACTTTGACCCCACCGAACTTTTACTAGCTCCGTATTTCAATCGTCAAAAAAGTTGTATAAAAATAGTGATATTCATAATAGAATGTAAAAATACTGTATATATTAAAAAGTGTTAGAAGAATATTATTTCTATGTTATTAATAAAATACAAATAGTATTATATAGATTATATTCTATTAGTTCAAAAATAATTAATCGATTATTCCTACAAAAATAAGAATATAACTTTAACTCAAACGATATTTTGAAAAAGAGAAATATTTGAATTGTATTAAAATAATAATAACAATATTATTCATCATAACATATCCATCATAAGTATAATAAGTTCAACATATAAACTATTAACCTTGCATTTTACTTTTGGTGACCATTGTTCTAAAGTTCGGTGAATCTACGATTAGCTCTCTTTTAATGTATATTTCGTAAAAGAGGAGGGTTCAAATGCCGACATTTTTATTAATACCCTAAGTCCATTAAAAATTATTAAAATTATCCACGGTCTCAAATCTTTATTTAAAATATCCATGCCGGCCAATTATTGGTCGGTACCGATTAAATAGCCCAACCGGCCAATAATTGGCCGGTTCCGTGATATTTTTTTTTTTTTGCCGAACCGGCCAATTATTGGCCGGTTCCGTAATTTTTTTTTTTTTTTTTTTTTTTTTTTAGAGAAAAATTGCTATAAATTTATCTATATATCAAGCAACACCATTGATGTTTCTATAAATTTAACCTCAGAATTGCGCTCCAAATAGATCGTCTCTTGTACACCACCCGGTACAGTAATGCAACTGGTTCCAGCCGCAAGTTGCTTAATGAAACTCTTTCTAGTTACAGGGACACAACCCAGCCATGTCCAAATATGCCTTAGCACTGGAATATTGAATGCCTAGCCAAGCACCAGTACAATGTTCATAAGTATATATATATAGATTGAAAAGAATAATGATGGCATACCCCTGACTTTTATGTTACATCTAATTAACTTTTATAGTACATATATTTGAAAATTATTATTTAAATTAAAAGATTAAAATTGTAGATGTATTTTTTTTAATTCTTAAATAGCAAGTGTATCACATTTGGGTCGATTTGAAACCGTAAAACAGGACTGTGAAGTTTCATGCAAAATCTCAAAACATACCGTGAGATATCATCTCTCAAAAATTGCTCGAAATGCTGAAGGTGTGCGTCCGAGCCCTACTCAGCACCTCTGGTTAACATATCAAGGCAACTTCAAAAATCATGAAAATTTGCCGACATGCAGTCTTGACTTCGTAGAACAGGACTGTGAAGTTTCATGCAAAATCTCAAAACAGATCGTGAGATATCATCTCTCAAAAATTGCTCGAAATGCTGAAGTTGTGCGTCCGAGCCCTACTCAGCATTTCGAGCAATTTTTGAGAGATGATATCTCACTATCTGTTTTGAGATTTTGCATGAAACTTGACAGTCCTGTTCTACGAAGTCAAGACTGCATGTCGGCAAATTTTCATGATTTTTGAAGTTGCTTTGCTATGTTAAACAGAGGTGCAAAGTAGAACTCGGATGCACTTTAACTTAACAATTCATACAAATAAAATTCATACAAACCTCTAGCTTATTCAAACATATTTTAAATTCCAAACCAACTGAACAACATAATCTCCAAACACAAACTAAACTAATATTTCGAACCGATAATATTCTTTTATCTCCACGCATCTCGGACAGTCCTTTTCAAACCGTAATTTTTCTCTAAAAAAAAAAAAAAAAAAATCAGAATTCAAACCGTAAATATTATTTACGGTTTGGGTATAAATTTAATTTTTTTTAAAACTTGGTTATTTATATTAAAATATTTTTTTTTTGGGGTAAAAATAAAAATCTCGGAAATTTGATACAAGTACTATTTAAATAATTCAGAACATATCTAAATTTTGAATAATATTTTTTTTTAATATATACATATCGTAAATGTTATAAGATGTACTAGAATTACCCAAATGGAATGCACAACAGCATTTCCCTAATTCAAATAAACTTACAACAAAAATTATTCATAACAAATATTTAAAAAAACAATTTAATTTTTGTGTTAGATTTCATTTCAGCATTTTTGCAATTTTTCTCTAAAAAAAAAAAAAAATTACGGAACCGGCCAATAATTGGCCGGTTCGGCAAAAAAAAAAATTTTAAAAAAAAATATATCACGGAACCGGCTAATTATTGGCCGGTTGGGCTATTTAATCGGTACCGGCCAATAATTGGCCGGTATGGGTATTTTTAATAAAGATTTGGGACCGTGGGTAATTTTAATAATTTTTAATGGACTTAGGGTATTAATAAAAATGTCGGTTCAAATGCCTCTATTTTTTGTGCGCCACCATACTTTTATTTTTAAAAACTTTAATAACTCAAAGTTTAAAAGTTAAAAGTCAAAATAAAACCATTAGATATGATCTACGTCATTTTATCTATGTGCTCAAAAAAAAATATCACATTTTGATTTTATTTTTATGTGAATCAATAAGATGAAAAATCAACGTCTAGAAATTATCCACATTATTACGTTTTTTACAAGCTCTTGATAATAACCAAAACAAAATTGAAATGTTACAATTTTTTACACGTGCATAGATAAAATGATGCAGATCATATCCAACAGTTTTATTTTGACTTTTAAATTTTAAATTTTGAGTTATTAAAGTTTTTAAAAATGGAAGCATGAAAAATGGAGACATTTGAACCCTCCTCTTCTTAAAATTAGTCAGAATTGGCCGAAAGAAATGTAATTATGTCCAAAAGAACTAATATTTTGCAATTGGAGACTTATGAGAAAAACTTAGTTCCCAATTCCCCCACCCAAATTAACACCTTTTATTTAATCTGGCAATTGGATTGGTGCAAGCATGCAAACTAACAAAGTCCCACAAAAGAAAGACCATAGAAAACAAATCCAAAGCAACAAATCTTCAGTCTAGTTCTTTTATAATTATAAAATTTGTAACAATTAATTAATCTCCCAAATTCTTTGTTTATCGTGCGAAATTATATCTTCAAAATGATAAGTATATTACAAGGACCTTGTTTTTTTTTATTACAATATGTGGACCTAGTTGCATGTAAAATAATTTACATCAGATTTTTTTTCTCATATCATATGCATTGGCCACCACTCAAATTTTGAAAAAAAAAATGGCACATTAGCGGCTGCGCATTCGACAATTCAAATGACACTTCTTTTGAAAATAACATATGACATCAAAATATAGCTGCATAGGATAATGGTTTATCTTCTCATTTCAAATAGGAGTTGAAAGCCAAATAGAAGAGACAACATATATCTATATATATATATAGATATAGATAGAGTTGGGCTACAGTACTTCGTGAAGTAAAGTGAGTATTTTGCTTCACTTTTATATCTTCAATTTCAAAGTTCAAAACGTCGATCCGAACCGTTCAAGTTGATCTCCATATTAAATTGTGCTTGTAGACCAAATTTTACAATTTTTAGAAAAAATTTATTATTTTTTTGGAATATGTTAAAATCAGTGATTTTTATGGTCCACGATTTTCTGAAACATGGTGATTTTAAAAAATTCCAAAAAACTAGTAAAAAAAATTGTAAAATTGTAAAATTTGGTCTCCAAGCACAATTTAATATGAAGATTAACTTGAATGGTTCGGATCAACGTTTTGAACTTTCAAATTAAAGATATGAATGTGAAGTAAAACACTCGGTTTACTTCGCGAAATACCATACCCCAATTCTATATATATATACAAGTGATATAAATTAATATATACACATAAAACATACATGCATGTACATACGTAGTACTATTAAAATACTTTACAAGATGCAAGGTGGGCATGCTCCAATCGAGCACTTAATCGGTGTCAATCCAACTCTCAAAGTACATACAAATCGGTAATTAAGTTAAGTAATTTGTTAAAAACCCCTCCATAAAGCAGCATATTTTAAGGAGCTAAGTAGTGTAGCTATTAATTGTACCGACACTGGCAAATGCGTTAAATATTACCAAGGCCAACAAAATCATGCTTAATTTCGTCGACTCGATCAATCTAGGGAAGCAGTTCATCATGCCATATTATACACACACACACAGACACACACATGCACAGTCACTCAATGCACGCTACTGTGACATATATGCAACATTCCTTCGTTGACACGATGCCAAGAAACGCACAACATACTCCCTAACAATGCCGAAAAAATCCCCGACACAACCCCCATTACACCTGATCATCTGGTCTTGTCGCAGCCACACCTCCTCCATGAAATTTTGATCCCGAGTTGCGATCAAAGCCGCTGATTGCAGATAAATTGTGGCAGCGTGCCTCACTACTGGGTTGCTAATGTTAATTTTCGACGTGTCTATGCCAGGAATCAACTCATTGCCACAGCTGTTGTAATTGCGGCGGTTTCTATGGCCCCTCGGTGATTCAAGGATGTCTTTTAGGCTTGTGTATTCGTAGTGGCCCCGGTTTGTAAGGCTGCCACCGGATGATTTTGATTTCCTCAAGTGAGGGGAGATTTTTAGAGACTTCATCTCAGTCTCCATCTATCTCCCGCCGGCCGACACAACGTGCTTTATGAAGTTCAGGTTTTTTTATAACAGAAGGAACGGAAGAAACGAGAATTGATTGATTGAATGCAGGACAGAGAGAGAAAGGAGGAATTGGTGGTTAAGTTTAGGTTTGCTAAATTTGGTATATTCAGACTATTGTTTTACAACTGTACAATGCACAAGGACAACTCTCTTGTTGATTTGAGTCTTGTTTTCTGCTATTTTGAGTCAGTTTAGTGCACTCTCATGTATTTCTAAAGAGATTTAAACAAGGAAAGAAAATTTTATCTTGGTTAATTATATCAATTGGGAGACAGATGCATGTTTAGTTAAGATAACTATAGAATATTGATTATATATATAGAACATGTGAATATTATAAGAAGAAAAAAGAAAAGCTGATTATAGTGTTTTACTAAATATATACTAAACCACAGAAAAATAAAGTTTTGAAAACAGAAATCCTATAAATTAAAGAAGGTTTTTGCTACAAATTTGCTGCAGCAGAAAATGTACTGTTCTTCAAAGCGAAACAATGTTGACCAAAACAATGAATTTTTCATTTAAATTTCCATTTCCCCACTAACAGAAGAACAGTACACTAAGCAAACAACTAGTATTAAAAGAAATGCAACTAAGTACTGTCATGCAGAAGTGCTGAATAGTTGATAATCATCTTAGCCTCTATAATTAAATCGGTTTTACTGGTTCGCACTGCAGTTATGTTAAACTAATCCAGTTCTATTTTTATATGTAACTTATAAATTATAAATTCCAATTACAAAGCTAAGGGGTTTATATATACAACTTCCTTCTCCTTGCTTGTTAGTATCTCAACAGTATTTTAAATAGCGCGCTATAGCGTTTTTGGACCTCAAACGCTAAGCTATGACATCAAAATACGCTAATTGAGCTACGGCCGCTATAGCGTATAACGCATAGCGCAAATAGCGTGCACTATACTATATGAGTTTTTTTAAGCAATTTATATGGACTTTAAATAAAGACAAAAAAAAGCTCAAACCAAAATTGAATTTGTTGCTACTTGTCACAAATAAATCAATTTGAAATTGGGAATAAAAATTGAAATTTGAATAGAAAAATAAATAAATTATGTCATAAATCATGATGCTTAAGATATTTTGAATAGGAAAAATCGATAGTTTATATATTACTATAGATATTTTGAACCGCAATTTGGACTTTGTACGGGTTCAATATGAATATTATAATTTCTTAATTACTTTGGTGTTATTTATTGTTCTATGAGACTTTAGATAATGTTAAAATTTAGTACAAATATTGAATATACGGAATGTAAAAAAAAAAAAACGCTATGTGGCATAACTTCCGCTATAGCGACGCTATTCGCTATAGCTTTGTTTGTAGCCTTCCTGCTATGACGCTATATACGCTATTTAGAACCTTGTATCTCAATAAAGGAATATCTTTCTTAATATTTCAGGTTGTATATCAAATTTTCTACAATTTAAAAAAAAATTGTCATTCGTCGAGCCATGCTGTGCTATTACATGAACAAGTAATTGCAATAAAAATTGTATTTTCTAATTCTGAAAGTAAAATTGAGCAACAATATATATATACTGGTGAGAGCGTTCATAACAAGTTGCACATAAGACAATTTTATTACCGTAACTATGTTCTTGAATGGCTTTTCGGCATTTTCCAAATCAATCGAGCAATAAACTGACTTAAATGTTTAAATTGTGTTTAATCTTGTGTTGTTGGCTAATTATTGAAGTAATCTTCAGTATTTCAGTCACTGGATTAGTAAGTTGCCATATAAATTACATTAACATTATGCATAGCATTAAGCCATTAAGCAACTTACCCGTGTGAGTTCCCAATTACCAAAAAGGGAATAATGAACTTCGTATAGTAATTGATATTTAATGTGCTCTTGTAAAACTTTTGTAATTGTTGCACTTTATTGTGCCCTTGATATAGTGATATGATTTGAATTGCCAATTAGAACTACATTGGTATATTAGTGCAATTCGTGATTCTTTAATCACTCTATTAAGTTTGGTTGTGTTAGAAGTAAAGTTGGATCCTTAAATCCATCCTATCAAGTGCAAAAACCAAGTCCAATTTTAGCAATAATTTTGCTCCAATAAATTTCCTGGTTTTGAATTATGATGTTGACCAATAAATTTGTAACTATGATGTCCAATTTTAACTATGATGTTCACCAATAAATTTCCTGGTTTTGAATTATCTGTGCACCAAAGTATTAGTAAATGCACATTATAAATTTGTAAAATAATTTTGCAAAGTCGCAATATGGAAACAAAAAATCCAAGTGACTCGCGTTTTTATAAATTTAAGTCTACAAAAGTGAATACAAAAATTAAAAGCATATATTTACTGATTCCAAAATGCCAGCACAATCTGACACACCAAACAAATCACATGAAATAAGTTTCCAGTTCTTTATAGAACCTTTAATCATTTTATTAGTAATCTAGTTCATTGACTGTATCAAAGAGAAAGAAAAAGTAAAGAAAACTAGTTTCTCTCAATTGGAACCTCATGCAATGTGCTCAGCAAGTGCCAGAATCTTGACGTGTTTCTTTTTCCTCAACTCGTGCGGGACCGGGCCGAACACGCGGGTCCCAATAGGCTCACCCTGCTTATTTACCAGCACAATTGCATTATCATCAAACCTGATCTGGCTGCCATCACAGCGGCCACGCTGCATCGCTGCACGAACGACCACACCATAAACGACATCACCCTTCTTGACCTTGCCACGGGGCTGTGCCTCCTTGACAGACCCAATGATGATGTCACCCAGCTTTGCGCCTTTCTTGCTCTTCAACGCTTGGATGCACATCACACGCTTTGCTCCCGAATTATCTACTACTTTGAGGTTTGTTCTCATCTGGATAAAGGTTCTTTGTTGCTGTTACAGAAAGAGAAGGTACTTATCACTTATAGTTGAGAGAACTTCTTAAGTACCGATGAGACAAAAGGAATTGCAAAAGGAGTGCCGAGGGTATAGAGAAGTTAAAAAAAAAAAAGGTTTACTAGAGATATCAGGGGTTGAGCAAGCAAAGTTTTAATCAGGCCCAATATGTACCCAACAAAGGAAGTAAAGATGTAAAATTGTACTGATGATCATATCAGTGTAAATGTACAGGTAAATTGTGTAATAAAGAGGTCAAAGAAAAAATAGGATATGGAAGAATTTAGCAGTTGAGGGGCAAGTTTGCAAAGTGATATTTTGCACAGGTAAAAACACAAATACACAATATATGAATCCTCAGTTCCAATCAGAATAATATAGTTCTCAATAATAATTTCAAAAACCACCTAGGGGCAATATTACAATATTTGTATGAGCTTAATATAAAAAATCATCAAATCAGGTCTGAAAGACTTTTTCTAACCATTCTTAATCTGCTTAGAGCCATGTGTCCCAAAAATTTATATTTTTTAGTTTGTTTTGCACATGATCGAGAGGTTGAAAAAATGAAGGTCGAAAGATCAGTTCGATACATTAATTTCCAACAATTTTCACCAAAGGAAAATAGTTCAGGTGCCACGGCAAGGCAAAAATAACATATCCAAAGGAAAATAGTTCCAGAACAATACATGTATAGATAAACTTCATCGCAAAAAGGTTTTGCAAAGACAAGCGAAGAATACCTGAAAAAAAATATCACTGTAGTTGAGCTTAGTCGTCGCCTCACGGGCAGCTGAACCGACTCCAACCAAACTGGTACCAAGAGCTCCAAGCAAAGTATGACCCACTGTACATAATAAACACAGTAAAAAGTTAGTGCTGTCCATAGCGCTTATTTACGAGTTTGAGTACAAAAAATGATGGTAATTTGGGCTAATAATATGATAAAATTAACCATAATTGTGGAAAAAATGGATCACTGATTATGAAATTAAGCCAAACTGCAAAATTTAAGTTTGCTTGGGCCTCAAAAATTGCACAATTCGGAGAGTTCGCACAGACTGCAGCGGTAAACTGTTCACTACAACATAAATGAGAAAAAAGGGTTAAGAGAAAAGAGTGCCGCCAAGTAGCATAATTTACCTGAAGACGATTTTGAAAAAAGACGTGCAGCCATTTCAAGTAGATACTAGATAGAACCCTGATATCCTGCAAAAAGAAAAGCAGATTGCAAATAAATTGCTGCAATTAGAATCATACAGCTCGTAATTCAAAATAAGCAATTGGACTGAGTTGCTTTAAATTTCATAGAAACCAAGTTCATACAAACCACATTCAGTAAAGAAAAACTGAAAGCATCGATATCAGATTTATGAAATAAGCAAATGTAGTTGATTAAATGAGAAGATTAAGTTAACTCAATACGAACAAATATCAACATTTTGATTAAGTTAATTAAGCAGTACCTTGCTGTAGTTGAAACAAACAGGAATGTTGTTTTCAATGCCAACTGTTAAGGAAGATCATACTAAGCTTTAGAACTCATCTGCAAAAGAAATAAGCAAAATGTCAGATTTACGAAATGAGTGATATGCATCACTCAGGTAAAACAAGTTAATCTATATCCAATTTCAACTATGTCAGATTTAATTATGACTCTTGATGTGGAGTTGGTGAAGTTATCAAACTTGGAAACAGTTAATTTCATTGTAGAAAGCGAAAGCTAGTTAAAAGTTATCACACTTAGACCTTAATAGTTGAACACAATGCTGAAGTGGTCGGGTATGTACCACACAGAGAGAGGAGACAGTATGTGCCAGAGAGAGAGAAGTTGCCTTGAGGGAGAGCGACTTGCCTTGACACCTGAGAGGATGAGAGTTCACCGAACGGAGAGAAGCGGGAGGGGTAAAGGAGCTGCGAGTCGCCGGGTTCGGGGACGGTGAGATCGGATCTAGTTTTTTAGAATTTGGAAGCAAGGTGGAGAGGTGTAGGCGGGTCGGCGACGAGAGAGAGACGGAGAGGATGAGTCCGGAGACGAGGGAACTCGATGTAGGGTTTTACACTTTTACTTGAACGAACGGTTCAAATTGGGTGATAGCGAGGAAATATGGACGGCCTAGATTCATCCGAACGTTAACATTTGGAGCAAAACTCGAACTCGACTCAATATTCAGGCTTCAGGGGAGCAAACCAGCAGGCACATAAAAGGAAAATGATAGTCGTGTTGGATAAGTTGAAATTTTACTGATTAAATTGAAATAAATTGTTGTTACGGTATATTAGTCACATTATGATCACAAATATTTGTGACACAAATGTCGTATTCAAACGTAATTAATTATTTTTGTTATGTTTGATTATATATGACGTTTTCATAATTTTATTTAGTTTATTCAAAATTCAAGATATTACGGTTTTGATCACGCGTGATCACGTACCATGTCGTACTGTAACCAAACCAGTTCACGTGCCGTGCCAACTATTTGAATAATAATCACGTCACTTAAATAATCACAACATAAAACACACGAATCACAACATAATAATATACAGCAAAACCTCACCTGGAGGAAGTACACTAGCCTTTGGGTTTCTGCAACCCAAGCAAGTTTTATTAAAACTAACAATAATTACTTAATAACAAGTTTATTTGCTTCCTACAATTATTCTACCCCAAAACTTATTGTTTCTTCTAATATCCCCACACACAGGTCGCTGCGATCCTAAGGCAGGAGTTACACTTGCTAGTTTTAGGCCTACACATATTTGCCACATCTGTCACACGATTCTTTCTCCTTTGGTGCCTCAGCTTTGCTGCTTTGCTTTTTTAATTTGGGCAAATCGAATTCCAATGCATCATTGAGCGCCTTTGATGCTTCAGTAAGCTCCTCAATACTGCCCAAGGAAACAGAGAGCTTTTTAAACAGTAAACAATAAAAGCACTTTCTTTAATTTTATTTTTAGCAATATTGCATAATTTCAATTTGAACAGATAATGAGCACTGATTCAGGCTACAGAACTGTGCATAAACACAGTATCATGCATAAAAACACAATGTACATAAATATATCAATAATACCCCTCAAAACTTAAAATTATGACCCCATCATTTGTCAAGGGATATGTGCTACATTTATAGATGCCGAGGGGAATAATACATATTTCCTCATAATGTGAGGTCCTTTAGGGTCACAATTGCAATTCTTTGATTAGTATCCAATAAATCTACATACCAAAGTTTCGTACCTGATTGACAAAGGTGGGGCCAGTCGAATTATAGTGTCATGAGTTGGCTTAGCTAGTATTCCTCTTTCCTTTAACTTAATACAGATATCATAAGCCGAGACCGGTGCAAGAGCCTCTGCATTTAATTCAACAGCATTTAATAACCCTCTACCACGCACGTCTCTTATTATATCAGGAAATTTGTTTTGCACTTTCACTAGCTGGTTCCTCAATTCCTGCCCCATATTGGTCGCCCTGAGAAAGAAAGAAAAAGTGAGAGATGAACTAGCTTTTTATTTCTTTAGAAAACTTTTGCTATTTGGGGACACAATCATATAAATTCAGAGTCTTGGGCTATATAAAAAATAAATAATTAGAGGCAAGAGAGGAAAGAAAAGGAAATACAAAATATAAGTTGCAAAAGGGCACCCAGGTAATTAGTCAACTGGAAATAGACTCTCATGTGTAATTAATGCACAAACTCTCTGCCCCGATGGAGATTATAAAGTAGTCTTTAGAAAATGTCTTAACAAATTGTATTAGTATCTTCCAATTATAATTGAGACAATGGATCCGGTAAATGATAGCTTAATTTTCTTCCCAAGGATATTTGTTATTTCTCGTAATTATCCTCACTACAATATAGCACCCTCTCCCATTTTGGTCCTTAAAAGTTTCTGTTTTGCACAAATTGATCCTACCACTACCACTGGGTCAAAATATTAGACCAAAATCCATGTTAGCATCCATATCATGATGATGTCCGTGGTAAGAATGAATGTAATATTTAATTTACTTATGATGATACTCATGTCAATGCTAGTTTTTTTTATCAATACGTGATATTGAGGATAATAATATTAGCATTAATGTCATCTGTATTGACAGTGCAACTATATCAACATTATTTGCATTGATGAAAGGACACCAGAAGGGTGAATATATATAACTATATCAACATTATCAACATTATTTGACATCCATTCTTTTTAATGGATGTGAAAGGTAGGACCAATTTGGAAAAACAAATGGAAACTTTAATTACCGAATTGATACTTATAGAACTCCAAAAACCACGAGGGGTAATGAGTGATACTATAAGAACCCTCTGTGCAATTAACTCGAGACAGTATTAGCTAGTGGGACAAACCTTCGTTTTGTTCTTCAGCAATTCGGGTACCTTTTTCTTATTTAAAATATTGATAAAATAGGAATCTTTTAGCACATTTCTTAACAGAAGCAATGTACCTCTCAGTTAGTCTTTCCTCTTTGACTACGTCCAATGCCGCAATTGCCACTGCACTTGCCAAAGGATTCCCTCCAAATGTACTGAGTATATTAAATAAAATAAATAAATAAATAAATGCTTCTGGCCATGAAACATCAATGCATCATGTATCCCAACAAATTTTTTTCTTCATTATGTAGCCCAAGCAATCGGAAAAACGAGGAATCTTGGTCTCTTCAAGTAATACAGAAGAGAGCTTATGCTGTATATTATTATGTTTCTTAGGAAAACAAGTCAATTCCATATACACTGCAGGGGCATGTACAGTCTTATTCAATACATCACATGATAAGATTTTACAGGCTGACACATTAAATTATCAGTAATTATATCTAAAAGAATAGATGTGCTGACCTTCCATGTTCTCCTGGCCTGAAACACAGCATTACGTCCTTGTCAGACAGTACTGCACTAACTGGTAGTACTCCAGCACCTAAAGCTTTTCCCAATATCTGTTTGATGTGAAAATAGTAGAAAATTTATGGACAAAATTTACAACCTTAAATAAGTATTTTTGAGTCAACCAATTAGTAATATTTATAATTTAACAGAAAAAAAATTAACAATTAACTGCTTCTACAAACCAGCCTCAAAATAACTCAAGTCAGGCTTCTATTCACTTCCATTTTCCTTCAATCCAATTAAAAAAACAGACGGAAAAGAGTAAATCTAAAAAAAAAGCAATTTTCAGAAAAAAGTGTTAGCAAAATTCAGTTGACTGGCAAAATGCCTGATCTGCTACCGTATCACTAATGCTAAGAAAAAACAAAGGCAGGTAAACTCAAATTCATATCACCTAAGGTAACAGAATATTTCTGTTTAGATCTGGACTGTCTGATCAGAACCCGCACGAATATTAAAGGGAACCCATGCATTCCATCTCAGGCAGGATTGACCCGGATATTGATCGGACGGGTCCGGATCTAAACAGAAACATTCTGTTACCTCAGAGGACATGGACTCGGTAAACTCACCACTACATCAGGACGTATATTTTCCCACTGACAAGCTAACAATCGTCCAGTACGCGCTATGCCGGTCTGGATTTCATCTGCAATCATTAGTATGTTGTGTTTGGTGCACAGAGATCTCACGGCTTTCAAATAACCGTCAGGTGGAATTATTACCTGTACAAGTTCAAGGTAATTTAAAAATGATTATTACAGTTGCCATTACACAATTATACACATATAACAAAGTGTTACTTGAAATGGACAGTCAGTCAGTAGGACTGGGAACGGTGTTACAATTTGTTGTCTAAAATATAATATTAAACCAAATAAACACCAAAACATAGCCAAAATAGTAAACAAATAAAAGCTCAAGATTTACAGGTAACGACAACTCTCTATGATATATTTCTGGTTGATATGGTTTTATACACAAATATCACACAAGCACTGGAGTATCAAGATCAAAGTCTAATGTTAATCAAGAAATAAACTATATCTTAAGATACGTACCCCTGCTTCTCCTTGAATCGGTTCAAACAAAAACCCACATATCCTATCTCCATGCTCTGAAGGTTGCAAAAAAAATTAAAATAGTGTTATAATTCCTTCAAAATCTTACAAGAACAAAACCAGAATAAAATATATATTACTGATTAACCATGGCACAATTTACTCGCTCAATAATTGCACATTCAAATATCTTAATTTACGAACTGGTAGTCATGTACCCTCATGCAAATGATCAGAACTTAACCTGATGCAATTCATCCACCATGTAAGCCCAATGTGTTATTCAAAACTTCTTACTGCAGTAAGTAATCATTTAACTTAATCTTACCGAAAATCTGAGACTGTTCACCACTGCAGTTCACGTAACTTAAGTTAAAAAAAAAAAAGGTGGTTAAGCCAGTGTCTGTAGCAAAGCAATAAGCAAATGATTGATTCACTGCTTCAATCAGGCCCAAAAGCTTAAGCCAATAGAGAAATATACTTTTTTTTTCTTCCATGTCCTTAATTAATATTAACAAATGGGAACAAAACTTGACCTTCAAAGATTTTCTCGAGAGCTGTAATATCTCCAAAGTCAACTTTGAGGTGTCCGGGGACAAAGGGGCCGAACCCACGAGTAGCCTCATTGTCGCAACTCATAGTAATCACGCCAAGTGTGCGGCCATGGAAACAACCACAACATGACACCATCAAAGCCTGAAACAGCATATTACTTTTAACTACAGTAGTACAGTTGTATGAGGTCCATGTACACCAAGTATATGTTCTTAAACAGTATTGACACTACACAAAATTTCAAATTTGATTTTTCACTGAAATTTGACTAGCACATGTTGTAAAGCCTTCATGTGAAACTGGTGT
Source organism: Carex kokanica (assembly GCA_025461125.1). Lineage (NCBI taxonomy): Eukaryota > Viridiplantae > Streptophyta > Magnoliopsida > Poales > Cyperaceae > Carex > Carex kokanica. The sequence continues at coordinate 12,017 of JAJGRX010000563.1, read as the reverse complement.
ATTACTGATGTATATTCATATTTAAGACCAAAGTAGACCTCAATTTGCCCCTCAACTAACCTACTGGCAAGTGCAACTCAAGTAACCTACTAAGCCTCAATTTTAGTCTACTCTCTTTGGACCAATAACCCGACAACATGCAAACTATGCATCAATTTATACTCAGTCACAATTCATAAGCTTTTGAGGCTCGATTTGGCATAAAGTACGCACTTAAACACAAACCAAACAAGGAGGAAAGCAAAATTCCACAAATGGACAAATAATGTGGCCAATTTCATAGGCAAAATAGTGCTACACCATACCAGCTGGCACATAGAATCTTTACCAGTAGCATACTGCTACATACACACAAAAAATGATACCAAAATCTGAGACAAACTTTACAGTAATAAAAGATTAAAAACAAAAACTATCAATAGTTTTGGCACCCTCACCTCATTCTTTGGTATCTTTTTCTTTTCATATCCCCATTTTCTTGCCAATTTGATAGCTGTCTCCACACCTTCAGCTCCAGTATTCATTGGCAGCACCATATCGTACCCAAACATACTTGTCAACTGCGCAGCAAAGACCGGAAACTTGTCGTTAAAAAAAGCTCTAGAACTAAGAGTCAGCCTCTCTGCTTGCTCAACCAAGGCCTTCATCACTTTTGGATGGCAATGTCCCTGGAAAAAGAATAAACAAATTTCACTGTATTGTTAAATTATCTAAAGAGAATTTTGTGCATGGAACTCGAGTATCTGCTTTAATATTTTGTGTAAATAGAGCTGATATGGCTAGAAATCCATTTTTATTTATATGATTCAAGGAATGAAGAATTAACTGGTATAATAGATGAACAGATGTTTTGATTTCTAGAATTGGGAAAAAGTCATAATTAAGTTGGACACCGGATTTAAGGACCTGATTGTAAAATAAACAATATTTTTTGGTTCAAAAAAACCTCTTAACCTTGGATTCACTTGCGTATCACAGAATGCCATCTGTCCGGAATCTCCTAAGGCTTTGTAGCCTAAATTTCCCCGGGATCAACATACCATACTTGACACAAATTAGGTTGGCACTTGTTAATATAAGTTTGATTGACACTTGTTGATGCAAGTTTGTTTAAAAAGTTGATATTAAAAATTTAAGGATTAATACCTGATTAAAAGAGATCCAAAATCACTTCCCCAAAATAAAAAATTTCAAAGGTTAGAACTTATAAATACCTGATTAACTGCAGAGTAAGCAGATAAAAAATCGATGTACTTGTTCCCTTCCGGGTCCCACACGCAAGATCCCTTTGCTTGAGAAAACACCATGGGAATTGGATGGTAACTGCATAATTGCGAATTATCCAAATTACAACAAAAATACATACAGAAAAAAAAAGCACGATAATTCCCAAATGGCAATCCTATACTTGTGAGCGCTGTGTTCATGCTCCAAGCGCATGAGCTCCTCAGAAGACAAGGCCGACGATCTCTCAGCTAGGGCACACATGGTCCGTGTGTACGCAAGTTTCTTCACAACTCTCCTTGCCAAAGCTGCCATGTTTCTCCTCTCTCTTCCCAAAAATTGAAAGAGGAACTTTAAAAACAAAAAAATTAACAGAGAAAGGATGTATAATGAAGGCTTTAGGCTGGAGAGTAGAGAGAGAAAGTGAGTGGAAATGGAAACGTGTAACGAGTGGCACAAATTCTATGCACCTCCATTCTGTAATGAAACGTGTAACGAGTGGCACAAAAAATATCACATCCGCACGAGGGCCTCCTCACATCAGTAAATCATTTAGATCCGGTGCAATAACTGACCATGTAGAATTATTTCTAAGACGTCCGTTTTAATCTGATACGAATATCAAAAGCGAACTTTTTATATTTTAAATAGGTTTTGAATTAATTTTGACTATGTTGAAAATATATATTCCTGTGATACTGTATGTGGCATACAGATACTCAATTAGGAGTGTTCATTGGGTTCGGTTTAGTCGGTTTTGAACCGAACTGGATTAGTTTGGACTAAACGGTTCGGTTTTCGGTTTAATGGTTCGGTTCGGTTTGTTTTTTAAAACCGAATTATAATTTCGGTTTGGTTCAGTTTGGAAATTTTCAAAATCGAAATAACCGAACCGACCGAACTTTTATATACTATGAATTTGGTCCGGACCACCCCGGTTTATTTCTTAATATACTTCGGTTTATTATAAATCAGTTGCTTTAAATAAAAAATTAATATATTTTGGTTTGAGCCAAACAAACCGAAATAAAATTTTAGTTTGGTTCGGTTCGGTTGCAATGCTAAATTGGTTCGGTTCGGTTCGGTTGCAATGCTAAATTGGTTCGGTTCGGTTCGGTTCGGTTCTATTTTAGAAACCGAATTATAACTTTGGTTTGCCTAGTTCGGTTCAGTTTCAACCGAACCTAATTGATGAACACCCCTTAAACTCAGTAGATTCACAAAATTAGAACTAGAGTGTGATGTGCTCACCAAACCCTTTGGTAAGCATAACTCTATAATTTATCGGATTCACTTCAAACGAGATGAATCCAAACCGTTGAAACCGATGTACTTCACGAGTGATGCGCGTACATGCAAAATTTTGAATTTTTTGAATTCATTTAGTCTCAAGTCAAGTGGTCAAAATTTTGAATTTTTTGAATGCATTAAAATAACTTCATTTTGGATCATTCATTTTTCATCAATTTTGACCACCTGACTTGAGACTAAATGAATTCAAAATTTTCAAAATTTTGCATGTATGCGCATCACTCGTAAAGTACATCGGTTTCGACGGTTTGGATTCATCTCGTTTGAAGTGAATCCGATAAATTATAGAATTATGCTCACCAAAGAGTTTGGTGAACACATCACACCCTAGTTCTACTCGATTCACAATCAGAAATACTTGTGCTGATGTATCCGAATAATTAAATCACTTGATCGACAAAATTAACAATCTTATATTAAAAAATAATAACTGTAACAAGTGATTCTAAAAGGAAAAATCAACTTGAAGTTAAGAGTCATTTTGTTTTGAATAACGTGTATAAAGGACAAATTTTCATTAGATTCTTAAATAATAAATGTTTGGTCAATAATATGTATGAACTTAAATCTCTTTTCGCAATGATTTAATGTGTTGGTCATAAAATATAGAGAAACTTGCCTCTACAAAAATAATAGGATCTGAATTAATTGAAGAAAATTGATTGAGAGGACTCATAATTTTATTATTCTCGATCTTATTTTAACTCTTGTAATACTTACATGCAAAAGAGATTTCAAATGTTATATTATTAAATTAAAAAATATATATATTAATGCGAATGACATTTTGAGTAACGGAGTGAATTTTGATCTTCTGCATAGATAATGGATCGATACGACTCGAAAATTCGGTCAAATCTGACTGAGGAGGGTTATGGTCCTAATTGTTTCACATGCAGTTTTCTGTCAGTATATCCGTTTTACCTATAAATTGGATCGTTGAAATCCTGAAAAGATGTAGAATTTAGATTTTATGTCATTGGAGATATTCATGTTTGTTAGAATTTTAATATTGTATTTTTTGCAAAGTAAATCTTAATTTTTCCACTAAACAACGAGGCTACCTCCAAATCTATAATTTCAAATATAAATTCCTTTCATTTCATTACTCTTTGAATGTTTTATATAGATATCGAATTTTTGTATTCTATCACCAATCGTATTAAATATGATATAGACAAAAATTTGACATATTTTATTATTTTGCTAGCATATTCCATTATTATTCAATTCACATGTATTTTGTTTAGATGTCTACAAAACATAAATCCATTATGACTCGCTACAAGTAACGATGGTTTTGGAAATTCCACAGAAGAACCTGACTTTTAGTTTTCTCACATCTTCTCTCTCATTTGCAATTGCAAAAGAGTTCCATCTTTTCCGAATTTAGTTCACAGAGAGAGCGCCGCAGACGCAACATAACAGTGACAAGGCACAAATGAGATAGGAGTAGGTCCGATGCCCGGTTCAATTAACTCTATCACCGTACAATTAGTATCAGATCTGTGCGCACGTAAATTGATACAGACTCTCACGGATTTCGATGCGGAGTGCACGACTCTTAATGCTGATCGGATGGTCATCACACCCATCAAACCAAAGTAGGTCCGATGGGCATCGGACCTACTCTGAATTCAAATGGATAAAGCTGAGCTTGACAGCTTGTGGATCCCACCTCAGAAAAAAACAATGACCTACCTTGAAAATTGATATAAAAAATAATAAAATATTACCAAGCAGGTCCACAGAGTGTATTCCTCTCCCTTTCTTGAGCAAATGGATAATGCAATTTAATTTTTCTTGTTTTCTTTTGATCGAACATAAAAAATTAATATGATACTTTTAGAATTATTATAAATAATTTCAATTATTTAAAAATAGAGATACCAATACTACTAGATGTTTATACATAAACTACTAACTTTTTAAACTTGTAGGTATTTTAACTTGCAATAGTCAGTCCGGCTAGTATGACATCAGTGTTATAGCTACACAATTGATTGGATAGACTTCAAACAACTAATTCAAACCGTTCAAACCGATTTACTTTATGAGTGATGCGTTTACATGCAACAAATTTATATTTTCTTGTTATTTTAGTATCAAATCAAGCGGTAAAAAATGTTGAAAAATGAATGCATTAGAATTAACTTAAAAACTCACACATTTGACCGCTTGACTTGATACTAAATAAATTCGAAAAATTATAAATTTTGCATGTAAATGCACAACTAATAAAATAGATCGGTTTGGATTCACCGTTTGAAGTCGATTTGATATGTTTTGGAGTGGCTGTTATATAGGCTGAAATTACACTGATGTTATATAGACTTTGCAAATAATATGATGTTTATATTTTACTATTTGGTATTTAAACTTTTAATATGTGATACTTAAATTTGTGTGGTCATATGTTTTATACTTGATTGTGTTTAAACTTGAATTGTTTAATGTTTTAATAGAAAATTCAATTTAATCAGTGTTAAGAAATAATACACTTGATGTTTATACTACGTAGTCTAATATTTAGATGACACTTCTAAATTTCAAATTTGAAATCAAATTAACTAGATAAATTGCTTATATGCGTGCATAATATATTTGTTCTGAAATATGGAGGAATTAAAATTGCCAGGAGATTCGAAAGTCGAAACAAACCCAAAAAATTAAAGCTCTTTACTTAAATCCTTTCCCCTTTTTTGAATTTTTTTTGAAACAGTATTTATTTAAGGCTCAAATGCTCTCTTGTTTCATGTCCAATTGTACCCTAACACCTTTATATTCGATTTCAACATTCAAACAAAAGATTTGAACCACTCAACATGATATCTATGTTAAAATGTGCTTAGATATCAAATTTTATATTTTTTAAGATATGTACAAAATCACTGCTTTTAGATGGTTCACAATTTTCTGAAAAATAATGATTTTGTTCCTATCTTAAAAAAAGTAAAGAAATTCCAAAAAATATAAAATTTCATCTCTAAGCACATTTAACGTGAATATGAAGTTGTGTTGTTCAGATATTTTGTTTGGACTTTAAAATCGAAAATAAAATATTGAGATACGATTGGAGCATGAAGGAATGGTGCATTTGAGCCCTCTTGAGAGTGTCTCTGTCAGAAGTCGCTTAGGGACTTCTCTTTTTAAGATTTGACTGGAGAGGATAATCTCCATTTTTTTAATGAAATAAAAAGAGAATGGTCTCCACGCGACAAATTGAAACGAAAAGCATAATTTAAATCTCTTTTATTTTTGGGATACAATAATGTAAACGCACGCCAACGGTTGTATTTTTTCTTTCATTCAATTAATAGAAGATATTTAAAATTTCCTTAATTCGGAACAGAATAAAAGCATGTGCTGTGCTCGCTATAATATTAATCATATGAATTTAAAAAATAAAGTAAACATACATTTTCAATTTTGTATTTCTACGCACCTGTATACTGCAAAATTCAAAATACATTTCAGTGTTCGATATTAAATTTTTTAATATGGTAAAAATATAATTTAAAAAAAATCTAAAAACAGTGATTTTAAAAAATCCAAAAAAAAGTAAAAGTTTCTCAAAATTATGCTAATATTAGTATATCAACCAACCTATATTATATATATATATATATAGAGAGAGAGAGAGAGGCTAAGCTCAAAACGTTTTTTTCATGGCCATGGAATAAACGATTCAGTTCTCCAATTTTCAAAGTTCAAACAACAAATCCAAACCGTTAGATGTTCAATCTATATTAAAATGTGCTTGGAGACCAAATTTTACATTTTTTGAAATTTTTTTACTATTTATTAAGTTGGTTTGAAAATCGCTGTTTTTATTTAAATTATGCACTATTGAAAAACAGCGATTTTCAAACCATCTTAATAATAATAAATAGTAAAAAAAATTCCAAAAAATGTAAAATTTGGTCTCCATGCACATTTTAATATAGATTGAACATCTAACGGTTTGGATTTGTTGTTTGAATTTTGAAAATTGAAGAACCGAATCGTTTGTTCCATGGCCATGGAAAAAACGTTTTGAGCTTAGCCATTCTCTATATATCTGTATGTATATATATATATATATATATATATATATAGAGATGGGCTATGGTGAGTTGCGAAGTAAGATGTCATTTTTACTTCACGCTCATATTCTTATTTTGAAAATTGAAACAACCGATCTGAACCGCTCAACATGATCTCCATATTGAAATGTGCTTGGAGACCAAATTTTACATTTTTTGGAATTTTTTTACTATTTATTAAGCCACTTTGAAAATCGCTGATCGAATGGTCCAGAATTTTTTACTGTTTTTTACTGTTCATCCGGATCTGCGATTTTCAAAGTGGCTTAATAAATAGTAAAAAAATTTCAAAAAAATGTAAAATTTGGTCTCCAAGCACATTTCAATATGGAGATCATGTTGAGCGGTTCGGATCGATGGTTTGAATTTTCAAAATGAAATATGAGCGTGAAGTAAAACAACGTTTTATTTCACAACTCACCATAGTCTATCTCTCTATATATATAGGGTTTCTAATTTGCATTTCAAGTATTAAATTATGACATAAAAAGGTTGTGGTACCGAAAATTCAAGTTACAACATCTTACAACAATTCAGTTTTGCAATTTTAAAAGTCCAAATAGTCGATCCAAACCATTCAACATGATCTCTATATTAAAATATGCTTGAAGATAAAAATTTACATTTTTTTGAATTTTTTTACTATTTATTAAGTATTTTACAAAACTATTGTTTTTAGACAATTCTGGACCACTGAAAAACAACAGTTTTATAAAATACTTAATATGTAGTAAACAAATTTGAAAAAAATGTAAAATTGATCTCCAAGCACATTTTAGTATAGATATCATGTTTAACAGTTTGGATCGACTATTTGAACTTTGAAAATCACAAAATCGAATTGTTGTAAGATGTTGTAACTTACAAATGTTGTAAGTGGATCCCAGCAAAACTAGGGTGTGATGTGCTCACCAAGAGGGGTTGGTGAGCACACCTCCAAAAAGCTATCGGATTGACTTCAAACTACGAATCCAAACCGTTGAAATCCATGTACTTTGTGAGTGATGTATATACATAAATTTTAAAGTTTCGAATTCATTTAGTACATGGTCAAGTGGTCAAAAAAATGATGAAAAATGAATACATAAAACAATTTAAAATATAACTTATAAAATGTTCAGTGTTTTGACCGCTTGATCATGTGCTAAATAAATTCGAAACGTTAAAATTTTTGCATGTGCATGCATCACTCACGAAGTACATGAATTTTAACGGTTTAGATTCGTAGTTGGAAGCCAATCCGATAACTTTTTGGAGGTGTTCTCACCAACCCCTCTTGGTGAGCATCATCACACCCTAATTTTGCTTTATATATATATAGTTGTCTAAAGTTTTTTTCTATCTTTTGCTATTAACTTGTTAACTTGGTATTCAGACATATACACCGACAATAACTGGCGCATGTTCTTGTGCCCATCCGATGCGTTATAATTCCAATCAAACGGTCTAAAATCTCATGTGCCTCACTGAGGTCCGTATCCCATAAAGTAACTAAAATTTGATTTTAGATCAGGACGGTCCGATCATAATCTGGGTTGATCCAGCCCGACCTGTAATGCAGGTGGCCACTTTAATATTCGTGCTCAATGTGATCGTACGGCTAGAATCTAAAATCAAAATTCGAGTTACTTTAGGCTGTACTCCACAATAAGCTCATAAAATTAAGGAATGGAAAGGGTTGAGAATAGGTAGTCATTTCAAGGGTCCTGATACTCTAAAGTAAATCAATTTTTGAATTTTGGATCGGGACCATCCGAATTGAATCTGTCGCTCAAGATCACCCCGGAATTCGAACCGTCTCTTTAGATGCGTGCACTCCACTTTAATTGGATGGTCACGGATTCGAATCGGACGGTTCCGATCCAAAACCCAATTTTTGAGTTACTTCACTGATCTGAATTCAGGACGTCTTCTACGCTCCAAATTAACTCCGGGAGCGGACCCTTAGGGATCCGAATTCTCCCTGTATAGGGTTCGTAATGTAGAACCTGAACCACCTTGTATTGTGAAAAAAAGGGCGGGAGGTCTCTACTCCACGACAAAATAGAGAGGGAAAACGCTAACTAATCTCGACGAGTTCTCTCGCGTTTCTACGATTCTCTGCGTAAATTGAGGTTAACTAGTGCTACCATAGCAAGGTGCGAAGTAGCTGCAACTCCATCTGCAGGAATTTCTCAAAGATGCATTTCTACAAGCAGATGGTGGGCCCCTTTATGCATAGTATCGTAAGCCCTAAATTCTTCTTTTTCTCTCTTTCCAAATCATAATTGCGCTATTGTTCGAGTTGAGAATCGACTCATAGCATCTCTTCTCAGTAAAAATAACCTAGAGGTTTCTACTTTAGTAGCAGAAAGAGAGATATGTTTTCTCTCTTTAATGGGATCAGCCCTTTTTGTAACTAAACTGAATGGTTTCGTTGGTCTAATGAAACTGGGCGAAAGCCTGTCAGCCTAGCACGAATCTCGATGTGTATTTTATCTCTTAGTTCTCATAACTAATCTATATACTGCATCAACACAGACCTTACCAGATAAACTGACGCCACACATTCCAGTAGAGCTTGGCAGCTTGATCAAGCTCAAACGGCCAAGTGGAGCCACGTGGCATGTCGGGCTTACCAGGTTGAATGAAAAGCTGGTAATCCAACCAGGCTGGGAACATTTCATTAATGAAAATGGTGTCTCAACTAATGATCTTCTGGTATTCAAGTATGTCAGCGGGATCGAATTTGAAGTGCTAATATTTGACCCGTGGGGCTGGGAAAAAAGTGACATAGATGAAATTACTAAGAATACTTCCACACCACTGGTACGGAGAAATAAATCTAATATGTCTGAACCAGAGACTGCTAAAATTAGCGACACCGCGACTCCTTCTAAGAAGCGACCGGATACAAAATCAAGTAAGCATGCCATGTTTCCTCTAAAATAAGTTGGTTTTACAAATAACAGCCGGTATTATATTGTAATTGCAAATGTCTTCCAACGTCACTCACTGTTGCCTTGTGTTAGTATTTACAACATTATGAGAACTTGCGACTAGCACCAGGTGTCATCTTGAGTTAGTATTTACAATCGTGCACTTTTTGTGAGCACTTTTAAGTTTTAACACAGGACAAAGCAGGTCAAAACTAAGAAAAGCTATACTAAAAACTTGGATTCTCTGTGTATATGAAATTGCTACCAAATTAGTTTTTTTGGAGTTAAATGCGAGAAAGATGAGTGTTATATGTACTGGGTCTTGCTTTATGATTGGGTGTTGCTCGGAATCAACCCCAAAATGGAGGTGTTAAATCGCATTTATGCGAATTACTGGGTTCTATTTTGTGATTAGATTACCTTTGAAATGGATGTAGGGAAGAGAAAGGAGGCTAGCACAAGTGGGCGTGAAAATAGCAGTACTGTACAAAATGAAATGAGAAATTATCTTGGGCAAGTTGTGCTCTATGGGGCTGAACCCATCAGATCCAAACCTGATAACTCCAACAAAAAATCCCGTGAAATTGAAGCTTCTGGAAACACAATGGAAATTGTAGAAGGATGCAGCACAGGTGGGAGAGTGCAAATGAATTCTTTTTTTTTTTAAAGCTAAGTGAATTTCTACAATGGTCTTTTACTAACATGTATGGTAACAAGAAATTTGAAATGATTGCAGGGAATTATTTTTTTGGGACTGAACAACTTGCATGCAGAGTTCAAGGAAATAATCCATCGTTTGTACAAGTTCTGAAACCATCCAGTCTCAACATCCAATGTGGCATTGTGAGTTTCATATATTTATTTCTTCATTTCTTTTGATCGACTTAAAAGTACAACCTTTTGCATTCGTCTCCGTAAGGGTAATAAAGGTTAGGATAGTAGATCTGTAAGAATAGTAGAATAGGGTTATCTTTTTCAGATTTGAGAGTAATTTAGGGGAATAAGAAGGATGTAGATCTGGAATAGAGATTCTTATTCTAGCGTATAGTAGAATAGAGAGGGTTAGCACTAGAATTGAGAAGAATAGAGGCTTATTTTTTGGCATAAATCTTTTTATTTAAGTGTTTTACATACTTTCTCAGTTATTAATACAATCCTTAGTAGGCATTTAGGCTACTAACCTTAAAAAAAAAGGGTTATAATAGAGGTAAGCTGTGGTTGGAACTTTGAACCTTTTTTACTCGTGTTAGCTATTATTCGGAGAAACTGTTACTTCTGAATTTTTTAAGGAGTTTCTTTTGGAACAGAGTATTCCTAAGAAGTTCAGTGCTGAGCACCTGCCGAAGGAAAGCCAAGATTTGGTGCTCTTTTTACCTGAAAAGAGTGGAGTCTGGGTTGTCAGGTACTTCTACAGCCAACACCAACAATTCATCCGGTATGCCGGATGGGGAAGGTTTGTGAATGAAAACAACTTACAGGAGGGTGATACCTGCTCGTTTGAACTCATTAAAATTTTACCGCCAATTACATTTTTAGTTCGAGTCTCTAGAGCTTCTTGAGATCATGTCCCTGTTGAATGTTAATTGCTTTTGGATGTTTATAGGTTATGTTAGTGTTATACTGTTATGGTAGGTTTTTTTCTACATAATATATCTTTTGTGGATAGAATGCCTGCTAAATGTGGGCTTAGGTTCAATCCTGGAGAATAACATTTAAATGATTCTGGGGTGTACCGGGATCTTTTAAAAAAAAAAAAAAGTATGAGGAAGGGGGTGCTATTTTAAGGTTAACAATTGTAAAATTGAGGGTTGAGAGAAAGTTTCCTCTCTAAATACCTACTTTACCCTTAAGACTCCTCTCTCTTACATCTATCTCATTAATTGTCTTATTAATTGAGATTAATAAAGAAAATGATTAATAAGGAAGTTACATGAGCGGTTCTTTCAATTCATAGTTTTTTGAGTGAAATTCTTTCGTTGGTTTCTTTCCTTTATTATTATTTTTTTAGAATGAAATCCTTTTGCTGATATCACTTAATGGAAACAAGATCTTGTTGAAATTTTTATATGTCATTTAATAAAAATTCTAATAATAATTATTTAAATTAATTTTAAATTAGCGTCAACATTCATAGAAAATAAATGTATTGTTACTTATTTCTTTATTGGCAAATATCAGACGTTTTCATTTAGAAGAATCTGATTATTTATTGTTATAAAAAAAAAATATGAGGGTTAAAATGTCTCTATTTTTTGTACCTTCATCATGTCTTCATTTTAAAAAATTTAACAACTCAAAATTTAATAGTTAAAAGTCAAAATAAAACCGTTGGATATGATCTATATCATTTTATCTATGCAAATATAAAAATTATACATTTCAATTTTGTTTTAGTTGTCATCAAGAGCTTGTAAAAATATACTAATGTGGATAATTTTTAGACGTTGATTTTTCAACTTATTGATTCACATAAATAACA
>JAJGRX010001322.1:0-181321 GCA_025461125.1 Carex kokanica | reverse complement strand
TATATTTGAGAAATATATTTTCCTCATTATACTCTTAGATTTCATTTTGATTTAATGAGATTAAACTAATATAATTTATTTCAAAACCATAGATAAATAAATGACTAAAGCTGACAAAAATAAGTGATCCCGTGGATAGAATAATGTCGGTGATAATTATCATTACCATGAATAGAAAAAAAATATTCTCATGCTGAATAATGTTCAACTTGTAGTGCACATAGTCAACTTGAAACTAGGCAACAAATGATACTAACCGAAAAATTTAATTGCAAAGCATATCTCATTTTGCAGATGCATGGAGATTACCTTCTTCATTCATCACGGATTTCACAACTTGCGTTTGGTGCAAGTATATATTTGTTTCCGAGATTGCACAATTTTGGGTGTCTATAGATATATATATTTTCTGTTGATTATGATTTCTTAGTTGATTAAAATGCTTTTGCAATTTATTCTTCGTTCACTTGATTTCGATGATCTAGTTTAATCCGTTAGGGTAGTGACAGTGCTTTAATGGTAAGAAAAACTATGATGGATGAGTTAGCCTCGTTGGGAGCCATTAGATTTATGTGAAGAAAACCTTAGCGGAAAAACCATAAATCAGAACCACAAAACGCGAACCAAGTTCTGTCATTTGCATAAGATAAATCGCAGTGTCCTATGTAGTAACTTGTGTATTTTAGAGATCTGTCATTTGCGTAAGATAACTCACAGTGTCCTATGTAGTATCTCGATGGAAGTCCCGTCATTTGCGTAAGTAACTCGCAGTGTCCTATATAGTGTCTTCCATAAACAACAACAGGAAATCAGACCCGACAGAAGTAGAATATCAAAGAGGATTGAGTAGCAATGGTGTGCCGAAACCCTAGAAATTCTCATCTCTATCTTTATTTTAATTACTTTTAATTGTTGCCAAATTTACATTGATCACAACTTCAACTCTCAAATTTTCAGATTTCGTCTAGCCTTTCGAAAGATTGTGATTTGATCGCTCAAGACTGTAGACCAATATTCCCTGTGGATCGACCTCGATTATACTACTCGATAGGATTGTGCGCTTGCAATCCGAACCGATAGCATTTCCGAGTTTATAAATTTTAAAAGATAACATCGCTCACTTCTGAGTAATCATATGGTGGTATTGATTGCCAGGATTGATCGTCAACTTGGTTGATTTCGGCCATAGATCATGATAAGCCAATTTATATACACCGTAGGATAGGGTTTTACCTCCAAACTGTACCAAATTCCTTGTATTTATGCTTAGTTTAGTGTTAAATATATCCAAGAATCAAGTTACTGCCGAAAGGTTGTTTTAATTGCAGAAAATCAAGCAAAACAAAGAAATTCAAGTTGGTGCGGGCCGCACAAAAATAATTCTGAGAAAAAGCTGAATTTCAAAATTAAATCAACAAATCTCTAGCCAAGTCAGAGCCCCTTGCGGCCTATACAAGAAGACACTGCAGGCCGCACAAACCAGACTCTACGGGCCGCACAAACTCTTTTCCTTCACAAAATTCTGCCAACTTTCAAATTTCTGCGGGCCGCAAGAATCCCATAACAGGCCGTAGGAAGGCCGCACTAGTCTGAAAAACTGCTAAATATGGAAGTAAGTGAGCTGAGTGGGCGCCGAAATTAGAATTACTTGGCCTCCAAGTTCAAATTTTATAGGGCATAACCAGGCTTTTTAATTAACCATGAATAGGATTTGCAATTTTTAACTTAATTTATTGAAATTGCAAGCTTGTCAAGAGGTTTACCGAGGTTATGAAAATAGGGTCTTACATGACTGGACTTAATTGTTTGAGATTGCATAAAAAGTATAGGATTATGTTATAGATAGAGTCGTTAGGATAGGTAGAGTCCAACATATGAAAACACTCGAAATTTTGAACTTTTTTTAAAGTATTTTACTTGTACAATTTTGTTTGAAACGAATCCTAAATGAAAACGTAGCATAGTCTCCAAGACACTTGATTGAAATTTTAAAACATGGAAAGGCTAAGTCTAACAACATGCAAATTTGAAAAGAAATATTTTTGAGATATTTTTTCTTATACATTATGTAAGCAAAAATTTCTTAGAGTTTGGGGATTTTTTCTAAACCACATCTTTTTAAATTGAGATCCCCTGTATTTTAGCAAAAATTATAAAGACAATTGTGTGTAGTAGATACAACTAGTACTAAAAGAGGACATAATAAAGTCCCACCAAAAATCCAAATATACCAATTATTAGAAGATGACGTAAAATGGGTCCCACCACTGTGTTTTAATTTGGAATTCAATGCAATCCTTAAGTGCATTCGAAACGCATAACCTCTCGTTTGTATTTATGCGTTAGAAGAATCACCCGATGAAATCCTTAGGTAAATTCAAAACGCATAACCTCTCGTTTGTATCTATGCGCTAGAAGGGTAAAACCAAATTGAGTAAGGTGTATTTATGTCTTGCAATTTACTTTTTCAATAAAGTTGTATTCTACTAACACACTTAGTGTTTGAAAAAATTTGGTCAAAAGAAGGGATCGAAAATTTAAAGAAACGAGAAATGAATATGTTGATTGATTTTAAGATCTCCTTTACCATAATGATTTTAAGACGGATTGTGTCACACCTCAATTTCAGGTATAACAGCATGCCGCGTATATTCATAGCACTATTGCAAAATACCTGGGTATATGTATTTTATATTATAACATTTCTGGGCCTTATTTTCTTAAAGTTGAATTAAGCCATTTTATTTTTCTTGTGGTGTTTTGGGTTTTTTCTTTAGACAAAAATCCAGACCGATTGAAAAGTGATATGATCAACATGTTGGTATGGAATTTAAAATTCAACCGGGTTTTAATAAGCTGGATCATTGGTTTGGTCCAAATAAACCAAGAAGATATTTTGATTCAAAATTTCGACTAGGTTTCTTTATTGTTGGATAGCATTAAAGAGGAGTTCAATGTCAAAATGTCATGCTTTGGTGTCAACTAATAAAATTCCAACTTCTATGTGGCTTGTTCAAAAATAAAAATAATCCATACTAAAGTATATTTAGTAAGAAGGTTATGACAATTTACTCATTTAATAATCCAAAACTGCTCTCTTAAAATCTATACCTGTTTAGTGCCCTTGTGTCTTGAGCTCAATCTGTGTGTGGTTTTGAATACAAGATTATCAAAAATAAATTTTCTAATATGGAATATATTCAAGGTGTGAAGATTTTTTTTCGTGATTTCACCCGTTTTCCACGCAAGTTGCCTGCTTCACCGATTCTAAGCGGTTGCACCACAATCAAAAGGACGTACATACATACATGTACATCACATAAGCTACATGAGCGCTATCTATGGACTTGTGGGACTTATACACATGCATTCATTGGTGCTTCAAATCCAAATGCATTGAGAACAAGCAATAACATACATGTACATCGCACATTAATTCAAGAACATACATTTTTTATTCATTTCACATGTTGCGCAGTTTAAACGAGGCTCCTATACACCAGATTACGTGAGCGTGAGCAAAAAAAGTTCCGCAAAAAGTCTCCCCCACCCAAAATAACTCGCATGATACGTGTATGAGTAGGAACAAATCCATGCAACGTAGGACTGAATCTTAGTAGATTATTGTTTAGGGTTTATGATTTAAAGACAACAGGTAATGGCACCAGTTGTTAACTTGGATTCTGACTTCGAGACGCTCAATCATAATAATGATCAACAGAACAATTAACTCAAGAACAATATCAACAAAAACTTAGGTTTCCCTATTTATCAAATGTGATCATCTCCATTAAAAAACCCATTAAGCAAAAACTCAAGAACAATCAACCAAATAAATTTATATTTTAATTGACGAAATGCAAGTAATTTGATTGCATTTTTCAAACTATTCATGTTATTAAATCCCTTAACTACGGATAGCGAATATTTCTCCTTTTAAATAATAAAATTACCGAAAAGCCAAATTAAAAAGATTTTAACTATAATGAAAGCCTCAGACATCCAAGGAAGGAATTATAACAGCATCAACTCTCAAGCCTGGCGAAGGCGAAAGCTCTTAGGCGAAAACTGCAAATTTACTGAGTTTAATCCTCATCGGCTTTCTTAATTGAATAAATTAAATCACCACCAAATTTCAAAGCATTGACAACAAATTAAAAAAAATATATCAATCAAACATTCAATCAATTGATAGCAATGTAAAAGAAACACGAAAACAAAAGAGCAGACGAATGTAAAAAGACGAATTTTACAAGAATCCGAGGATACAATTGTTGGAAAAAAGACATCAGACATCCAAGGAAGGAATTAAGCAGCATAAGCTCTCAAGCCTAGCAAAGGCGAAAGCTCTCAGGTAGAAACTGCGAATTTCGAGAAGCCTTGTTTTATCATCACATGCAATAAATAAATTAAAAACCTACAAAAAATTGTCAAAAGCATTTGAAAGGCAAAAATCAAAGAACCCCTTTATCTCAATCAAGAATCAATTCAGCAAAAGAAGATGCAAAAACAATTCCATGTTCTGAATTAACGAAAACATCCAATTCCATGATCTGAATTAACAAAAACAAGATATTGGGAAGTATATAATTCCATGTTAAAAAAATAAAAATCCAATTCCATGTTCTGAATTAACAAAAACAAGATATTAACAAATACTGCTCAAACATAGATTTTAACTCAGTGAAAAACATGGCTCAGAGATGTAAATGGGTACTTTGTCATTATCAGCACAGATGAGACAAATCTCAATCAGAGTGGTGCATGACTATGTTCTCATCCTCACGCATTTAAATGTCAAAATTACTACATTAAATAAGTCTCAAGTAACGAGATCACCTGAGTTTCACTTACCATTTAACTCATAAACTAACAAAGCATTACATACTTGGGTTATTATTTGACGACAAAGGTAACAATTGTAATCACATAAAACGGCTCCGTGCAAATACTAGTTATAAGCACAGGTTCCTATCAAACAGTGAAACATCAACAAAGACTTTATTTAGGCCCGATCATAGCATCCCTGATCAAAGCTCTTGGCTATCAGGGACGTGGCTCAGGCCCTACTGCATGAAAATTTGAATGCTATGAAAAAATCCTCAGTGACCAAGTCAAAATCACACACACAGATGCAACAAAAGATCAAAAATATCATTGGCAATTGAAAAGATAAAAATATCAACAAGTTCTTAAATTTTAAACTAAAAATTTGATGGGCATCAGGAGCTGAAATGCTTTTTCTCATCCACTGAGCAGTTGCGCAGTGTAGGAAGGTCCTAAGAATTCATTTCAAGTATCATCACTTGACATATTATACACAAAACCATAAAAAATGGTAAACAAATCAATAAAACAAATTTCCTCAATGAGACCAGAAAATAGGATTCAGAAGAATGAATGACATCAATTGGAATCATTGATTCGTTCAGACCAAGTGTTGAAATATATATATATAATTGACTACCTCATCATCCATGTAGAAAGATTAATTCAAGTCAAAAGCAAGATCTGAAAAATAAAAATCATAATAAAATTAAAAAGGAGAAGATCTGAACTCAGTGGTGGCGATTGTAATTAGGTTCGATTCTGCCAGCGAGAGTCCTCACGGTCATCAGTAGAGGGAGCTCGTTATCCTCATCACAGCCTTCTCCATTAAAAATCAAGATACATTAACAAAAATAAATTAAAAATAGAGAAGAAACGAACAGAGAGGATCAGGAAGGAAATGCTCAGTTCAGCGGGTTTGTCGACATACAAATCCCTCGATTGTTAAATCGAGGGACCTGCAATCTGGTCTGTTGAGCTTGAACATTATAGACTCGTCACCACAATTCCAACCCAATCTCTCGGGGACTTCTAATAAAAAGTTAACAATTTAACACTTTCACAATGATAGAAAGAGCCGATATCGAAGGATCAAAAGTAACAATTGCACAGTTTGCATCAAAATATTCTACTAAAAAATAAAGAGCCGATATCTCGAAGGAAAGTAACAATTGGACACCAGTTTGCATCAAAATATTCTACTAAAAAATAATCTACTCAAAAACTCAAAAAAGTAACAATTTCATTTCAGAAAATCAACAGTGCGTAAGATCTCAGCCGAAAGATGGTGATAAATGTTTGCAATAATCACGGTGAATCAGAGCATTTGGACACAGTTTGCATCACAGAGAATGCCCTGTTGATTGAGCCAAAACAAATTTCACGAAGACAGAAAATAACAAATAAATAAAAGAGGAAAAAGGTGAGATTCAGATAGAAATAAGTCAATCACCATGGATCCGCCATCTTTCGATGCGGATCCTAAGAGTGGAGCGACTTTCATATATCATCATTTTCCACAAAACAATCTTTTTTCATTCCTCCGAGATCAATAATGAAAACAAAAATTTTGAGAGGGAAAAGAAACTAGGGTTTTACCAACATTTACCGAGAAGAAATTGTCGGCTCAGAGTCGCTGACGAGGGATAGAACGACAACATAGAAATAGGGTATAAAGAGAAGAAACTAGGGTTTCGTTTCGACCCAAGTAAGCGTCTCTCTTCGTGTCAGACAGATATTGAGCCTCTCGGACCCGCTGAAAACATTGACTTGGGCTAATATCGGCCCAAAATGTACATTTCTACTTAAAACCTATACTTGTATGAAATCATTTTTCTCTGCTATTAAACGTTTCTTAAGTTAAGTTTCGCAGCGAAAAATATATCGGATATCGTTCCGACCATCCATGTGAACCTTCCAGGAATTGACAATGAAGCGGATGATGTCCTGAACACAACTAAACACAACTCAATTAAAATTGTTTTGGTTCTTCAAATAATTTTAACCGGAACAAACATTACAAAAGTTACGTAAACTATTGACATGAATTGTTTTCAAGAATTTGACACTGATTAAGTGCGCTATATACAATCAAACTATCAAAATTTTGATACACCAATGACTAAGGCTATGAGAATATACAGGTAAAAGCATTCTATATTCTTATGAGTTATGACTATATATGAAAAGATGCATTTCCTCGACGGATAGCTAGACTTGGCCGTATTTGACCATTTACAAGAACAGTCCCTGCTCATTCAATAATGCGATTATCACCGAAGATATAATTTTAGAATTATTTTAAGTTTTCATTTGATGCTGTGATACATCTTCCAATAATATTAAAATAACAAGAATTTGATTGTTGGACTATCAATATGTCAATAACATATCTATAATTTATTTTTAATTGCAATTTTGTGTTAATTCTAAAATAATTATTGTTGTTATAAAGTAAAGACAAAAATAATAACAAGATAAAGAACACATAAAATATGACAATCTCTTTATTCATACATTTCTCATGCGTACCATACAAAATTACAAGCTTCTATTTATAGGCTACAAATTCTAAATGAAAAGTCATCTATAATTAATTACAATAGTAGTGGGGAAATGAATTTCAATAGTAGTGGAGGATGAGGTGATTAATATTGAGAGTTACAAAATGGTTGGACATTCCACATTTTAATATTTTATTCATAACACTCCCCGTGGATATCCATAGGAATAATGCCTCATTAAAACCTTACTAGGAAAAACTCTATGGGATAAAAACCTAGTGAAGGAAAAATAGTACATTATTCTTTAATACGCAACTACAACCTTATCAGGAAAAACCCTGTGAGAAAAACCATGACAAAGGAAATGTAATGCATATTAACTCCCCCTCATGACAACATTAATCAAGATCTTCAAGTCGACCAACCTCCAATATTACGGATCACCTTTTCAAATATTGAAGTATGGAGTGCCTTAGTGAATAAATCTGATAGATTCTCACTTGAACGAATTTGTTGAACATTAATAGCATTATCCTTTTGGATATCATGTGTGAAAAAGAATTTTTTGGTAAATATATGTTGTTCTATCTCCTTTAATGTATCATTCATTTAATTGAGTAATACATGCAATATTTTCTTCATATATAATCGCCAAGATCATTTCTTCAGAAAACAAACCACATGTCTAATGAATGTGTTGAATCACAGATCTTAACCAAACACATTCTCGGCTTGCTTCGTGTATTGCTAAAATTTCTCAGAGTTAGCGAAGTATATGTTTAATTTCATTCCAATGTCTTTCGCAAGTGAGAAGAACTATATCTTGCTAATAAATTTACAGCAGAAGATATATAAATGCTACTATTGAACTAAGATATGGTACTTCAGGACCAATTAGTTTTTCATCACTTTCTCAAGGTCTAAAAGATATATATTCACATATAATGATCTTACAATCATCAGAGTGCTCAATGGATGTAATTTTATCCATATAAAATCATTTCAGCACTCTTGCAATATAATTTTCTGTGATACATAAAATTGTCCATTTTAAAAATGTTCAATTTGCAATCCAAGGCAAAATTTTGTTCTTCCAAGAGTCTTTCATCTCAAATTATTCCTTTAAATAATTTATCGTTTTTGGAAGCTCTTCAGGAGTTCCAATGATACTTAGATCGTCAACATAAACTGCAATATAACAAAATCATTTCCAATATCTTTTCATCAAATACATAGACATATCGTAATCATTATTATATCAATGTTTCAATAAATATTCACTTAGACGATTATACCATATACGTTCAGATTGCTTTAATCGATATAAAGATTTAAGCAATTTAATTGAATAAAGTCCTCGAGAACCTAAATTACATGCTTCAGGCATCTTAAATGCTTCATGGATTTTCATATATATATCATCTTAAATTGGCTGTAGCAACATCCATTAGGCGCAAATCAAGTCCTTCATGGACTGCCAAACTAATTATGTACCGAAAAATTATTGCATCCACCACAGGTGAGTAGATCTCAAAATTTCACCTTTCTCATTTAATTTTCACATAAATATCCATTTATATCCTACTGTTTACGCCTTCAGGTATTGGGGACTACAGGTCCAAAAACTTTTCATTTTTCAAGAGTGTTTAACTCTGCCTCAATTGCACCTTTCCAATTTAGGCCAATCATTCTTATCGACATTCTTTAATAGACTTCGGGTCCTGATCCTCAATATTTATTATATTTAGCGCTCGATTATATGCACAAATATCATTGACATCAATTCATCTCGGTTCCATCTTATTGTCATTCATGATATAATTTATCGAGATCTCTTCATTTTCATAAATTTCAGATACTTGAGTTTCTGCTGGAACTCCAATATTACTTATAATTTGATTCTCTTATGGAGTTTTATCTGAAATTATCATATCCCTCGGCTTGACCATTTTCATTCTTTGCTCCTTTTTCTTTTTCGAGGATTTTTATCTTTGGAATCTATTGGTCTTCCACACTTCATGCGTGTTATAATTTCATTAGTCTGTCCAACAGGGACATCGACATTAATTGGAGCATTAACAGCTGGTATATGTGTTTTGGTCACTTTCTTTGTAAATGCGTCTAGCAATTGATTAACTAACATTTCCAAATGAATTATCTTTTAAACATCTAGTTCACATTATTTATGAGGATCTAAATTAGACAATGATAATTCATTCCAACTAATATCTTTTCCCAGCTGATTGTTTTCTCCCCCCTAAGTTTGGAAATATTGATTCATCAAATGACAATCGGCAAAACTAGCCGTGAAAAATTCTACCATCAATGGTTCTATATACTCTATATATATGGAGATTCAAATTCAACATAAATTCCAACTTTCTTTGATGTCCCATTTTAGTGCGTTGTGATGGAGCAATTAGAATATATACCTGACCACGTCAAAAGAGAGCGATGTTTCTTTTAAAATTTATAAACTCAGATATGCTATCGGTTCGGATCGCAAGCGCACAATCCTTATCGAGTAGTATAATCGAGGTCAATCCACAGGGAATATTGGTCTACAGGCTTGAGCGATCAAATCACAATCTTTCGAAAGGCTAGACAAATCTGAAAATTAAGAGTTGGAATTGTGATCAATGTAAATCTGGCAACAATTAAAAGTAAATAAAATAAAGATAGAGATGAGAATTACTAGGGTTTCGGCACACCATTGCTACTTATCCACTTTGATATTCTACTTATGTCGGGTCTGATTTCCTGTTGTTGTTAATGGAAGACACTACATAGGACACTGCGAGTCACTTACGGCAAATGACGGGACTTCCACCGAGATACTATATAGGACACTGCGAGTTATCTTACGCAAATGACAGATCTCTTAAATACACAAGTTACTACATAGACACTGCGAGTTATCTTACGCAAATGACATAACTTGGTTTGCATTTTGTGTTCTGATTTATGGTTTCCCCGTGAAGATTTCTTCACATAAATCTAATGGCTCCTAACGAGGCTAACTTGTCCATCATAGTTTTTCTACCAATAAAGTACTGTCACTACCCTAGAATTAAACTAGATCATCGAAATCAGGTGAAGAGAGAATAAATTGCAAAAGTATTTCAATCAACAACAATAAATCATAATCAACAGAAAATATACATCTCAAAGCATCATGAGTAACAAGGTTTACTGCTTAGCTTATAAGAAAAGAACTTTGCCGCGAAACGGCATCATTACAACACTCCTCTCTTTCTCACTTCAATTAATTCTAACCCTAATCACCAAAATTACAAAGATGGTTTTCTCTTCTGTCCAGGGGCTTTATAAGGAGTGGGGGCGTCTGGAGATGAGTGGAGGCCAAGAAACACGGTCTGGACATGCTTGTTGATATCTCGTATTCATATCTATATTTTGACCTTAAAATCGTACCAAAAACCTGTGTTTTAATCTATAAATTCGGTTATAATTCATTGAATATATATAGAATGTGGTACTGTTGCAAGTTATTCTTATTCTGCAGGAATCGGGCGAAATCGAGAAGAAATCTGAATTTAGAAGTCTCTACAACGGTCCGTGTAACATTCCACACGGGCCGTGTCAATCTCGACTCGACCGATGACACGACCGCATGAAGACCGCTGACTCGACCGCATGAAGAACACAGGCACACGGTCCGTGTAGAATTCCACATGGGCCGTGTCAAGCACTTTTGGAAACAAATCCAGAATTTGGAAAGAAAGCTAAGGAATGGAAGGTCGGCAAAACAACTATATAAGCGAGATTTCTTGCACCAGAGAGGTAATTCTGGAGCAGAGGAGCATTTTCTAGGGTTTGGTCTTGACGGCTAAGCTTGGAGACGAAGTTGAGAAGCGAAAGACGCAAGTTTTCGACGGATCTTCTTTATTCTTCGGGTTTTGTCATGGCTAATCTTTATATTATTTCTTTTATTTGTTTTAGAACCATGTCTGAGTAGATTTCTTAGTTTCTAGGGTTGTGATGTAATCGAATGATTTGTTTTGTATGTTAGTTATTGAATTCTTTTGTTGAAATTTGTGTTTGCATTGATTGTGATTGACTTTAATTGCTTAGTGTAAGTTATTTGATTTTTATTGGTTTACCACTAGATGAATGATCACATCTAGAAGGTACTTTGGCCCTTATAATCTCTTAACCAAACTAAGTACATGAGGTAGGATTAGTGATCCGAAAGGTGAAACCAAGTAGTAACCGACAGGTGAACATTTCCTCATATCGACGGAATGAGGTTACCTTTAGTATTCCAACCAAGCACTAGGTAATTCAGACCAACATACGACAGTTGAGGTCTAGAACCCGACGAGGGCATATATTGCAATTCCATACCAGGTTAATAAGCCAACAGACGATAGTTGAGGTTTAGAGACATTAGGTCTGGTCAGTAGAACCCTACACAAAGGAACAACACAAGAAAACAATAACTGCTGCATTCACTCGAGGGCCACACGGACCGTGTACGACAGTATACGGCCCGTGTACACTGACACGGCCCGTGTAGGACACTACACGGACCGGGCACCTCGAGGCAAAACTTAGATGAAGTCATAACCCTGGAAACGCCTTTATATCTGATTTAAACCAAGTTCATTTACTTCTTGCATTTTATTATTGTCATTGAACTGTTAGGATTTTAGAAACCAAAACCAACCTTTTCCAACTTCTAGTCTTTATTTAATTTAGGTGAAATTCTAGATTAAATCTGGAACCGTCCCTGTGATCGATACCCGATAATATACTGCTCGATAGGATTGTATACTTGCAGTCTGAACCGAAAAGTGTGTTTAAGGTTAAAAAGTACAGTTTACTGTACTGAAACTTTGTACTATACCTTTTTGGTGTAACAAGTTTTTGGCGCCGTTGCCGGGGACGGCATCATTTATTTTCTAGATTTTTGCTTACTTTATTTAATCTAGATTTTAACCTGTATCCTTTTCCTTTTATTTTCCTCTCTCTTTCAGAAAAACTGGCATCCTTACCTCCACCCAAGGGAGACTACAATCTGAGGAGTAAAGGACCGCTTCCCGACACAGACACAGCTGATCCTGCTCAACCACCTCTGCACACGGCCCGTGCAGACGATACACGGTCCGTACACTCCGAAAATCCCAGCAGAGGAGAGATGAGCAACAACGGACAAGACAGGGAAGATGACGAGGTTGATGGCCTCTCTGATGATGACATGGCCGACTTTGTGCCAAGAACCTTGCGCGAATTCAATGTACCACGCGCTGGAGATGTGAGGGGTGCCATCAGACTGCCGCGAATTGTGGGACAACAACCGAACTTCAATCCGGGAGTTGTCAACATAGTCCAACAGAACACCTTTCATGGCTTGGATCATGAAGATCCACATGCTCATCTCCAAACATTTCTTGAGTGTTGCACAACCATTAAAACCAATGGCGCAACTGCTGATTACATTAAACTTGCACTATTCCCTTTTACTCTTAGGGATAAAGCCAAGAAATGGTTAGGGTCTTTACCAAGGGATTCGGTAACCACTTGGAGGGAATTGTCTAAACTGTTTCTCACTAGATTTTTCCCTCACAAAAGAACTGCTAAGGTTAGGACCCAGTTAACCAGCTTTAAACAAAGACCTGATGAACCATTGAATGAGGCATGGGAAAGGTTTAGGGAATTGCAATACTCTTGTCCACACCATGGTATACCAGATTGGTTGTTAATTCAGACATTTTATGATGGTTTAACTGATAGTACTCGCACCTCTATTGATGCTGTTGCAGGTGGAGCACTTATGTCAAGGGAACCCCTTGAAGCCATGAATTTGATTGACAACATGGCTCAAAACCAACAATGGTCCGGCCGCGACAACACTCGTGCTGGAGGAGGCGGCCGATTTGAGGTTGATCAAATCACTGCTCTAACCGCCAAGCTTGATGCTATGCAGAAAGCCTTCGACAAGATGAGTGTGAAGGCAGTCAATCAACAACCACAACCATGTGTGATGTGTGGAGATGAAAGCCACGCTTACGAGCAATGTCCTCTAGCGCAAAGGGATGAAGACACCGAGCAAGTCAACTCTCTCAACAATGAACCATCCTACTTTCCAAAACCGCCTTTCAACCGATCCTACTCCAAGGACCCGGTTGAACAACAAAACTGGAAGTGGAAACAGAACAACTCTGCGCCATACAACAATGCTCCAAATCCCTCTTTCAACAACTCCTTCAACAATCCCTCTGGCAGTAACAACAACCGGAACTTCTACCAAAATGCCTCTTTCAACAACTCAAACAACCGAGTAGCTCAATCCGGTCCACCTAAGCCATATAATGACTTCATGCATGAGCAAGGTAAAATGAACCAGATGATGTTTGAGCAAATGCAAACCATGAACGCTCAAATGAATGCTCAACTGGCTGCTCAGAACAAGTTGATCGAGCAAATCAGTCACCAAGTCAACTCTAACCTTACACCACCAGGAAGACTACCTAGCCAACCTGAGGTAAACCCCAGAGGGGAAGCTAAGGCGGTGACACTGAGGAGTGGGACCCAGTATGAAGGACCTGCCATGCCCAACCAAATCTCAGCTGACACGGCCCGTGCAAATCTCACACGGCCCGTGCAGAATCCTGACCGAGTCGATCTCACACGACCGGACAACTCCACCAATTCTCCTGCCAATGACACGGACCGTACCGATTCCACACGGCCCGTGCAAACTCCATCCTCTGAGAAAACTGATCATCCAGACCGTGCAAAGCTCACACGACCAACAGGAAACACGGAGACAACTGTTCACACGGACCGTACAGAATCCACACAGCCCGTACAAAGAGAATCTGAGGGCCAGAAAAAGACAGGAGCTGAGAAACCACCACCATACCGGCCACCTGTACCGTTCCCTCAGAGGCTAGCTGAAACCAAATTGAACGAGCAATTCTCCAAATTCATAGATGTTCTCAAGCAACTGCAGATCACTATTCCATTCACCGAGGCTCTGACTCAAATGCCCACCTACGCCAAGTTCCTCAAAGACATTCTTTCCAACAAACGAAGCTTGGGAGGGCACGAGACGGTGAAACTAACAGAACAGTGCAGTGCCATTCTGAGAAGCGAGCTACCACCCAAACTGGAAGACCCTGGTAAGTTTTCTATCCCTTGCACTATAGGGAAAGCGACGATCAAGAAGGCTCTATGCGACTTAGGAGCTAGCGTGAGTCTCATGCCACGCACCATCTTTGATCGAATGGGTGTTGGAGAGCTCCGACCTACACGAATGACTTTGCAGCTAGCAGACTCCTCGGTAAGACTACCACTTGGCATCGTGGAGGATGTACCGGTTCAGGTTGGTAAATTTTATGTACCTGCTGATTTTGTTGTTATGGAAATGGAAGAAGATAAGGAAGTCCCTATTATTCTGGGACGACCTTTTCTAAGAACTGCAGGTGCGATAATCGATGTTTTCAAAGGGACACTGACCTTGAACATTGGAGAGGAGAAGGTGCGATTCCAGATCGATCGAGCCATGAAGTACCCTTCGCCGAACGAATCTTGCTTCCGAATAGATGCAGTCGAAGAGTGCTTAACGGATTTGGCCGACGACTACTTTCTCGAACAAGTCAACAACTCGCTAAGGTATCATTCTGACTTTCTATCTGAGTTGCAGGTTGAAAAAGGCGAGTTGGAATCAATTTGTGCAGCAGATGCTCATGATGACATACCAGAGGAACATGGACACGGCCCGGACAGATCTTACACGGACCGTGCAGAAGAATCTGACAAGCTGGAGGACAAGGCACTCGGGTCGGACAAGGCTGACACGAGGGCCGTACACGGACCGCATGCACCTGACACGGACCGTGCAACGACCCAGGCAGAGAAGCCAACTCCTGAACTCAAACCTCTTCCATCCAACCTCAGGTATGAGTTCTTAGGTCCAGATAAATCCTATCCAGTGATTGTAAATGCAGGATTAAACCCCGATCAGACCGCCAAACTCTTGGAGAAGCTGAAAGATCACCAAGGCGCAATCGGGTATTCAATCAAGGACCTAAAGGGAATCAGCCCCTCTATCTGCTCGCACCGGATTTTACTGGAAGATGATCACAAGCCCTCTGTTGAACACCAGCGACGGCTCAACCCGAACTTGAAAGAGGTAGTAAAGAAAGAAATTTTAAAATTACTTGATGCAGGTATTATCTATCCGATTTCTGATAGCAAGTGGGTGAGTCCTATCCATGTGGTGCCAAAGAAGGGAGGAGCGACGGTGGTGAAGAATGAGAAGAATGAACTGATCCAAACGCGTGTCGTCAGTGGCTACAGGATGTGCATTGACTACAGAAAGCTCAATGCTGCCACACGCAAGGACCACTTTCCATTGCCATTTGTCGACCAACTCCTAGAAAGGCTTGCTAATCACTCTTATTTCTGTTATCTAGATGGTTATTCTGGTTTCTTTCAGATACCCATCCATCCACAAGACCAAGAAAAGACCACTTTTACCTGTCCATATGGTACATATGCATATCGTAGGATGCCCTTTGGTCTTTGTAATGCACCAGCAACCTTTCAAAGGGCCATGATGGCCATCTTTTCTGACTTTATTGAAAATGAGGTTGAAATCTTTATGGATGACTTTTCTGTATATGGTGCTTGTTTTGACTCTTGTTTGACCAATCTTTGTAAGATTTTGCAGAGATGTGAAGAAGTCAATCTGATTTTGAACTGGGAAAAGTGTCACTTCATGGTCCAAGAAGGTGTAGTTCTAGGTCATGTTGTGACTTCTAAAGGTATTGAGGTTGACAAAGCAAAGATTGAGGTCATTGAAAAGCTTGCAATCCCAACTTGTGTTAAAGACGTTCGCAGCTTTCTAGGTCATGCAGGATTCTACCGCCGCTTCATTAAGGACTTTTCTAAAATTGCTAAACCACTAACCAATCTCCTCATTAAAGATTCTGATTTTGATTTTACTGATGATTGTGTTAAGTCCTTTTGTAGTTTGAAGGAAGCTCTTATTTCGGCACCTATCTTGCAACCACCCGACTGGTCCCTTCCATTCGAGCTGATGTGCGATGCAAGCGATTATGCTGTAGGAGCAGTTCTAGGGCAGAAGAAAGACAAGAAGCCGTGCGCTATCTACTATGCAAGCAAAGTGCTTGACCCAGCCCAAATGAACTACACAACAACCGAGAAGGAGCTTCTAGCCATAGTATTCGCTCTCGACAAGTTCCGCTCCTACTTGGTTGGTTCGAAGATAATCGTCTACACAGACCATGCCGCACTCAGGTACTTGCTAAGTAAACAAGATGCAAAACCTCGTCTGATTAGATGGGTCCTTCTTTTGCAGGAATTTGATATTGAAATAAGGGACAAGAAAGGAGTCGAAAACACTGTAGCAGACCATCTATCTCGACTTCGTTGGGGCGATGATGACTCTGACCAATTGCCAATCAATGATTCGTTCCCTGATGAACAGCTCTTCTCAGCTTCTGTCCTGACTTACCTTGACACGGACCGTACAAAAGCTCACACGGCCCGTGTACTACCACACCAAAGCCATACGGACCGCACCAGCTCTCACACGGCCCGTGCACTGCAACACCAAGGCCACACGACTGGACACACGGACCGTGTAGCTGCCCAATCAACCCCATGGTATGCAGACATCGCCAACTTCCTTGCTTCTGGAGTACATCCCGCTTCTATGACTTACCAGCAGAGGAAGAAGCTCCGCTCAGATGCCAGGTATTACTTTTGGGATGAACCTTTTCTCTTCAAAGTAGGTATTGATGGAATCTTCCGTCGATGCGTACCGTATGAGGAGACACACTCCATTCTCGAGCATTGTCACTCATCTGCTTATGGAGGGCACGCTTCCTTCTCGAAGACAGCCACCAAGGGAAATAAAGTCCATCTTGGAAAAGACGGTGGCACGGACCCGAAAGGATTGGTCGCTCAAGCTCAATGACGCACTCTGGGCATACCGAACTGCTTTCAAGACACCGATTGGAATGAGTCCGTTCAAGCTAGTGTATGGCAAGCCCTGCCACTTACCTGTGGAGATCGAGCACAAAGCATTCTGGGCCACGCGCACCATCAACATGGACATGCTCGCAGCTGGCGAGAAGCGCATTCTTGATCTACACGAATTGGAAGAAATGCGCCTGCATGCTTACGAGAATGCCAGAATCTATAAGGAGCGAACCAAGCGAGTTCATGACCAGCGCATTGCGCCTCGCGAATTCAAGGTAGGTGATCTTGTACTCCTATTTAATTCTAGATTGCGACTGTTTCCAGGTAAGCTGAAGTCAAGATGGTCAGGCCCATTCCATGTGAAGAAAGTGTACCCATTCGGTGTGTTTGAGATTGGGAATCACGAGAGCAGGACTTTCAAAGTCAACGGTCAGCGTCTCAAATACTACATTGCTGACCATCCCCAGACCGAGCGGTTCGATCAAGATCTCTCTGATCCCGCTCCAGCAGAAACTTAAAGCAGGTGGTCAAGCTCGAGACCTAAAACAAGCGCTTCTTGGGAGGCAACCCAAGCCCTTTTTAAATTTCTTGCATTTTTAAATTTTTGTCTTTCTGCATCATACTGTTATTTGCATGCATATTTGTTTTCCATTCATTTGCATTTAGGAAGTTCCAAGGAGAGCATCTCACACGGGCCGCACAGCATATAACACGGCCCATACAACATCAGGAGAGTGAGACCGCACGACCCCTGCGATTTCTACACGGCCAGGATCCCTTCACACGGCCCGTGCAGACTCCTACACGGCCCGTACAATACCAGAGGGTGATACCACACGGCCCGTACAGACCCCTACACGGCCCGTGTAACCGCCAAACGACGCATATGGAAAGTCGCGTCCGCTCCGCATCAGTTACGCCCTTTCGTTTCTGTTAAATACCCCTCTATCCACACGGGCACTCCACCTCTTCCCACAGTGCACCCGACCCCTCTCTCGGACCGACCCGACCTCAGCGCGCCGCCGTGTAGCCGCCATTCTTACCCTCTCCACCTCCTCTCTTCTTCCTCTCGGCCGGCGATTTCTCCACCTCCCACCGTGCGCCACCACCGCACCACGGGTCTCCTCCGTTCAGGTAAGTTTCTCTTTCTCTCCTCTTTCGGTTTTTCTTCATCTCCTTACTTCCTTTCCGGTCACCTGTGCACCATACCTGGCCGTGACCTCCTTCTCTCTCTCTCTCTTCCTTTTCCTCCGCCACCTCCTTCATCTCACCGAAACCCTAGATCCTACACGGCCCGCACCCCATCTTACACGGTCCGTGTAATCTCACACGACCCGTGTCATAATCCACACGGCCCGTGTCAGCCCTAACCAGAGGACATCATGCATCGCGAACGCCGCTCGAAGTACGCCCAGGAGCGTCGGCAGCAGGCTCTCAGTGCCCAGACACCACCACCTGCGCGCCCACCTTCTCCACCTCCTTCTACCTCCTTACCACCAGGTCCTCTCTCTCGCCACTCTTCTTCCCCTGAGGACTCCGATTACATCTCTGACGAGTCCGACCGCCTCTCTGGGGAGTACACTGATCGAGCAGAGGAGTACCAGGATGACTACTTCCCTCTCCCCACCCGCCGTATGTTCACACATTTCGATACTTTGCGGTTGCGCAAGTTCGAGAACACTCGCCGGGTTGACTTCGACGCCCTTCGTGCTTTCGGCATCGAGACGCCGTTCCTCTTTCTCACCGGCAGGATTGGGATTACCCCTGCCTTATGGGCCACTGACCATAATGCCTATGAGTTGCTCACGCACGAATTCCTCTCTTCTCTCCAACTCAAGACGGATCGACAGGGCGATCACTACATCAAGTTCCAGCTCCGTTACCAGACTCACCGTCTCTGGCTCCCTCAGCTTCGTCGGTGGTTTGGCTTCCACTCGGACCCCCAGACCGATTCCCTCCATTTCCGAGTAGGTCTCGACAAAGACCACTTCTGGAATCTCATTTCTGGCATGACACCTGGGGCCATTCACAACAAGGAGTTCAAGGGCCTCAACATCGCCCACCCAGTCTTGCGCTGCATCCAGCGCGCCCTTGCCGTCACTATTTTTGCACGTGGAGAGACAGTCTCCCGTGCTAACATTGAGGACCTCCAGCTTCTGGATCACATGCTCCGCCCAGACGCGGAGATAGAGCGGCCCGATCTGATGCTCATCATGATCCACCACTGGCTTGGTCTTCAGCGCTCCACGAGGACGGGGGGTGCTATCACTATGGGTGCCTATGTCACCCACATTGCCGAGAGACTGAGGCTCTCCACTGATGGAGACACGCTCTGTCGAGGCCCACGCACTCTGGACGCCGACGCCTTTCGATTGGCGACCTTCATCAGGATTCAGAGGAGCTCTGGCGGCAGCACTCGATATCTCTGGCGCATGCCGGATGGCCGCACTCAGTACCTGATGCCCTTCTCGGCCCCCTCTCTCATTCGAGGACCGCTCCACATGGCTTTTCACTGCGCCCCTACCAGCTGCTCCGGCATCACCACCACCTCCTCCTGATGATGATGTGCCGATGACTGATGCGCCTGGCTCCTCACACCCTCCCCACATCCCTTTCCCTGCTGAGACCGGCTCGCCCATTGCTGATCCTACCATTCAGGATGTGTACCGCCTCATGCATGGCATGTGCACCACTCAGCGCGAGCACGGTGTTCTTCTCCGCGACATTCAGCAGCAGGTGACAGACTATGGCGGGCGGATTGAGGCGATCGAGGCTGAGATGCGCTACTGGCGCCTTGATGATCCTGCTGACCACTGATCAGGTTTGCTTTCTTTTCCCCAGCTTTTATCTTATATCTGTCTTGAAGCATTGAGGACAATGCTCGGACTTAGCTTGGGGGGGAGAACTTTATCATTTAGTTCATGTTTACTTTTTTTTTCTTTTATTTCTAGGTCATGTTTACTTTTTATTGCACTTTTAGGCGATATATTTGCGTGAATTGCTAGAATTAGGAACCTTTGAGAGAAATTTTGAGTTACAATTATGATGACTTTGAGAAGTTAGAAATAACCCCATAAGTCGATCAAAGAATTGCATAGGATGGGATAGTTCGAACATTTGAAAAAACGAAAGTCAAATTGAATTGAGAAATCATTTTGAAACCAAACTGTGCCTTTTAAAACAAAGAACTGGGGTTTTCAATAAACGAAAGATTGGGATATCCATTGGTATGAAAGAATACCATTGGATGTGTGTATTCATGATATATGCAAAGTACTTAAAACAAACGAAAAGATGGAGAAAATAAGAGTACTGGCAATAAGTCCTACAGGGCGCCTTTGAGCTCATCTCCCACACTTAGAAAGAAAACAATGAGTACTGGCACAATCCTAATGGATGCCTTTGAGCTCGAGAAAAACCATAATTAAAACTTATGCATATGTCAACACGCGAAGTCTTCAACTTTCTAACCTAAGCTTGTTCCAAGCTTGGGGGGTAAAAAGCAAAATCACCACAAATGAGGGCATAAGTTTGATGTAAGAATGAAAGATCAATCAATTCGAACAATTAGTTTTAGCAAACATTAGAACATCTCAAATTATGACATTTGATTAGTTGATTAGTGGGGTGAATCAAAATTTGTCAAAGAAATCCAAATTGTTATTCAAAAGGACTCTCGAAGATTTTTAACAATAGCAAGATCACGTAAACTGTTCGCATTAGAATTTACTTTTGCATTTAGGTAATCATTAGGCCAGCCCTTTACCTAAGTTAGGATTTTTGCTTGAGGACAAGCAAGATTTTAGCTTGGGGGAATTTGATATCTCGTATTCATATCTATATTTTGACCTTAAAATCGTACCAAAAACCTGTGTTTTAATCTATAAATTCGGTTATAATTCATTGAATATATATAGAATGTGGTACTGTTGCAAGTTATTCTTATTCTGCAGGAATCGGGCGAAATCGAGAAGAAATCTGGAATTTAGAAGTCTCTACACGGTCCGTGTAACATTCCACACGGGCCGTGTCAATCTCGACTCGACCGATGACACGACCGCATGAAGACCGCTGACTCGACCGCATGAAGAACACAGGCACACGGTCCGTGTAGAATTCCACATGGGCCGTGTCAAGCAATTTTGGAAACAAATCCAGAATTTGGAAAGAAAGCTAAGGAATGGAAGGTCGGCAAAACAACTATATAAGCGAGATTTCTTGCACCAGAGAGGTAATTCTGGAGCAGAGGAGCATTTTCTAGGGTTTGGTCTTGACGGCTAAGCTTGGAGACGAAGTTGAGAAGCGAAAGACGTAAGTTTTCGACGGATCTTCTTTATTCTTCGGGTTTTGTCATGGCTAATCTTTATATTATTTCTTTTATTTGTTTTAGAACCATGTCTGATTAGATTTCTTAGTTTCTAGGGTTGTGATGTAATCGAATAATTTGTTTTGTATGTTAGTTATTGAATTCTTTTGTTGAAATTTGTGTTTGCATTGATTGTGATTGACTTTAATTGCTTAGTGTAAGTTATTTGATTTTTATTGGTTTACCACTAGATGAATGATCACATCTAGAAGGTACTTTGGCCCTTATAATCTCTTAACCAAACTAAGTACATGAGGTAGGATTAGTGATCCGAAAGGTGAAACCAAGTAGTAACCGACAGGTGAACATTTCCTCATATCGACGGAATGAGGTTACCTTTAGTATTCCAACCAAGCAACTAGGTAATTCAGACCAACATACGACAGTTGAGGTCTAGAACCCGACGAGGGCATATATTGCAATTCCATACCAGGTTAATAAGCCAACAGACGATAGTTGAGGTTTAGAGACATTAGGTCTGGTCAGTAGAACCCTACACAAAGGAACAACACAAAGAAAACAATAACTGCTGCATTCACTCGAGGGCCACACGGACCGTGTACGACAGTATACGGCCCGTGTACACTGACACGGCCCGTGTAGGACACTACACGGACCGGGCACCTCGAGGCAAAACTTAGATGAAGTCATAACCCTGGAAACGCCTTTATATCTGATTTAAACCAAGTTCATTTACTTCTTGCATTTTATTATTGTCATTGAACTGTTAGGAATTTTAGAAACCAAAACCAACCTTTTCCAACTTCTAGTCTTTATTTAATTTAGGTGAAATTCTAGATTAAATCTGAACCGTCCCTGTGATCGATACCCGATAATATACTGCTCGATAGGATTGTATACTTGCAGTCTGAACCGAAAAGTGTGTTTAAGGTTAAAAAGTACAGTTTACTGTACTGAAACTTTGTACTATACCTTTTTGGTGTAACACTTGTGGCAGTTATTCCCCAAAGGGCGCCTTGGTTACGGACCGTATCAGGTGATACAGTCTGTATTCACACCTTGTCGCTGAGGGGTTTAATACGTATCACACCATCTCCTGGTCCGTATCCGGCTAGGTCTGTATCAACTGGTACGGACCGTAACAGGACCTTAGTCGATGAGCGTCGCTTGTCCGATTGACCTGATTCTTGCTCCATTTGATGTGAAATAGTCCCAAAACCTGTTTTCTGCAATAAAACATAAAGAAGGGTGACAGTAACCTTTTGCTCTAATTAAATAAACATAAGTGTGAGATAATATACAAAACCTAAGCCAAAACCCTACGTAATTCATCATCATTTTGACTCTGATCACACCTCCCAACTTGAATTGTTGCTTGTCCTCAAGCAACAGTATCCCAGCTAGTCAAAGATCTGGTCTAAATTAAACCATACAATCTCAAGGACTTGTCTTAAAATTAAGCTAGAACTTGGGCTTGGTACAATTGTCATGACATTAAAAATTTAGAACTTCAAAAATATTCATGACCTCTCCCTTGAACAATTTATTCACCCCATGATTAACCTCATTGTGCATTCCTTAGAAAAAAAATTATTATCGAACAATTCACTTCACAAATATCCCTAAATTCGAGAGTATTAATTTCCCCTTTGATTATAAACGGATCCCTCTCAATCAATAGGAATTCTAATGATATAAATTTTGATTTTCTTTCCTAATTAATTGGAGCAAAGTATGACAACTAAGTGTGTTGATACTTGTAACAATTTTTGAAAAATTAAATATGTACAAAATTAAAACTTGGGAGGTTCTGTTGAGCCTATTGGTAACCAATCTTGTGTAGGCACCCGTACTCTTTTTATTCTCCATCTTTATTCTATTTTTTCTTTTTCTGAATTTTTCTATTTTTTTAGATTTTTCTCATTTCTGATTTTTTTTGTATTTCTGTATTTTTCTGAAAATTAAAAATTGCACAAGTAAATATTTTTTGTGTCACAAGTAGCATGATTACACACAATTTCAAGTATTCATTCATACAAGGAATTATTGCAAGTTTCGCTAGGGGTCTATCTATAATAAATGGGTATTCTCGAACACTCTCAGATTTAAAGGACTTTGCAAAAATTAATTCACTCAACAATAAAAATCCTAAGGTTTGCGGTTTTTGGTCAACACACTACTAGAATATGAGTTTATTGCATGGGCAGCACTAGTTTGTTGCATGGCAAGGACGGCCCATGCAAAAGAAATGACATTTTTGAATTCGTAAAACTTGTTGCAAGGCAAAGCCCATGCAACAAGTATCCCATGTAAATGTGTAATGTGCAACCATGCAACTGTTTTCTATCTCCCCATGCAAATACATTTTGAAAGTCAGATATTATAATTAATTGGAGGTCCATGCAACAACTCAACCCCATGCCCATGCAATTACTTAATCACATCTTAGATATTATATTTTATTAAAGGTCCATGCAACAACTCAACCCCATGCCCATGCAACTACTTAACCCTCTGTTTATATTATATTTTATTGAAGGTCCATGCAAATAGTCCACTACTTGCCCATGCAAATAGTCTGAACTGACGGTTCTCATTAATTGCATGGGTTTGCCCATGCAACTAGTTTAATTCCTACCCATGCAATTGTTTGCTTACTTGAGACATTCATTTCTATTTATTTGATATCTCCTTTTAGTGATGATTTTTAGTATAAATCACAACAATATGAATAATAGTAGTATATAAGAATTCAATACTTAAATAACTAAAAATTTTGCATTTAGAAACAAAAAAAATTGTATAACCTTTGTTACATAAGACACATACAACTATTGATTCAACAAAACATTAATATATATCATTCAAATTTACATTTGATAATAACAAAAGAAAAAAAAATCCAAGCAAAATAATCACATGCAACTCTTATCCATACAAAATTTGTCCAACAGCATATTTCCTAATTATGTGAGGAACAACTCTATTCTCAATTATAAAAGAGCTGAGTACTAAAAAATTAAACAACAAAATAATCATCCAATATATATTAACATATATACTGCTCCAGACATGACAAAGAAACAACTCTATTCTCAATTATAAAAGAGCTGAGCACTTAATGGGTTTTTTGGTATTTGACCAGAAGAGGAATTCTAAACAATTAAAGAGATGATATACTTTCTAAACTTGCTTTTTTTCTATACCAAATAAAACACATGACATTATAGTTACTACGATTTATAATGAATCTCAAAGTTTGGCCTCAGGAAATGCGAAAACTGGTACAATAGTGCTGCTGGTGCAGAACTTCCCTGTACAAAACCTCAAATTCAACTCAGTTAAAAAATCCATAAAAATGTGAAATAAATAATGATGAAAGATCTTAATATCCTGAGAATTTTGGTACCAAGAACACTCAATTTGGAGTTATAGTTTGTCCTGTGTAAATTATACAAAACTGGTTGTCAGAAAATAAAAAACTGGTACAGAACCAAAACTAGAACAAAACTGATCTTGAGAAAAACTTAAGTTTGGCATAGCTCTAGGCAAAACAATGAGTTGAAATTAATTGTGGGGGCAGATTATGACTTCCTGAAATTTTAGATACAAAAAACATCCAATTTGGATCTATGATTTGTTCTACACAAAAATAACAAAACAGCATGTCAGAATGATCCAAACTGCACCTCACAAACTGAAAAGTGATGAAATAAATTGTTAGAAATATTGCAAAAATAAGGAAAACATGCACACAGGTTGTATGAAGGTCTTTGGGTAAGTTTTGCATACGTTTTTGTGATAAAATTATCAAATTGAGCATCAAGGAGACTATAAACTGACCCATAGTATATGTTGCTTTTGCACTATGTATTGACATGAACTTAATATGAGTCTCACACTCAATCTAGTAGCATAGATGCACAGGTATTAGTTATTTCTTCTTGCTAACTTTTTAAAAGATATAAATAATCAACTGTGCACTTATGTCATTTCATCAAACACTTTGTGTGCACATAATCAAACACCAGTATACAACTAAAAAAACTAAAAAAATGTACAACAAGGAACTCTCAATATTAAGCAATACTAAGCAAAAATGCCAGCTTCGATTTGTTTGTTGTAGTTATATTCAACCTATATTTATTTTTAAATGCATACAAAACACTTCTTCCCATTTAAGCATTTTCAGAAATACTTTCTATGCAACACATTGTTAGTTCCTAAATTGATTAAAATGCAGAAAAGTTAAACAATAGACTACCTTGAGCTGTATAAAATGACAAGGTGTCAGCTTGCAAAGCACAAAGTACTGGTTCTGAGATAGAATCCATGCGGCACCAGCATACCTGATAAATCAGAGTGCCATGGAATGATAAGAAAAAAAAACACCCTAAACATTTACTAAAAACCAGATAATTTAACAACACATCAAGCTAATTTATGGCATCAAGCTGATTACATTAAAGCAATATCATTAAGCTGACATCAAGCATTTTTTTTTTGTTCAAACCATGGGCATGCCAGAATATCAGACTCAATTTCTCAAATAATGTAAGAAGGAAAGTACCAAGTGGAAATTTGCATTAAAATTCAGGCTAATGTAAGAAGGAAAGTACCATAGTAGAAATTTAATTTAGGCCAATTTTTTTCACAACTTTTACCAATCAACATTTTAATCCAAAATCAGGGTCCAAAATCACTACATTAGTTGTAAGCAAATATAGAGGTAGAGAGATCACAAATCCAGCTTGATTGAAAAGCAAAAAGTGAACCAAAAAATATATCATAAGATAAGACAGACTTAACTTTTAATTTTGCAATTCCGAGCAAAGAAGAACAGCACGCATGCACACTTCTGGCGGGAGTTGACAGGGTGGGGTGGGAGCGGGACAGAGAGCGCTGGAGAGGAAGCGATCGGGGTTGGGTTTGGAGAAGGAGCACTGGAGGGTTAAAGAGCGCCGGAGGGTTCTGTTGTTTGGGGTTTTAGAGGGAAATGAAAAAGTAGGGTACTTAGGCTAATTTTTCAGAGAGATGTCGGAAATGACGAGTGGGACCCATCTGTAAATGTCGAGCGGAAGTTAGTGAATTTTGTTTTGGTTTTGGCTCGCTTTGCATCCAGAGGAGTGAAAAGTGGGAAGAGAAGAGAAACTCTCCAGAGAAGGAAGACAGTGAGGTAACGTAATTTCTCCATTTTAGATTTGGGTCGTCTGATCAGATTTTGCACGAATATTGAAGGATCCATTACGTTTTAACTAGGGCGGATCTAAACAGAACTATTATGTTACCACAGTGAATATGGACTCCCACCCACAACTTCTAAAATGGAGACCTCCTTTGAAATCAAGACACTTCATCACCCATCCAACGGCTCTGATTTATAAATATACAAATTAGGTAGTACAGCAAACAATACGAAAAAATTTCAAAAAAAATATTTTCTACTTTATTACATCTTCAATGGCCAAATCATACTTATAAATGTCAATTTCATAGAATTTCATTGTTATATCCCTCTTAAAATTAAGCCAATAATTATGGACCGTTCATTTTCACATTATCCATCGACGGTCAATCTGTAATGAAATAATTCTAAATTTATTTTGAAATGATCAAGGGAAAACTCTGAACATAAACAACATAAAAGTTTTCGAGTTTGGTTATGTCTGAGCCTTGATCCAACGTGAAGTGTTTCTAGCCATTCGATGACGCAATATTCCGTCAGCGGGATGGATAGGTAAATCAACGTAAATTTTCATCAAACTTTCCTACGATAAAATTAAGGTAATAATATTTAATTTGAACGGTTTCGATCGACCAACGGGCGACGTTTGTCTTTGTTCCTTCATTAACTCACCCAACAGGAGTTGATGTTCTATGGTCATGCATGTTATACATAAGTCATTGATGCAACATGCATGCACAACTATACAATTTAATTTGTCAAAATTATTTAATAATGCAATAAAAATGTTCTAGCATTATATTTTTATGTAAATTTTATCAATATCATTTTAATAATTGCCATTTTAACAATCTGATAGTAAAAATATTGAACTAGTTAAATTTATAATAAACAAAACCAACATCAAATATTACTCATAAACATTTAAACACATATGTACCATTAATTATAATATTTGACTATATCTTTGCATTTTCTATTCCTTTTAATTCCAACAATGAAGAAATTATAATTCTTAAATGAATTCGACCCTAATAAATTAGTGTTAAAGTTACAACTTACAGATGAAGTTAATTCCACTCTGAACAGAGCAGTTAAGACCTGATACAACGCACAATCTTTAGATTTAAAAGAGCATTCATTTTGTTTAGTACTATGCATGAAGCTAAAAATGCTCTGTACCGATGAACACCTTATTCCCAGATAGAAATTTTCATTTGATCTCGGATCCACTAAGATAACCCAAATTTGATTTTAGATCCGGACCGTCCATCTGTTTTAACACGAATATTAAATGCGCCAGATTTTGTTCGGATAATCCGGATTAAAACTCAATTTTGGGTTACTGGAGGGAATCAAAAGTCCGTCGAATTCCCCCAAAAAAATTTCGCTATAGGACCCGTGTTCCCTCCAAAAAATTTCGCCAAATCCCCAAATTTTTGGGTTACTTAGAGGGGATCAGGAACACGTCTCTCTCTCTCTCTCTCACTTTACTCTCCTTCCTCTCTTTTTCTCTTCCAACTCCGCCGTAGCACCTCCCCCGCTGCCGTAACATCTCCCGGCTGCCGTAGCACCTCCCCCGCTGCCGTGACATCTCCCGGCTGTCGTAGCACCTTCCCCGCTGCCGTAACATCTCCCGGCTGCCGTAGCACCTCCCCCGCCGCAGTAGCATCTTTCGTACCACCTGGCCCCGCTGTTCTCCACCTATCTCAAAGCTAAAGGTTAGTTTTTTTTTTAGTTAGGGTTTTTTTGTTTAGGGTTTTGAGGGTTCCAGTGAGTTAGGGTTTTGAACACATAGAACTCTTGAACTGTTTTTGGTTGATGCCAAATGATTAGGTTTCAATTATTTTAGTTTTAAATTAGACCACAAATTGGATTAAAATAGACCATTAATTTTGTACATTTTGTCTTGTTTATGATGATATCGGAGTTGTTAAATTAATTAGTTGTTGCTAAATGTTACATGAATTAGGCATGTATTTTGACTTCTAGTACTAATGTGTGTGCTGAATTGTAAATGAACATGTTTTGTTGAGTTTAGGTTTAGGTTTATCACATTCGCTATTTGACTAATACTATTTTTATTTTTGGCAATTAGAGTTTGATGTATCAGTACTGGGGGTAGCAGGTTTACGCCCTTACCAATGTAATCACATTTATTATTCTTTTCTAATTCCATATAAAACAAACAAGTGTAGCAGGTTTATGTTTTTCTAATTCCATTTATTATTCGCTATTTGACTAAATGATCTATACAATTTTATATAATAGTAAGCTTATCATTTTCATTGACTTATAACTCATTATCTTCTATGATGTTGATTTAATATATTACTTGTATGTGTATATATGCATGAATGAAATCATAATTTGCTAAATAAAACTTGTTCTTTTTCAGTAAATATGAAAAGACATGTGCTCCTCGTGTGTAGGAGTTCTGTTTCCTCGATCACTTGCAATTCATAGAGCAAGATATTTCAAATTTCTTTCTCTTCAACTTGTATTGGAATTCAAATTTCTGATCCGACTAGATTTATTTCTGTTTTTCAGTTTCTGGGATGGTGAACACTTTGGAGCCTACTCTGGGAAATAATGTAAGATCAAGGGTTCTATTGCATGTATTAATAATTTCTTAGTTATTTTTCTTTAGTAAAATTTTATCTGTTACTATGCTTTTAGGTTCCACTTAACTGCGCTGGAACGAACACGCTTACTCCATGCGAGCTGCTTGCAATTAGAGCTGAGAAGAACTCTTCAAGGTTTATCTCCCTTACTCTATTCTGTTCTTTCCAATTTTGCATGCACAACCCTCTTTCTTTGCTGGCATCAGATTGTACAGTGTTGTGGTTATGAGTTTGAAATTAGTTTCCCTTGCTTCTTAATTCCTCCTTTAGGATGTTAAGCTTACTAGTGCAGCTAATGCTTAATCACCAAAAAGAACAAGAAACCAGTAATTCTTCAAATCGAAACAATTAAGGAAAGTTATTCAAGTATGATACCATATTACCAAGTAGGCGGGTTCTGAGACCAACACTGAGCAAATTCTCTCTTTTTTCCAAGCTTACTTGTTCAGTGAAGACTCATTAACATAAAATTACAATTGTCTTCTCAAATTGCAACTTTCATATATTCATGAGTTCATCTAACACACTTTACAACAGATGTAGATAACATAGTTACTAAAAGAAGAATTGCAAGTTTGTGGTTATGAATTCGGCCTTTGTAATTACTCCTCATTCGATCGATGCGAACTTGTTCTCCTTTTTATTTCAGTAAGATTCCAAATGAAACTGAAATTTATATCTAAATTGTGGAACTAAAAAGGAAAACAAGTTGAGATGGAGTAATGTCACATAAATTATGAATATTCCTCTTTTTCTCTATTGATGCTATAACGAGTTTGAACCCGATTGCGGTTGGCAGTCAATACACTATAATTGGGCTTGATAATTTGGGTTGTGTTGTCTTTGAGTAAAATTTCAACTTAATTTAATTCCTAGTTCCTTATTTGAGAGTTTGGATAGGGTATAACTGACATGCAAGGAACTTCTGGGATTTTTCTTTATCAAATTCTGGACTCTACTTTTCTACTCTCCACCACATCACTTTTCTTTTAATATGGCATTGATTTACAAGGCCTTGTACTAGCATCATATTTTTACTGTTATAAAGCATTTTAGGTTTCTGGTATTTACTGATACAAATTCCATCAACTTAATTGTGAATTTTCTATATTAGAAGGTCTATCTTTATAAATTTCAAAACTGGAGTAAATTACTTCTTGTCAGAGGGGTTTAAGCACAAGTTGCTATTATTAGTTGGAATGGACTCTGTGGAAATAAAAAAAATTTAGATAGGAAATAAATGGTTGGGTTTACGGTAGCTAAAGAAGAAACTAAAATTGATACGAACTTGGGTGCTTTGATTTAAGACTTTAATTTCATTTAGTTGATTTTGAATCAATCTTTTTGGACAGCTTGCAATCTAGAATAAAAAGAGCTGGGCTTAGATAAATAATAATAAATAGGAACTTATTTATTGGGATAAGGTAATTGTTGCATTACAGGAAACTTATAAATAATAATCGACATCCGTTGTTCAGATGATTTAGAGGCGAGCACCAAGATACCGGACGAGACGGGATTTCTCAGAGCTGCAGACTATTCGTGACTCTTGTTCTCGTGGGCCATATTATCAGGTGCAGAATTTCTGTGTGTTTGTAAGTTCATACATGGAATCAAATAACAGTCATTTCTGCATATTGCATTTCTAACTTATTTGTATTGTCTGAATTGTTCATCGTATGCATATTTACATTGTTTCTATAGTTGTACAGTTAGGGGTGTTATATTAACCTTATTAAACATTTGAAGGTACAAGCTGTAGCTCCAGCTTAGTTTGCGAGGGTACCAAATTAATAAATATCTAGAAGAGCATCTGAATATGGATGCTACAGAAATATATATGCTCATAGGCTATGAAATCTCTTTCTTTGGTTTTAAGTATAATATGAAATTAGATTAATTGTAAATAATGGTCATTTTGGCATGCTTACTGATTGTCCATTCTTTTATTTAATATCTCATGAAGTACCATCATATGTTTTTCGGCCAACTATTACTACCTCATTTTTATTGAAAAAACAAACTCAAGTTAAGTGTACAATAATAATGGGTAATAGTACTGTATGATCAACAAACAAGTTATTTCAAGGCTTCAACTACATAATTAATTTTTATAACAATAACATGTTCTAACATTATAAATTGGTCTACATAGGATGTCGCTGGTTCTTTTCAACCAAATTGGGAAGGGTCATTCCAAGCACTGCTGAGTACTCAGGTTGGACAAGAAATGGCAGGGAACGAGGCCGCAATGACAGATTGGTGGGGCAATCAAACTTCGGCCTAAACCCCAGGGGTCTAGTGTGGATGTCAATATTTAGGGTAAAGTTTTTTTGTTATATTTTGGGTATACTTTGTTAACTGATGGGGTTGAGTTTATTTTGTGAATGCTTCTTTGGGATGTTACATTTTCGGTATATTTACAAGTTAAGTCTTTAATTATTAATGTTGTTTTAATGCTTTTATAATTTTGGTTCTATGTATGACGATTATATATACTATGTTGGTTAATGTTTATTAGTTGCTCTCTTGTTTATTAGTTGCTTTCTACAAATTTCTCAAATGTGATTTATGTAATTCTGGTTGAATGGGAACTGGGAATTTTAAAACAGCACTGGGCTCGTACCACATTGGTACAGGGAGGGAGGATTGTACAATTAAAGCATGCTAATTTGCACCTATTTCTTCTTATTATTACCTTGGGTACATCCACGCAAATAGTTACAACTGCAGTGCATGCAAAAAATGTAATTCATATCCTTGCAAATAATCACCCATGCAATAACACAAACAGTCTTCCCATGCTAGTACTCTGGTGGGACCCACAATATTTAGCCTTGCAAATACTCAGGTGGGACCCTCGTGTGTTAGCCTTGCAAATAGTCTGGTGGGACCCACATGTGTTAGCCTTGCAAATAGTCATGTAGGACCCACGTTCTCTAGCCATGCAAATAGTCTGGTGGGACCCCCCCCTTGCTCCCCATGCAAATAACCTGATGGGGCCCACGTTGTCTCCCCATGCAAATACTCCAAAAGGGGCCAACTCTGAAAGTTGTTGC
The DNA here is from genome assembly GCA_025461125.1 of Carex kokanica. Classification (NCBI taxonomy): domain Eukaryota; kingdom Viridiplantae; phylum Streptophyta; class Magnoliopsida; order Poales; family Cyperaceae; genus Carex; species Carex kokanica. Next base: position 148,820 of record JAJGRX010001322.1, on the reverse strand, counting down.
ATGGGCCGTTGTTGCATGGCTAATCTCATGCAACAAGTCAGAACAGAGTTGTTGCATGGGCGCCCATGCAAATACTTAGTATTTGTATCGAAGCTTGTTGCATGGGCAGTTGTTGCATGGCTATTTGCATGCAACAAGTTTTTTCGGGCTTGTTGCATGGCTATCTCCATGCAACAAGTCATTTTCTGGCCCATGCAATAAACTCATATTCTAGTAGTGTACATTCATGGTTAGCAATCGATTGTTCAGTTTTGAGATCAATAATTATTTTTAAAAATTTCGGATTTTTGTATCATGACCAATTGTCTAAACCCTAGTCTAACTCAATTCATAGCAATTCCTTATTTTATTAATTTGCTCCTACGGGAATTGAAAATGCAAGCTAGCTAAAAAACTCAACCAATCATTCTAGGATTTTCGGTAAAGCCTCCAATTCTAGTCAAAAATTGAGTAAAACTACTAGCATCTAAAAGAAAATAAAAATGCGAAAAATTTAAAGATACATAGTCAATTTACCTTCCTACCCCACGAATAAAATTGTGCATTGTCCCCAATTCTCGAGAGATAAAAATAAAGGAAGTAAAAAGTAAAAAGACCGAGGGAATGATACAACTCACTGCACCTCAATCTTGAGGTGGTGGAGGTGGCGGTGGATGCTGGATCTCCTCGTAGAATGGTGGGTAGGGGTGAAAACGGGTCGGATATTTTCCGTTCGTATTCGGATATGTATTTGAATTTTTGCGAATTCGGATATTCGGATACGGATAGTTTTCAGATACGGATACGAATACGGATATTATTATTCATATACGAATACGAATTCGGTATCAATTTCTGAATCGGATACGAATACGAATACTGATAATTATTCGTATCAGCATAATTTGTCTTCTCGGATATCCGGATTTTTGGGTTTCCTATGTTTCCTGTTTCTCAATTATCACTTTCCCGCTCCTCTCTACTTCTCGACTTATTATCTCACATAACACCGACCGACCGCACAAAACCCTAGACATGATTTAGGCGAAATCCTTCGACGCGATTTAGAGAGAGCAAAATTGCCATCAAAATTGTATAATTTCTTTGAACTCTACGCGATTTAGAGCAAAACCTTTAACGCGATTCGATTGATTTTCGTCCGACATCCTTCAGGTAAAAAAAAAATCTCAAGATAATCAAATATTTTTCTCCGTTGATTAGCATATTTCTTAAAAAATCTTGCAAGTAGTGGCACTGGGGCCATGCCAGGCAGCCACGACTGCCACGCACCTCTTTCTCTCTGCCTTTCTTTATTGTGAAAGTTTTCATATTTGACCCTATAAGTATTTTAATAAAAAATATCTCAAGAGAAATATCGTTTCCAGGAAACAAAGAAATTGGGTAACTGCCAACTACATGTACATTCTAAAATTATTACAATAAAGTACAAATTTGTCTTTTATCAAAGTTGCTTAAATTATATAACGTAAATAAAAAAGCTAAAATTCATTTAAGCCTCATTATTTTCTATTGTAAATTTATAATATAAACTATCAACACCAGCAAAAAATTTTGAATAATCAAACTTAGTTTCACTCCATTAATTCATAATTTTGATTGCATTTTCCATGCTCTAATTTGTAGTTCTCACTCCATTAATTTATAATGTCTGATTATTTATTAAAAAAAAATGAAATGAGATCATTTGTTGATGGAGTATTATAGATATTCATTTCTGGTATGTGAAATGGTGATATCTTGACTATCTAATTTTCAATCTGTATTATACCATTGGGGTCATTTGTGATACAAGGTTCCTTTCTTGGTATAGCTATAGCTTTGGACACAATTAACCACCTTTATTATTTAATTATTTTAATTATGCTAGCTGAATTAAATTATTGTAGAAAAGTTATTTGCAAAAATAGTCTAATTCTTCTAATCTTTTAGGTGCTTACTCTTAATGGCATCATCGAGCCGACTTGTTGAAAGCGAGCCGCCTCATAATTTGGCTCCAACACCTACTGCTAATGTTGATATTGATGGTGCTACAAACGAAAACCAGCCTAGTAAAAAGCAGAAGAAACTGAGTTCAGCAGTTTGGAATCATTTTACTAGAACTGAGATTGGCACTAGTGTAGTAGATGGAAAGAAGCTGAAACATTTCACTGCAACTTGCAAGGTTTGTTCTCAAAAGTTTGTAGGAGATAGCAATCAGGGAACTACTCATTTATGGAATCATCAAAAGTCAAAACTGAAAGTTTTGATGCTTAGATAGCAAGGAATAAAACAAAAATTTTATTCGACTCAAAACAAACGATCTAGTTATTGTAAGTGCAAGAAATAATCTTAATTAGCCTAATCAAGAAGGGAATAAACTAATACCTTGGATATGATCTCCAAATCAAATCAAGAAGGGTTGTCTTGCTTAGCAACTTCTTATTCTCTTTCTCTTTCAATGGTGGTTGTGCTTAGCCCTTCAAATGACGAGCCTCCTTAGGTATCCACCGAAAGATTAAAGAAATACTTGTATCTCTAAGGCTAGTAAGAGATTAACAAGTAGAACCTTAATCCTAGTTTAACCCTCTTGTTAATTTCTGAAAACTTCTTAGAGGATTTATAGATCTCAACTCATGAGAGAAAAATGGGAGAGAGGAGAAAAGAGCAAATTTCGGCCAAGATATAATTCACTGAATTTTGACCTTTCGGTAATAAAACTCTTATATATTTTTCTAGGTAACTCCAAACGACTTGAAATCTTCACCATTGGATTCTAGACTCCAAGGGCTACAGATTACATAGGTCATACGTCCAGAATGGTTAAGATTTGCCCTTTCAAATTCCAGTTCAAACTTACCTAAAAAATCTGTCCAGAAATTTCTTTCATCTTTAATGAGATTGATTAGATTTAATGACATATTTAAATATTCCTTAAATCATGTCATTACTAATCAATTCTCTCCAGCATATATTTGGGCTTTGGGCTTAAACATACTAATCATATTAATATTTAATTAAGTCCACAATCCCATACATTAAAAGGCCAACATATAAATTAATATTCTATGTTAATTTATATGCATCTCTCATGTGTCAAAAGTAATTTAGAATATGTCACACATACTTTAAATATTACTAGGATTATTTTACAACATCTCCATGTTATAAAAATTGTTCATATATTAATAACATATAATTTGTACAAATTAATTATAACTCCTTATAATTAACATAACACATATTATATACATATCACATATGCTTTATTAATATATTTTCTTTTAATCTTTCATATGGTGTGACCCTATGGGATCCCATCATTATGGCAATGAAATTAAACATTTTAATTCCATAAATCAATGATACAACTAGCCATGGTATATTGATTACCCAAACGATGTGGATGAAAAGGCACAATGCAAAATCATGATCCCTATAACATTAAAAAATATTATTGTGTCAATTCCTTGTCACATGATATCCAAATAATCGTAAGGTAGGAATGTGTCATCCTTACCAATTATTCTTTCTTGATTTCCTGAAGTTTAATTATGATATGATTATCATATAATCATATTACATGCACATAATACAAACTTTATCAAGGGGCCCAGAGATATCATCGCTTATATTAACATATAAGGGACAATGATTTCTTGATACGTATCGTTCTTCCGCATAAGTTATATGCACTGCAGTAACTGCCTATATAACTCCTGGTTAAAGAGAGCGTTGGACAGTACCAACAATACACATCCCTTATGTAAGAAAAATAAATATCTCAACCAAAGAATTCTAGACACAATGAAATATCAATGACACAGAACACAATCCATATGATATTTCATTCTTAGGTCTGTCCAGTGCCATACATCTCCATGTATGCACATGTGTGATTAGATCGATAACTCCTTATCTATAACCTGTAGAACATGGTCATCATCTAATCACTACACATATCTTATATGGTCAACCAGTGTACCTTGCTGATTACCAAGATAAGGAACATTTAAGAGTAAACAAATTTATTCGTTGTGAAGTTTTACAATTTGAGTCATCAACTCAAATGATCTACTAATATGAATACTCAAGGTACAAAATGATAAAATCATTCACTAATAAACTAAACATATCATATATATGATCTGGGTCTAGGACACCAACACTAACAAAAACATAGCCGTTATAAGGGGCATAGAGTTCTTAATACAAATGTAGAAACATTCAAGTATGATGAGGAGTTGAGCCGTAAAAAGTTGACACTTGCCATTGTCATGCATGAGTATCCATTTCGTATTGTTGAGCATGAGTATTTTGTAGACTTTGTCAAATCCCTCAGTCCCTTTTTCCATTGAAATCACGGATTACTTGTAGAAAGGAGATATTGGATATGTTCAAGGAAGAAATGGAGAAGGCTTATCAGTTCTTTGGTTCACTTTCATGCCGGTTGAGTTGCACCATGGATTTATGGACTTCACGGCAGAATATGAGCAACATGTGTGTGACAACTCACTTCATTGATGAAAATTGGGCTATGTAGAAAAGAATCATTAGGTTTATGCGCTTGCGAGGGAGGCATTCGGGTGCAAATTTATCTCAAGCGGTTATGAAAGTGTTGTTTGATTGGAACATTTATAAAAAAATATTTTCAATTACATTAGATAATGATAGTGCCAATGGGGTGTGTGTAAGGGATATGACCGTGCGGCTCACTCAAAACGGAGGCCTTTGTTGTGGTGGAAAGCTTTTTCATGTGAGATGTGCCGTTCACATCATTAATCTTGTTGTGCAAGATGGGATAAATGTCATAAAGAAAGGATGCGATAGCATACGAGAAGTGGTGGGGAAAGTGAAAAACTCTTCTATAATGCGGGAAGAATTTGAGAATAGAGCTAAAGATTGCAAGCTAGATACAAGGAGAGCACTTTCTTTGGATGTCTCTACTAGGTGGAACTCGAGCTATATGATGCTAAGAGATGCTATTTACTACCGAAAGGCACTTGAGAGGATGCACATCCTTAACCATGCAAGGTTTCCTAATTTTCCTTCAAGTAGTGAGTGGCAAGAGGCAATTGAGTTATGTAAAATTTTAAAGAGCTTCAATACAGTGACCGAGATTCTCTCGGGTACTTCTTATCCAACCTCTAACTTGTTTTTTTCAAGATTTTGTGAGATCAAACTCAAAATTAGAGCATGGCTTACAAATGAAAATCCAATTATTGTTCAAATGGCTTCATCAATGAAGCTGAAATTTGACAAGTATTGGGATCAATCAAACATTGTACTAGCAATAGCGTCTTTTCTAGATCCACGCTCTAAGATGGTGTCGATTGACTTCTTTTATCCTCGGATTTATCAAAATGAAGGGTATAATGAATTAACAGAGTTCAAAAGGGTTTTAAAAGAGATATATGGGGAGTATGTATTGAAGTACCAAAGTAGTGTAGAACAAGCAGCACAAACTGGTGGGGGTGCTGTTCCAGGTGGTAACTCGGGTGATGATGATGAGGATGGGGACAGCGAATACAATCAGTATTTGTTGGAAAGAAGTCAACCATGGAAGGCAAAATCTGACCTAGATCGGTACATAGAGAGAGATGCTATTTTGTGCCCTCCAAGTCTAGAGTTTGATGTACTTGCTTGGTGGAAAACAGAAGGTAAAGAATACCAAATCTTATCTAAACTTGCTCAAGATGTGTTGGCTGTACCGGTCTCGTCAGTTGCTTCAGAGTCTGCTTTCAGCACCGGTGGTCGTGTTATAAATGGATATAGAAGAAGTCTAGACTCAGAAGTTGTTGAAGCGTTAGTGTGCATACAAGACTGGATTAGAGGCAATAAGAAAGGTGATGTTTTCTTTTATAGTTAATAAATTATTTTATTTAGTTGTATTGAAACAGTAACAATTCTGAAATATTTTAGTAGCAAATTTTTAATCAAGTGTGGTCATAAATGCCACCAATGAATAATGGATTACGGGTCAGGACATCAGGGGTATCAATATTGAAAAATTAACAATTCTCTTATATTGATTATGTGGTTTTGTGGTTATATGCAGTTAGCTATATTTATGAATATCTTTTTTAGCCTTTATGAAAATTTGCAGGAAATGTGATCATAGTGAACAGAGTTATAGGTCTATGCATGCCTCTAAGTGAATTGTACAAAAATTTGTATAAAATTTGTATATGTAGTAAAATATGCAATCTCAGGTTGTCTGTATATTTTATTAATTGAATTTTAATTTCAGATCGTGTGACATCAATTCTTGATTTTATCGAGGAAACGGAGGTAAGAGGTGATGAAACTTGCTCTGAAGATGGTGATACTGCTTGATATGCTAACATGATTTAGTTATCTCTTTTTGTTTTAGAATTATGTAATTCTAAGTTTGGAGAAAAAGAAAATTGATTGATATCTCCTTTTTGTTTTAGAATTATCTCCTTTTTGTTTTGATATCATTTTGATTGATATGCTAAATTGAAGATTCATCAGTAAATTGATATCATGATATGTTAAATTTGTACTCTTTTAAATTTGTGTCAAAGCCTTTACGGTTTTATCAGTATGCTCGATATCTTTGATCGATATCCTAAGTGAATAAATTGATATGCCATAATGCTAACATGATTGATTGATATACAATCATGCTAAATTTTACTTCTATTTTTTACGGGGAAAAATAATTTGTTATGTTAATTTTGTTGTAATATATATATATCCAAATTAGGAATTCGATTTATATCCGTATTCGTATTTGTATTCGACTAATTATTCGTATTCGTATCCGATTAATATTCGATCCGTATTCGTATCCGATTAATATCCGATTCGTATCCGTATCTGGAAAATAAAAACGGATACAAATATGGTTTTACCACTATCCGATCCGTATTCGATCCGTTTTCACCCCTAATGGTGGGTCAAAGAGTCCAAAGGGTTGGCTGGTAGGGTAGCCCGGTGGTGAAGCATGCTGGTAATACTGCTGGGCCATGTAGCGGGTCTGCTGTGCCTGCCGCCTGTTGCTATGAAAATGCTCGCGTAGCCCGTTTACGCCCTGACGGACCTCGCCTACAGAGTGTCGCATCGTGTCACACTGCTGGCTAAGTCGGTCGTAAGAAGACTTGGAATCGATGGAGAATTTTTTGATATTTGTGTTCATCCATTGTACGGCCTTGAGAAAATCGTCGTATCCACCCTGAGAGGCATCAGATGTGCCCGCCTCTCTTTGTGCTGCTGCTGCAGCAAATGCTTCTTGCCGGGCCCTTTCATTTTATGCCGCCATCTCTTGCATGTATGTTGCGGCTGCTGCGGCTTGGGCCCTCTCTTCTTCTTCATTTTCGGCCTTAATGGCCTCGAAGTCAACCCCGTGATCTTCTTCCTAAGCGGCCCTTCTTCCAATGGGGACCGCTTGCTTCCATATTTCCGGTTGGCTGAGGACTAGCGGTTTGCAGGGCATTTTGACATTCCTCTTGTCGATGGTATAGGTGTATTGCTCGGGAGGTCTGCCATTGATCATCCTCATTGCGATGAGGCATTCGATGTCCAGGTATCTCATGAATGTGCCCTCTTGCAAGAAACTTACTGTGACATTGAGTTGTCGTGCGAGGATGGTGGCGATGGCACCGATAGAGACATTTCCCCCCGTCCTCTTGTTTTGGCCAATTGAGTGGATGTGGTTGCAGAGGAAGTGACCAATGTGTGGCTCTTCTGGGGTAACGAGCATATACTTGAGGATGTATAACTCGGGAAATGTGACTCTTGCGCAGGATTCACCTCGGGCAAAGAGAGAGTTACTGAGGGTTGCCTGCATGTACCTGAGCACCGGATGAACAATGTGACTTGCTGATCTTTTGTCGCCGGTGTGGTCATTGGTGATCAGCGTCCAGAATTTGCCGGATTGGCCTTCATTACGGACCGTATCAGGTGGTACGGTCCATAGGAAAAATGCGGTTTTTGAACGGTTTCCAAATCTCGCACCTCTTTGTTAACGGGTTCGTATTTCCCGGATTGGCCTTCATTACGGACCGTATCAGGTGGTACGGTCCATATCCGATCCGTTATGTAGAGCCCGATAACTGCCTTCAAACTCGTCCTCTGAATACGGACCGTATTGGCCGATACGAACCGTATTCATCTCTTGTCTTATTTTTCTTCTAACTCCTTACTATGTATTCGCTGTCATGGTCCGTATTGGTTGATACGAGCTGTAATAGAGGATATTTTCTTGTCTTTGCTAATATTTTTCACCGAGCCCTTCCTCCAGCATGTTCACCTGGCCATGAAAAGCGGGTGGATGTGATTTGTTCTCCAATTAAAAATCATAAGTAAAAATAAATAAATGCAAAAAGGTAAAAAGCCTTGGGTTGCCTTCCAAGAAGCGCTTGTTTAAAGTTATTAGCTCGACTTTGTTTCAGGTCAGTTTCTTCCAAATGTTTTCCAGACTGTGCAAACAGGTTGCTCGTCAGGGGGTTTGCCCTCAATGTAGTATGTGGTCTTGTCATTGTCGCCTTTTTCGAAGAATTCAGTTGTGAGTTTCTGTTGTGTTATCTCCCCTCCTTTGTTGCTTAATGTTTGTGGTCCAGGATCGAATGTCAGACTCCTGATGAGCATTGATTCAACTTCATCGAGTCTTTGAGAAATCGCATCTAGTTCTTCAGAGAGGTTTTTGATCGATGCAAGGGCCAGAAAGAGAGTAATTTCTGTTGTTGGCGGTATGAGGACTCCCCTTTTGATCATCAGTTTGTATTGTCTCAGAGGTTGGAAGAGTTTGATTGCCATCTTGTATGTTGAACAGTCTTTCCATCTCTGCTGCGCATGTCATTTCTCTGATGTCTCCTGGTTCATCTGACCACAATTTATCTATGCTAGTCTCATCCATTTTTCCAAACTGTAGGCAAGATTAATGTCAGGAGGAATATCGAAGGTTTCATTCATGTTATAGAACATCTTGTCTTTCCCAACATTTAATGAAATCTTCCCATTCTTAACATCAATCATTGCTCCACATGTGGCGAGGAATGGCCTTCCAGGGATGATTGGAATTTGTTCATCTTCTTCGATGTCAACTACCACAAAATCTACTGGTATCCAGAATTTACCAACTTTGATTGGGATATCTAGCAACACTCCTTCAAGATACCGAATTGATCGGTCAGCGAGTTGCAATGAAATTCGTGTTGGAGATAGTTCTCCACACTCCAATTCGTCAAATACTACCTTTGGCATTAAACTCACACTTGCTCCCAAGTCACATATGGCTCTCTTGAAATATGTTGTGCCTACGGTACACGGAATTGAAAAACTTCCCGGATCTTTCAACTTAGTTGATAATTTGCTTTGCACGAGCACACTGCATTCTAGATTGAGCGGAACTGTTGAGAATTCTTAGAGTCTGTTGCGGTTTGAGAGTATCTCCTTCAGAAATTTAGCATACGAGTGTATGCTTGCGATTGCCTCGGTGAAGGGGATAGTGATCTGTAACTGCTTGAGGGTCTCTATGAATTTTGCGAATTGTTGCTTCATCTTGTGCTTGACAGGCCTTTGAGGGAATGACAGAGGTTGCTTGTAGGGTGGTGGTGAAAGGTATTCAGGTTCGGGTTGTCGCTCATCTCCACCTACGGTGTCATTCTGCTCCTCAATAGGGTATGCTTTCAATTCAAATATGGGCGGCTCCGGTTGTTGCAGCTCGTATTCTTCAAAGTATGGTGGCTCTGTATGTATCTCATTTGAAGTTAGATAGGGCATTGGACGTTCTTCGTAAGCTGTGCCGCTCCTTAACGTGATGCTATGGCAGGTTTCTCTCAGATTTTCTTTTGGTTGACCCAAAAGTTTGCCTTTTCCTCGTGTGATGTTCGAGAGATCTCTTGCCAATTTAGGAATTTGGTCTTCTATATTCTTATACTGGTTTGTTAAGGATTCGATCTTCTGTGTGATTTCAGTGTTCATCTTGTCTTGTTTCTCGAGGAATCTCTCCAATAGTGATGTGATGTCAGGTTGCTGTGGTTGGTTGTACTGCCTCGGTTGGTAATTTGGTTGAGAATTGTTGTATCTTGGCTGGTAATTGGGTTATGGTTGGTAGTTCTGTTGAGATGCAGCGGGTCTTTGGTTATTTGTGTATGAGAGATTTGGATGGTTTCGGTTGTTCGGATGGTACGAATTGTAAGCGGGCTGAGATCGAAAGTTGTTGTCAATGGCATTTACTTGCTCTGTTTCTTCCTCAGTTTCCATCACATTCGTACATTCATTCATCTCATGCGCTCCTCCACAATAGCCACATGCTGTTGCGGCATTGACTGTTGCCACCGTTCGCTGCTTGGTATGTTTGTTGAGTGCTAGTTGCAATGCATCAATCTTTGCGCTTAGCATGGCTATTTCATCGACTCTATGCATGCCAGGTGTTGGGGTTGGCTTCTTGCGCTCAGGGATCCAGTAGTGTTGGTTGATTGCAATATCTTCAATTAGGTTGTAAGCCTCACACAATGATTCACCATCTCTTTGTTCAAAATTAGTAATTGCACTTCTGAATTTTGAAGTTTTAGATGGTGGAAAATATTTTGCAATAAACACATTAAACAATTGGTCCCAAGTTTGAATGGAATTGGCCGGTAAGGAAAACAACCATGCTCTTGCTTTATCTTTTAATGAAAATTAAAATAGCCTTAGCCTGATTGCTTCATCGGTAACTCCGTTGATCTTTATTGTCTCGCATATCCAAAGGAAAATTGACAAGTGAAGATATGGATCTTCGCTTGGAAATCCTCAAAATTGTTGTTGCGAAACCATATTAATGAGAGCAGGTTTGATCTCAAAATTACGGTTCGTAACAGTCGGTGGATTTATCCCTTTTCGGGGCTAGCCCGAGACTGAAAGAAATAAGGTCCATGACCCAACAACAAGCTCGTCCGACGAGGCCTAGTGGGGGTCGCTAGAAAAAGGCCCATCTAGCTCGGGACCCGGACCCCTTCTCGGGGCCAACCCGAGAACAAACGAAATAAGGCTCACAGCTCAGCAACTGGACGGTCCGACGAGGTCCGGACTAGGCCTCATCCAATCAGCACAATACAATCGTGACTGATGAAACTGGATTGAGCCTCACCCGACAAGGTCCAGCCCAGTTACGAATACCCGTCACCACTGCTTATGCAGGTGTCACCGCTTCTATGCGAACTCCCCTAACAGTCTCGACAACGCGTATTAACGGTTAGGGGTGACCTATTTAAGACAAACAGTTCCTTGAAATATAGGTCGCAATTTTCCTAAGTAAGGTATTATAGAGAATAGAGCACTAATACCTTCACAGCTTCCCACTTCTCTCAACCTCGGCCCGACAACCCGAGACGGGACGAGCCCAAAATTATTCTCTCTCCTCATACGGTCTACTCCCCCGGGATAGAATGTATCAACCACTGTGGGGCCACGCTCTAACTAAGCGAGATAGTGCCGGTTCATAATCGGGTCGAGTCTAGTGTGAGCGCTCCCTTAGTAGTTGCTCGACAAGTGGAGCTACCTGCTCGGCGAACTGAAAACACTCGGCCTCTAACTAACCCTTCATTGGGTCCGAGGCCCAATGTTCCCCTGAGGGAACTTTCTCTCGGGAACCCGAGAACGGTAACAATAAGTTCAAATCTCCTTGACCAGCCTGCTCGGAGATCTCGCGATTCTATTGTTAAACCTACCGGTCCCCTAACCCTGTTGTTAGGAGGAACGACAACCTCTCAACCGGCGTCGGGTCTAGAACCTCAAGGGCGAGTTACCCAACCAATTGGCCCGACCCTCGCAAATGGCCTCGTTATAAGGCCAATTGAATCAACTACTATGACTGCTCAAACCACGAGACCAGTCAGGTCAAATCCCGTAGCCAATTCTACTGGTCCACCCTCAATACAACACCCCGTACATTCTTCAATACGTATACCCACCATATTCTTACACTTACCCTCAGTATTCACAATATGTACCACCTTACCCTCAGTACACTGCTACTCCTCTAGGGTATTATTATCCCTATACTGACCCTGGCCCGTTATCTCAATCTCAAGTTCTTATTTCAACACCCGAAGCACGGCAGCCCCATTCCGCTCCAGTAACGCAGCCGGTTAACCCTAAACCCGATCCGAACAATCCTAGGCCTGGCCTCAAAAATCTTGGCCCTGGTCACTTGTGGGCCTCGGTCCAGAGAATCTCGGTCATGGTGGGGCGACAGAGATTAATGGCATACGAGGCCGGATCCTTATGAATGAATTTGACCAAGCGGGAAGCGAGATCCCATCGGAGGCTGCCAGTTTAGAAAAACGTACCAATCGTACGATGTCCAGACGATCTCGGGATGACCATAGCAGGCGGACGAGAAGGAAACGACCTATATATTCGGAAAGGGACTGCCGGGGTTCTCCACCCATAAGGTTGCACATGTTGCGAAAAGGGGCTGGCCCAAATAACGTGGATATGGCAATGATCAAAGATATGATTAGAAAAGGGGTGGCAAAAAAGATAGCTGAGATAGAGATGAAAAAGGGTGGAACTTTCTCTCAATCGTTGAATCTGTCGGAGGGCCCTTTAGCTCCGGAAATCTACCGAGCCTCAATGGTAGATTTCAAGTACCCCACTGGTATCACTAATTTCAGAAGTTGTGGAGATCCTCAAGACCCTCGGAACTTCATATATGGATTTCTTGAAAGGCTCCGATTGCATGGAGCGTCGGATGCCATCACGTGTCGTGTTTTCACTACATGTTTAACTGGCGAAGCATGAAAATAGTACATGAAGTTAAGGCAAGGGTCGATAAGAACCTTTGATGAACAGGCGGAGGCATTCTTAACTCATTACAACACGATCCGACCCCCGCAAACAACTTGTGATTCCTTGTTAGACTTAGTCCAGGGCCACGAGGAACGGACTCGGACATTCGTGGACCGATTTGTTCGGGCTTCCCGGGAAGTCAAGATTTACAGGGAGGATTTCACCTTAGCAGCAATTTAGAATGGGCTTCGACAAAGAGTGCGGGGCACTTAAAATATGATACTCGAAAAAGGGAGTTGAAGAGTTTACAAGAATTCCTGGTTTTTGCCGAAGGATATGTCTGAGCAGAAGATGATGCTGCTAAATTTGCCAAACCATAATCCCGATCACAGAGACAACCGTTGCGTAACTGGCAGCCTGATAGTAATCAATCTCGGGGGTCAGGACCACGTAGAAGACACAACTAACCAGGAAGAGGAGGAAATAGGCGGGACGATGGTAGTGAAGGATATCGGCCACATTATTGTTGTGTATTTTGGGTATTGAAATATAGGTCAATTTAATAAACTTTTCACATTTAAAATTTATAAAACCTTAATACACAATGATAGGTCGGTTGCAAGCTTACAACCTATCCTTTTAGTAAAATAGGTATCGATCCAAAGATAACGGGAAATATTACGTTTTACTAAATTAATTAATCCTAAAATAGTGCAAATAAAAGTAAATTGGGGGGTTTGCTGTAAAATTGGTTTTGTGGGTTCAATACCCGATTGAGAGTTGAATTTAAAGAAAACAATTTAAAACAAACAAATAAAAGGAGTTTTGTGAATTAATGAGATATGAGTCTAGGGGTTATTGGCATACAATCACTTGGTCAAATCCACACTTAATTGGTTTCTAAATTCATGTTTGCAATTATGGGGTTTCTAAGCCTTAAATATCAAAAAGGGTAATTTTCGTGAATTAATGACGTGCCTTGATAATTCGGATTTCACGATTAAGTCATTCACCCTAGCTATCTAAACCATAAGCACGGGTTAGCTTAATTTATCCCCAAATACCAATACTTCACGATTAAGTCCTTCATACCAATATTCGGTTCAATTCTAAGGGTCCCAATTAAATATGAGGCTTCACGATTAAGTTATTTACCTCAATTCAACCTTTGTTCCTTGCGGTTCTGGACTAAGAAATAGATTTGGTCATTTCTAATCTCAATCCTAAGGTTATTCATGTATATAATTTGGTACCATCAATTCTTTGATCCTAGCACCTTAAGTTGATTAAACCTAAGTGGGACGCTAATTAACATGTACACAAATCACACAATCACATGAATTATAAAATCAACAAGAACAAACATGTAAGCAAACAATCATCATAAAGAACACTATCCAAGTAAGGTAGATTTTAACACAAGTTCATGTTTAGACCCTAAGCCCCTAGAGAGGAAATCTAGCATCTCATGGGTGTGCTAATATCCAAAAGAAATACAAGACTAAATATGATAAAAACCTAGAAAAACAAGAAAAAGAATAAAGTACACCAATCTCCTTGCTCGCTACCCTTTGTCTTCACCTTCGCTCGCTCGAGAAAACCTTTAATCATTTGCTCCAATCGCCTTCAATCACTCGGAGAAGAGAGAAAAATATAAAAAGATGTGTAGAATTAAAGCTAAATTAAAAGTTGTCTTCTCCTGCTGCCTCCCTGCCAATATATAGCATTTTTCGTGCTTTGCGAAGCAATCCTCCATAATCTGGCAGCAAATCTGAGAAGATATCGCAAAATCAGGCAAAACCGGCATTGGTGTGTGCGGCCTTTGTGCAGCCTTCACAAAATCCGTGCGGCCCGCACAAAATGGGAAGTCGGCCAAAAATCGCTAAGGAAAAGGATTTTTACGGCCCGTAGAAAATTCATGCGACCCGCATTCTAGTTTGTGTGGCCCGCATGAGGACCCATAATATTCTCTGTTTCGACTAGAGCAAACTTGAAAATTGTAAGATTTATTTCTTCGACTGAATTAATTTTGTGAGGCCCGTACAAACTCGTAGTTTTGCCTTTTGCTCGATTTTTGCAAATTAGACAAGGCAAAGGCGGTAACTTGATTCTTGGGTATATTCTATACTAAACTAAGATAAAATACAAGAAATTTGGTGCAGTTGTAGAGGTAAAACCCTAACCAAAAGTTTATATAATTGAGGCTTATCAAAATCCCCCAAGCTTAAACCTTGCTTGTTCTCAAGCAAAAATCTAAACTTAGGTATAAGTCCGGTTTCTAAACTAACCAAATTTCAAGTATATTCCTAAGTGCAAAAAATTCACATGATCTTGCTATTGTTAAAAACTTCGAGAATCTTTTTGGACAACAATTTGATCTTTCCTTGATCAACTTTAATTCAGCCCACAATTTGATTAATCAAATTTCATATTCAAATATGCCTTAATATTTGCAAAAACTAATCATTTAGATTTATCAATATTTCATTTTTCTACCAAAAATATGCCCTCATTTTGTGGTGATTTCCCTTTTCGCCCCCCAAGCTTGGAAGTTCCAAGCTTGGGCTAGAAAGTTGTGAATTTTCGTGTGTTGGTATCATGCAAAATTATATTTTTTTTTTCTTTTTGTTGTTATTTTTATGGCACTATGATCTTTATCCTTAATACAAAATCGGCTAGTTATAAGTAGTTAACCATACCCAACTGTTTTAATTCAAAAGTGCAATTGCATGCTCTTGGTTCAACCCTTCCATGACACGAACTCACACTTGTGTAAATTCGGCCACTTTATCAGGCAAACTAGCGGAGCAAACTGTCAAGGACTCATAACCATAAGTACGTCATGTCATCGTAACATATGCAAGCGAAGTCCAAATTAAATTTTCAAAAAAATTTAATTAAAATGATTTCAACAATTTATGCAAAAATACCATGAATACACAAATCCAAAGGTATTCTTTCATACCCATGGATATCACAATCTTTATATTATTTTTAAATCCCAAATTCCCAATTAGAAAGGCATACCTCGGTTTCAAAATGCTTTTTCAACAAAACCCAATTTTTCATTTTTTTCAAAGTCCTAAAACATCTCATCCTATGAAATTATTTGATCAAATATGGGGTTATTTCGAACTTTTCAAAGTCATTTAAATCATAACCAAAAATTTTCAAACAAGTCATTAATTATAGCAATCGCACAAATTTTTCACCTAAAAATGTAATTTTGCAAAAAACTAAACATGTCCTAAATGCATATACAATTTTTTTTCCGATCCCCCCCAAGGTTAGACAAAGCATTGTCCTCAATACAATCATTCACACAAGAAAGAGTAAAAAGGAAGAAAAATGAAAACTCACAAATTATGTTGGAGAAAGAAGAGATGGAGGTGATGGTGGATTTTCTGATTGTTAATGCCCCTTCCGCGTACAATGCAATTCTCGGTAGAGGTACGCTAAACAAAATTGGCACCGTGGTCTCCTTCCCCCATTTAAGAATTAAGTTTCATACTGACCATGGAGTGGGGGAGAAGCGCGGACAGCAACACATGGCCAGAGAATGTTATCAGACCTCAGTACAAGGGCAAGGCAAGGTGGTTCATCAGGTGGACAGCAGTTACAGTCGACCAGGGAGTTCATGCCACCAAACACCCCATTGGCTTTGGACCCCATCGACAAAGTTGAATCGGGTAAATGCATCGAGCCTATAGATGAGGTTAAGCAAATTGAACTCGAGGAAGGTAAATTTTTGAATATTGGCAAGGCTGTTCATTCGTCAGGCAAAGGAGGAGCTAATTTGTTTACTCCAAGAAAGCCAGTCGGTATTCACATGGACCGCAGCTGACATGCCTGGCATCCCGAGATCTATAGCGGAACATAGGTTGCATATTGATATCTCGTATTCATATCTATATTTTGACCTTAAATTTGTCCCAAAACCTGTGTTTACATCTATTAACTCGATTATAATTCATTGAATATATATAGAATGTCAAACTGCTACAAGTTTATTCTTATTCTGCAGGAATCGGGCGAAATCGAGGAGGAATCTGGAATTTAGAAGTCTCTACACGGTCCGTGTACCACCTTATGCGGACCGTGTCAACCTCGACTCGACCGATGACACGACCACAGACAACCGCTAACTCGACTACAGAAGAAACACAGGCACACGGTCCGTGTAGCATTCCACACGGGCCGTGTCAAGCATTTCCGGAAACAGATCCAGAATTTGGAAACAAGGCTAATTGATGGAAGGTCAACCAGAAAAGCATATAAGCGGAATTTCTTGCACCAGAGAGTACATTCTGGAGCAAAGAAGCAAT
This sequence comes from Carex kokanica, assembly GCA_025461125.1. NCBI lineage: Eukaryota > Viridiplantae > Streptophyta > Magnoliopsida > Poales > Cyperaceae > Carex > Carex kokanica. The sequence goes on along the minus strand of JAJGRX010001322.1, from coordinate 131,778 downwards.
TCCTAGGGTTTGGACTTGGCGGTTAGCTTGGAGACGAAGTTGAGAAGCGAAAGACGCGAGTTTTTGACGGATCTTCTTTGTTCTTCGGGTTTTGTCATGGCTAATCTTTTTATCATTTCTTTATTCTGTTTTAGAACTATGTCTGAGTAGATTTCTTAATTTCTAGGGTTGTGATGTAATCGAATGTTTTGTTTTGCATGTTAGTTATTGGATTCTTTTGTTGAAATTTGTGTTTGCTTGATTGTGATTGATTTTAATTGCTTAGTCTAAGTTGTTTGATTTTTATTGGTTTACCACTAGATGAATGATCACATCTAGAAGGTACTTTGGCCCTTATAATCTCTGAGCCAAACTAAGTACATGAGGTAGGATTAGTGATCCGAAAGGTGAAACCAAGTAGTAACCGACAGGTGAACATTTCCTCATATCGACGGAATGAGGTTACCTTTAGTATACCAAACAAGCAACTAGGTAATTCGGACCAACATACGACAGTTGAGGTCTAGAACCCGACGAGGGTACATATTGCAATTCCATACCAAGTTAATGGACCAACAGACGACAGTTGAGGTTTAGAGACATTAGGTCTGGTCAGTAGAACCCTACACAAAGGAACAACACAAAGAAACAATAACTGCTGCATTCACTCGAGAGCCACACGGACCGTGTACGATAGTACCCGGCCCGTGTACACTGGACACGGCCCGTGTAGGACACTACACGGACCGGGCACCTCGAGTCAAAACTGAGATGAAGTCATAACCCTGGAAACGCCTTTTTACATTTGATTTAAACCAAGTTGATTTACTTTCTTGCATTTTAATTACTGAGATTGAATTGTTAGGAACTTTAAGAACCAAAACCAACCTTTTTCCAACTTCTAGTCTTTATTTAATTTAGGTAGAATTTGTAACACCTCGAAAAATTAAGTAATTATTATTTGTTTACAAGACATTTTTATAATATAATAAAGAGTATAGTTTTTTTTGTCTTGCATATCTTATTTATTCTTTGAAAAAAAAAAAAATTCTAAATAATATACTTCTTGCTAGAAGCAGAATGAAATAATAAAATTTCCATTTATGTTTATTCTTAAAACTTGGATTTACCCGTACAAATTTCTAGATTTACTTCATTTCCTAAATTATAAATTTGATAAAGTTTATTTCTATTTATACTTTATTTCTAAATTATGAAGAAAACGCGTCCCAACTTTCCCAAATTCCCGACCCCTCCCTAACCGACCTTCTAACCCATCTGTATATGTTAAATTTCTTGCCGTATAGATAATTTTGAGTCATAACCGTTCCCTTTTAGTTATTAACCTATAAATATATTCTAAATAAAACTTTCTCTCGTTCGCTCTCTCCTCTTTTCTGTTTCGATCCGACCCCCCCCCCCCCCCCACTGTTTTGATAAATAGAGATATATAGAAGAAATATTTTGTTAAAGTTTTGATATCAATTGTCAAATGCCCGATTCGAACTCTGACTACGTCGCAGTGATTCTGAACTATTGTTGCAATTAAACCGATTGAAATTCTAAAGATCTTGCTATCAGGTAACCGGACTTCTCTATAATCTGTGTTTTCGTTTTGTATGGTTGATTTGAATATTGATATTGCATATTTGATTATGATGGCATATTTAACGGGATAGCGGGTCTGAGGTTGGAATTTGATTTGTGATTGTAGCCTCCCACTGTTGGTTGGATTTCCCAGTGGGTTGGCGGCCTTCCAATGTTGGATGGATTTCCCATTGGACTGGCGATTTTAAGGAATTGTGTGTTGTGGAAGTTGGGAATCGCCTGTGTGATGGGATTCCAACTATGTGAATATGATGTGACTTGCTTTACGGATAACCTAGACTGACGTGCTATCGCCGGTGAAATATGCGTGCATAATTTAATGTGTATTTGTGAGGATTAATCCGGCCTGTTTGAATAGTTGTTAAATTAAGCCAATTATAGAGAAGCGCGTCGTTAAATAACCGGTTACTGAGCTTTGTAGCTGACTCAGTTTGTTATTTTGTTTTCCTTTCTGTTGGCGACGTAGGTTGACGGGCCAAGGAAAAGTGCAATGATGATGTTATAATCACGCTCTGGATGGAAAAAATCTGGAGTGTGACAGAATTCTAGTTAAAATCTGAACCGTCCCTGTGATCGATACCCGATAATATACTACTCGATAGGATTGTATACTTGCAGTCTGAACTGAAAAGTGTATTTAAGGTTAAAAAGTACAGTTCACTGTACTGAAAGTTTGTACTATACCTTTTGGTGTAACACATATCAGGCCCGTATCGAAACCTGTCCAACAAAAGAAGAGAAACATGGGACCTGAAAGGCGTCAAGCAGTCAAAAAGGAGGTTGAAAAATTGCTCGAGGCAGGCTTTATCAGAAATGTCGATTATTCGGAGTGGGTGGCCAATCCAGTACTTGTTAAGAAGTCCAATGGCGACTGGAGGATATGCATCGATTTTATAGATCTCAACAAAGCCTGCCCGATTGATCGTTTCCCTTTGTCGAAGATTGATCAACTAGTTGACTCTATCTCGGGACATGCGTTCCTCAGCTTTATGGATGCTTTCTCAGGGTACAACCAGATCATAATGCATATCGAAGATGAGGAGAAGACAGCTTTCACGACCCACTCTTGGCTATACTGTTATCGAGTAATGTCCTTCGGGTTAAAGAATGCGGGTGCAACGTTCCAAAGAATGGTGAACAAGGTGTTTAATGAACATATTGGCCATAACATGGAGGCCTATATGGATGATCTATTGGTAAAAAGAATGTCCGACTTGGACCATGTCCGAAATATGAGGAAGATGACATTGAACAAGGCCGATATGAAGCTGAACCCAAAAAAGAGTTTCTTTGGTCTTACTGGAGGGAAGTTTTTGGGGTTTATGGTGTCTATGAGGGGCATCGAGATCTATCCTTCCAAATCAAAGGCAATCCTCAATATGAAGCCTCCACGGAACCTAAAGGAGCTTCAGTCGCTCATGGGTCGGATAGCAGAACTTAACCGGTTCATTACAAGGTCAGGCGATGTGTGCTTTCCTTTCTTTTTAAAGCCATGCGCAAGTTGGCGAAATTTGAGTGGACTAACGAGTGTGCGGTGGCTTTTGGCAAGGTCAAGGAATATTTGGTCGACTCTCCATGCCTCAGCAGACCCGCTGCTGGGGATACACTTGTTTTATATTTGGCTACGACTAACCACGCGGTCAGTGCAGCTCTGGTTAAGGAAGAAGGATGAGAGCAATGACCAATTTACTTTGTGTCACATGTCCTCCGGGATGCTGAAACCTGGTATACTCAAATCGAGAAGGCGGCTTATGCTCTTGTAATGGCTGCTTAATACTCAAATCGAGAAGGCGGCTTATACTCAAATGACAAATGGACGTTATACGTCGATGGTGCCTCTTCTTTGCAAGGAGCGGGGGCAAGCGTATCGTTAATTGGTCCCCAAGGGGAGACATTGAATTATGCCCTCCATTTTCAGTTCCCCGTGACCAATAACACTGATGAGTACAAAACTATGATAACGGGACTCAAGCTAGCCAAGGGACTGGGAGCTCGGGAAGTTCATCTCCATAGTGACTTTGAGCTAGCGGTCAAACAGATCAATGAGGAATGCTGAGTCGTGGATGACTGGCTGTGCAAGTACAGCGAACAGTTCCAGTTTTTCAAAGCACAGTTTGACAAGGTGGTGATTGAACACGTCTCACACAATAAGAATTGCCAGGCGGATGCTTTATCTAAGTTAGGAGCTGCCAGTAATCTCGACAAGGATAGACTGGTAATTGTGATGAATGTTCCAGAATCCAGTATCTCGTTAAACGTTGTGGAGATGTTTGTTATCGATGAGTTCGGTGACACTTGGTATGCACCAATGTGGAAATACCTCACCACTGGTGTCTTGCCAGAAGACCAGCTCGCGGCATGGCGCCTGAAGAAAATCGCTCCTTTGTATTCGGTGTTCAATAATCAGTTGTACAAAAGAGGATATGTATGACCCTGACTCAGATGTGTTCGAGAAGAGGAGGCTAGCGAGATGCTAAATGAGGTACATGTCGGCCTCTACAACAGTCACCAGGGGGCTAAGACTCTGGAAAAAAGGGTGTTGCGAGCTGGGTACTATTGGCCAACAATGCAGTAGGACGCGGCTAACTTGGTTCGGAAGTGTGAAAAGTGTCAAACCACTATAAGATGTCTAGTGTTTCGGGCTATGACATGGTCACTATCTCGGGAGTATGGCCTTTTGATCTATGGGGGATAGATATTGTGGGTCCTTTCCTTATGGCCATTCGACAACGAAAATGGATCATAGTGGCCGTAGAATACTTCACTAAATGGGTAGAAGCAAAGGCTTTGGCTGACATCACTGCGGCCGCTGCTACTAGGTTCATTTGGCGTAATATCGTTTGTCGGTTCGGCATTCCCCATGCCTTGATTTCTGATAACGGTACACAATTTAATGCATACAACACCACGGCGTTTCTCGCCAAGCTAGGCATCCGCAATAACTTCACCTCAATTAGTCACCCAACTAGCAATGACACTCAATTAGTCACTCAACTGGCTGAGGTCACTAATTAGATGACCTCGGTTCCTTTTCCAAAAACTATTCTATCTAAGATCCTCTCGGTAATCAAGAGGTACTTTTAGGGTAAGAAGAAAAGCTACTACCTCGCTTACCTAAGATCGAATGTCATCACAACCCCCAAAGACAATGGCGGGCTTGGTGTGAGAGACCTGTAATGCATGAACTCCGCCTTAATGATGAAAAACCTCTGGAAAGTGGCCTTAGGGAACTCCGCCATCTGGGTGCAGATCGTCCCGGCCAAATACTTTCCAGCAGGTGCTCTATGGCAAACCAACAGAACCTACTTGTGCACAAAATTCTGACTGGGTTTGATGGAGACACGAGAGACCTTTGGCAGGCATGTCAGGTGGGCGATCAGGAATAGAGACACATGCGAGGTATATGCTCAGCCGTGGTTCAATCTGTGGCGCACGATAAGACCAATGAATTGTGAACAAAGGGCGTTGAAAATCACAGAGTTACGGGACACCCAAACTGGGGAGTGGGACTTTGACAATGTAGTGGTTGCGCTGGGATACCTCAATGCGCTAACTATATTGGATGAAATCCCGAATCCTGAGTGTTATGCGGACACAGAGGACAAATTGATGTTTGTTCCTGCTAAGAATGGACAATTCACTATGCGAAGGGCATATTAATTGCTCCATGGCTTAACACCGGGAGGTTCCCTAACTATTAACCAGCACCAACATGATTTCTGGCAAGCGTTCTGGGATAGCAAGGGGGTTATACCGCATGTGAAGGTTTTTGTTTAGAAATCCCTACACAAGGCTATCCCTGTAGCTATCTCTCTGAATGTCAAGATTTAAGCTATTGAGCCAATTTGTAAGTTATGCGGGAATGAGAATAAGATTGGCACCCATATGTTATTTCAATGCGACTTGGCTCGCGCTGTATAGTTCATGTCCTCTCTTAGCCTTCGAGCCGACCAGCTGTAGGGTAGCCTCATGGAAATTCTTATTGCGGTGAGAATTGCTAGATGAACACGGTATTTGCCTTGCAATGTACATCATGTGGGGAATATTAATAGAGATGGAATGACATGAGTGGTTGGCAAGTATTGAGAAGATAGGCAGTTTGTCAGAGGATGCTGATAAGCTGTCATTGAGAAGGGATTCCAAAGGAAATTGAACAATTGCAAAATCCTCCTCTTTATAGCAAAGAAAATTAAATTCATAATTGGTTTGAAAAACATGAATTTTCGTAGAACTCTCACTCAGGATGGAAACTGTGTTGTGCATGGCTATACGGTGGGAAGAAAGTGACACCAAACTCGGTCCTCATATTAGCCCTCTCTCTGATGAACTCGGCTCAGCTATGTAGGTTAGTGCCTGTACCGGATCAATCTATTGCAACAGTCCTACTGGGCAAGATCAGGTGAGGGCTAAGATAACTTCTCTGTTTGATGGATCTTTTAAGGAGCCTGTAGAGGGGGGTGCTGCATATGTATTGAGATTTATAATTGTATTAGGGATTATTTGGTAAAAGTGCAATTGTAGAAAAATCTAGGGACTTATATGTAAACGGGTATATATACCCCAACAGTTGAATAAACAATTATGTTTTTCTATTCAATTTGGTATCAAAGCCTTACCTGATCCGCCGCTCTGTGCCCACCAACCCTAGCGTATGAAAAAAAAAGAAGCCGCTCCACCAAAACTCTGCCAACTTCTCCCGCTCTGCCAGATCTCTCCTCTCTACCAACTCTCACCAGAAACCTCGCCCCTCTCCTCTGTCGCCCATGTGGGGGCATTTCCCCACAGCCCCGTGGTGGGGTGAGAGAGGCGAGATGAAGAGTCAGCAAAGAGCGTGGCTTGGGTTTAAAGAGAACGTTTATGGGACTTGAAAGTCAACAAGGAACGTTTTTTGTTTGCTTTTGTTTTGTTTTAAGGTGTTAGAGGAAAGTGAACAAAAACTGTAGCCGATAGTAGTAAGAGTAGATAGAGACATCGCTACAGTAATGGGTCTGTGCTACAGTGAACCGTGAACAATGAACTGTGAATTGGTGATGGGTTTCTGTGTGGATGTTGTTTGATGCATTTTTGTGGGTTGTGAGAAGGATTGTAATTTTTACTATTGAGGAGATCAAATACGAGTTGGAAGGATGGAGAAGCTTATTGAGAAGCTAGATCCAGAGGATGTGAAGACATTGCTCCAGCTCTTGAGAGACTCCAAAGGGGCAAATACCTCGATATTGAGCCAACCACAGACAAAGTTGGATCTCCCACCGGTGGCATAAAACTTGATGGACCAGGGACTTATCTGAGCTGGTCGCGACGGATCATATGGGCACTTCAGGGTAAGCGCCTTGACGGGTGGTCGACAGGGGTGAAGAGTGAGCCAACACAAGACACAGCTGAGTGGGTGGACTGGAGATCCACACATGCGCTACTGTATACCTGGTTGCTCAACTCGATGGTACAATCGATCTCTGTGACAGTTTATGGCCTCCAGAGTGTGCCGGATATATGGGCCAAACTGAAGAGGACTTGTGCGGGGACAAAGAACAATATGCGAGTATTCTAGATCCAGAACCAAATAGATGAGGTGGTTCAGGGAGATAGGACGATCCAGGAGTATGCCGTAGATCTAGAGAGACTATGGGCAGACTATGATCATTTCTCGCCGAGAAAAAGTTGCAAGGATCCGGAATACAAGAAAGATGAGTATTTTCATCAAGGAAGGACAATGCAGTTCTTGAAACATGTCAATCAGGCATTTGATCAGAGGAGAGCAGTACTCCTTGCTCAGGCAAAGATCCCCCACTGGACGAGGCAATTGCGGCTATGATGCAGGAGGAGAGTTGCATGAAGTTGCACTCCGAGACTAGTGGAAGTGTGGGGATGCGTTCATTCTGGGCAGTCTCGAACTCAGGTATAACAGGGGTTCAAAGGGAGACTCGTAAGTGCTACAACTATGGAGAAGTAGGACACCTGAGCAAAGCTTGTCCTAGGCCACCCAACGAGAGAGAGACAGGTGGACGTAGACAGACCGGAGGCCGTGGTCGCAATCGTGGTGATCGTACAGGTGGCAGAGGTGCCCAGTTTGGGGGATATCGAGCAAATCTGACGGCCATAGAGGAAGAGGAAGAGGCAGCTCAGACCTTTATTGAAGAGGAGCTCTTGGAGATGCTAAGGAAGAAGATGGTGGCGAATGATGGGGGCAAGAGGCCTATGACTGAGGAGGGCTCCACATCGTCGTCATCCAGGGGTAAATTTGCTATTTTTGCTCACTCAAACAAAGGTACTTGTAATACTCATGCTCTTACCTCCATACCTATCATCAGATCACCAGAGTGAATAGTAGATTCAGGGGCATCTCGACATGTCACATGGGCTCATCGTGAGTTCTCGTCCTATACTCACCTAGCAGCCCCATAGAGCATCCAAACAACTGATAGCACAGCACAACCTGTGGTTGGTAAAGGTACGGTTAGGTGTACCAATTTTATGTCCAATGTGTTGCATGCTCATTCTTTTCTAGTAAACCTCTTATCCATTAGTGTCATTATACTCCAACTAAAGTGTGTTATTTCTTTTGATATTCCCAAGGTGATCTTTCAGGAGAAGGGGACTGGCACATGGCGTAGAGGGTTATGCTACTTGGACCAAAAGGGGATGGATTCAGCGCTGACATCCATGGTGGAGAAGTATGGTGTGGGAGGATCTGGTAGGAGTGTGGATGATGAGTTGTTGTTGTATCATCAGCGCATGGGACATTCCACTTTTGGAGTCTTGAGTCTTTTGTATCCGTCTTTGTATGAAAAGGCAAATAAATAAAAACTTGTGTGTGATGCGTGTGAGTTTAGCAAGCATACCCGAAGCTCTTATGTAAGCTCGGGTAATAGGAGTACTTGTGTTTTTGACTTGATTCACTCAGATGTATGGGGACCTTGTTCCACAACTTCAATGAATGGTTATAGATATTTTGTGACTTTTATTGATTGCTTTTCTCGTGTTACTTGGTTATATTTGATGAAAAAGAAAAGTGATGTGCTTGCTTGCTTTAGAGACTTTCACAAGGCAATTTAGACTCAATACGGGGTAGTAGTTAAGGTATTGAGATCTGATATTGGGACAGAGTACACAAACGAGGCGTTTGAGGAGTACTTGTCGACTCACGGCATACAACACCAAACTACATGCCCATACACACCATACACACCAAACTACATGCCCATACACAAACAGACACCTCCTGGAGATAGCTCGATGCATGAAGATCTCGATGAATGTTCTGAAGCACTTGTGGGGGCAAGCAGTCTTGACAGCTGCCCAATTGATCAATAGAATGCCCTCAAGAGTGTTAGAGTGAAAGACCCCATGTGAGATGTTGAAAGGTGATAACGGAGGAATCCTTCCCTTGAAGGTATTTGGTTGTGTGTGTTTTGTGAATGACAACAGACCAACAGCAGGGAAGCTGGATCCCAGAGCTGTGAAGTGTGTCTTTGTGGGTTATTCTGGTGCTCAGAAAGGGTATGTTTGTTGGAGTCCTGTAGAGAGGAGATTGTTTGTCAGCATGGATGTGAACTTTTGAGAGCATGAACCGTATTACTCTCTGGAGGTGACCTCACCCTTTGGTGACACGCCCGATACTGGAGGTATGAGGGGAGAGGGGGAGAGTAGTGATGGTGAGAGGGTGGTGAATGTGGGAGTGATGCCTTGCCCTGTCTTGAGGGAGGAATCGGCTAAGAATGAGCCGGATAATGTGGAAACTGAGCCCGAAGGTGGTGGGGTTTAGGCTCAGGGGAGCTGAGAGTGTATAAAAGAAGGAGGAAGCAGAATGAGGGAACATTGTCTACAGTGCCACTCGTGCCAACAAGTCCCTCGTCCCGGTCTACCCCGACTCCTGAGACACCTACACCATCCACCACAGCCTTAGAATACACAGGTGATATGATTCCTCTCCCTTCTCCTCCCACTCCCATATCAGTAAGGAGGACCTCTCGCAACAATGCGGGACATCCTCCTGATCGTTATGGTTTTCCACATGACATTGCATAGTTTATCTCACACTCTAACATATCACCTGTACATGGAGCATTCATTGCATCATTGGACACTGTCTCTATACCTAAGTGTTGGCAGATAGCTAAGGAGGATCCAAAGTGAAAAGCTGTCATGCACGAAGAACTTGGGGCTCTCAATAAAAACAGAACATGGGAGATAGTGTCACTTCTAGCCGGAAAAAGAGCAATGGGGTACAAATGGGTCTTTACGGTGAAGCAAAACCCAGACGGGAAGGTTGAGCGCTACAAAGCATATTTGGTAGCGAAAGGGTACAGTCAGACGTATGGCATTAACTACGATGAGACCTTTGCACCAGTGACGAAGATGAGCAATGTCAGGACGCTAGTTTCCCTGGTAGTGAATGATGGGTGGAACCTACACCAACTTGATGTAAAAAATGCATTCCTTCATGGAGAATTGTTGGAGGAGGTGTATATGGAGGTCCTACCGGGGTTCGGCACCAACCAGACAGTGGGTAAAGTGTGCAGATTGAGGAAGTCACTTTATGGGTTGAAGCAGTCTCGTCGAGCCTAGTTTGACAGGTTCAGAAGGGCTATGGTAGGCATGGGATACCAGCAGATCAATGCCGACCACACAGTGTTCTTCCGACAACATGGAGGTCATACTACGATGCTTGTTGTGTATGTTGATGACATGATTGTGACAGGCAGTGACGAGAGGGAGATTGCCCAACTAAAGGTGAGATTGGGCAAGGAGTTTGAGGTAAAGGATCTAGGCTTGCTTCGCTATTTCATCGGAATTGAGGTAGCTCGTGGACCAGAGGGGATTGTTCTCTCTCAAAGGAAGTATGTGTTAGACCTTCTCACCAAGACCGGCATGTTGGGATGCAAACCTGCAGTGGCTCCAATTGATCAGAGAGTCAAATTGAGAGCAGAAGCTGGAGAGTCGGTCAATTGGGAGAGATACCAGAGACTGGTAGGTCATTTGATTTATCTGAGTCACACTCGCCCTGACATCTCATTTGCAGTTAGCGTGGTGAGCCGCTACATGCATAATCCGAGGAAGGGTCATATGGATGCAGTGTGGGGTTGATTTTCAGGAAGAATAGTCATATAAGTATTGAGGGCTACTGTGACTCTGATTGGGCTAGTTGCGCTACCTCGGGTTACTGTATCTTTGTAGGAGGTAACTTGGTCTCTTAGAAGAGCAAGAAGTAGTCATTGGTAACACGGTCGACTGCTGAAGCCGAGTACAGGGCTATGGCCCTAGGAGTTGCTGAGTTGTTGTGGCTGAAAGCTCTCCTGGTGGAGCTAAAGGTGGATTGAGGAGCCCAAATGAAGTTGTGGTGCGATAATAAGTCAGCCCTCGGCATTTTCAACAACCCGGTGCAACATGACAGGACCAAGCATGTGGAAATCGATAGGTTCTTCATCAAGGAAAAGCTGAATAGTGGACTATTGAAGCTAGGTCACGTTTCAACAGGAGAGCAAGTGGCAAATTGCCTCACAAAGGGACTTAATTCATTAGATCTATCTAGATTATGTAATAAGATGGGCTTAGTGGATATTTTTCACCCATCTTGAGGGGGAGTATTGAGATTTATAGTTGTATTAGGGATTATTTGGTAAAAGTGCAATTATATAATAATCTAGGGACCTATATGTAAATGGGTATATATACCCAACAGTGGAATAAACAATTATGTTTTTCAATTCAATTGTATGTCTTGTTTGCTGATGGGGGGCGGGTACTGATACAGTATGGTGTGCGAGGGGAGCATGCTTTCTCGGCCTTGCAGATGGAAGCTTTGGCTCTGTTGATAGGTATGAAGGCGGCAATTAATCTGGGCTATGTTGAGTGCGTTTTCCTTACCGACTCAAAGAATTTGGAAACAACTCTCAAGTCGAGTGTGGTACCAGTCTGTACAGATTGGCGAGTGCATGGGGAAGTAATGGAAGTCTGGGGCCTATTGGGGAAGTATCAGGGTTATAAGATAAAGCGTGTTAGTAGGGAGGGGGTTGGAACTGCCCACTCATTAGCAAATTTGGGTAGGACTAGTGTTATGGATTATGTTGGTTACTCCTCTCCTTTATTTAGAAATTTTCGGTGAAAAGGGCAAGGCCTATTGTAAACTGTTACTGTCTGTATTCTGGTTTACTGATGAATGGAAAGCCTACGGGAGTATTTGAAGCAAAAAAATAAAAAAAATAAAAGTATTTGAGTAGCTTATTACCCAAAAAATTCTATGCCAATGGAAGATAAAAATCTATTGCAAATAAGCACCCTCTACAAAAATAGGAAAATTGTCCTAAATTAATAATTAATGGAGCAATGCCCTAAGTCATGCATATTTGATGCCAAACACTAAAACTCCATTCAATCTGACTTTTTACATCCATGAGGTAAAGTTGCAACCTCACTTTTGTCAAAATTCAGCACAAACACACGAGTTGCCGGAATTAAATTCAGCAATTTTACTTCTTGGCTCAATTGAGTGGTACACAGCGCTACAGTAATTTCGTGTTAAATTGCACTGCATCAATTGCTTCTGCCCCTTATTTTTTTCTATCTAGTATTTCACCTAAACAATGCAACTACTAATCACAGTCGTGCAATATACCTATTAACACTATATATATAAATATGTCATTTAGAGAGTAATCGTGCTTGCTTAAAAGAAGACTGACTGATAAGACAAATACATCCGTTAACATTGCACTTGTGATTAGCTTTAGTTAATCACATTTCCTAGCATAATTCCACTGCAATTCCCAAAATGACCTTACACAAAACACTTAAACCCCTATAAGTTGTAATCAATCAACTAATAACAACCAAAAACTATTCAAACATGTATCAGTTTCTTTTCAAAGCCTCAAGAATGCCGTAGTAATAATTCCACTGTGGGCGCTGATGTGGTGTAATAGCGGATTGCCCAAATGGGTTTTCCTTCACAAAGTCTGGAATGTTCTCAACTGCAGCTATTTTTTCTAAATATATCCTGATTTCTCCTCCTCTACCTGTTCATAACAAATTATCAATTATAAGAATTAACCAATAAGATCATGCATTTATTATTAACATTTATTATTTTGCAAATGAAAGAACAAACTAACCCAAGGAATTGTCCTCTTTGTTGTAGAACGTGTATGGATATGGAAAAATCGCTGTGTAAGGCTGCAATAGAAATTTAGACAAGTATTAATTAGAGACTATTTTATTAACCAAAAAACTTAAAATGCCAAGATATCTGCATGTATTATTGTCCCTATAAAAATGGTCAACAGGGTATTTGTTAAGTATTGACAAATTGATCCTTCATACTTGGTTTGGAAATCATGAACATATATGCACAATTGGGATCATTTTATCTTTACTAATCCTTGACTTTCACATCTTGTAAATAACCAACAGATGCTAATGCTAATGGTTATATAAACTTATAACTCAGTAAGATGTTGAGATAAATTGCAAATTAAATTAAGCTGTTGGTATTCTCAGCTGCTGCTGTAAGTAAAAAAAGGTAAAAATACAGAAAGAAATAAAAAGGGTTGTAGGTTAAGCAACATACAGGGTTACGCAAGGCCTTGCAAGGAGAATCGTCGACAAGAAGAGTATTAGATGGTGTAAATCGCCCCTTTTCCCATGGCAAATCAGCTTCAACCTTTTCCCACAGTTTGTTTAATTCTTTAAAAAACAAGGGTTTTTTTTCCATGGTTTTGAACTTTGTATCTGTGCATTTTGATTGGTCCTGTGAGTAATCAAAGCAAATAAAATGAAAAAAAATATCAATACAACTCAAGGAAGAGACTGTAAAACGTATATAACTGAAGACTATAAATAAATGTTGCGTACCCAACAAAATAATAGCTTATTTTTCATTTCTCCAAAAAGATGGTGGACAGCTTCCTCTAGGTTATGCCTGCAGAATCAGAATAAAAAAATAAAAATAAATAAAAAGATATCAGTAGGAAGATCAAATTTATGAAACACAATATAACTGGCGCTTCAAGAAAATGCATACCTGCTTCTATATAATATTTATATAATTCAAAGATTGAACTTACTGCTTTCTTGATGACCAAACTCCAACTTCAAAGTTTGCGAAACAAAACTTGAGAAAATCAACACAGAAGGGCCTCTTGAAACCTGCAGACAAAAAAGAAAAGAAAATTAACACCAAGTAAATACATTACTCTGTAGTATAAGAATTAAAGAGTAATAATTGTTTTGTTACCTAATTTGCCGCTGATCTTGAAATCTGGATATTGTTGATATTTATAATCTGAAGTAATATCAACTAATATCCCATTTATATCAAGAACTAAAAGTTTTTTCTTGCATGGTGGCAGCAATTCTTTGCACAGAAGGACATTATTACTATAGGTAGATGAAGCAGCTTCTAGTTGTACCTCTGTGGCCATCTCAGTAACGGCAGTTTCCTTCTTATTCTCATGGCATGATGACATAATATCTTTTTCATCACCTTCCCTTTTCTTTTTGGTATTCCCTCCCTCATGACTGCCACTCCATATATCTTTTTCACCTGTTTGTAAAAAGGTATATAAAAGTTAATTCAAGACACAAGTATCAGTACCTGTTTGCTAATAGGACAAAGTAACCTATTATACTAGGAAAGGAAAGGTATTCAATTCACTTAAGAGAGAGATTTTGATCTGATTACAAAATTTAAATGAGCATATACATATGAACAAGCTATCATTAAGTTGTACGCACATTTAATTTCTCAAGGAAATTAAGCTTGTTAACTCCATAAGAATGACTAAATCAATTTATGACCATCTAATCTAATTCCTCTTGAATGGCGTGTACGTACCTTGCAACTCTTCTTCTCCTTCTGTCCTCGATTGTGTTGGTGTTAGTCTTAGAGTAGTAGGATCTTCAAAAGATGCATTTCTCTTGCACTTCTTCTTCTTCTTTAAAGAAGTATTTACAACTTCAGTTGGGCCAGCAAAGCAAACAACTGGTTGGTTATCAGTATCAGTATCAGACCGCACTTGATTTCTATCTTCTATTTGAGGTTTATGCTTAACCTCGGATGGAAGGTCAGAAGAGGGGCCCTTTGTCTTTGTCCTATCCCTTTGCTTTTTTTTCTTCTCTGTCAAAACTACTGTACCAATTGTTTGAGTCACCTCTAACAAAGATCCATCCTTCTTAATTATGTCGCCATCTTTTCTAACTACTTTCTTCTTTGCATCATCATTTTTAGCTTTCTTCTTTGCTGGTCCTACACCACACACACACACTTTGGTTAATTAGCATCTTTAATCATATCTCATTACTCATTTTCATTTCTTCCTTGATCAGCAATTTGGTTGAATTTGGTTGTATTAATTTACTAGGATTGCAGAAATCAAAAGGTATTGTGTCTAAAGCTTAATTAGGCTTTAAATGGGATCTGGGCAAAATTCAAATTAGTAAAAACCAATACCTAACTTTTCATGTAACATTTCATTACCGGTCAGTGCAGAGAGTTGGCATAACAACCATAGACAGGCAATTCAGAACGCTGTTTTAGGTGTATCTGGTTCAAAAAGAAAAAACTTGTGATTTTTAGACCAATTGTAGTTCATAACAATCTATTACCTGGAATTTCTTGGGACTCAGAATCATGCCTCGAGTTTTTTCCAGATATGTCTTTCGCTTTCTCCGAGCAGAGAGGTGCTTCTTTAATATATTCAGCTTCACAAACTGCTGTACTAGCATCATTAGTCTCTGATTTTCTAGATTCTCCATCCTTGGCATCACAATAGCTATCATTTGATGGTCGATTTTCACCATGACCTGTCACTCAATTGATTTAGCTGAATTTCCATTCTCAGTCTTCTGTTTTAAAGGTGGTATGTAATACTTATACTAGGAAAGGAAAGGTATTCAATTCACTTAGGAGAAGATTTTGATATGATTAGAAAATTTAAATGAGCATATATATATGAACAAGCTATCATTAAGTTGTACATACATTTAATTTCTCAAGGAAATTAAGCTTGTTAACTCTATAAGAATGACTAAATCAATTTATGACCATCTAATCTAATTCCTCTTGAATGGCGTGTACGTACCTTGCAACTCTTCTTCTCCTTCTGTCCTCGATTGTGTTGGTGTTAGTCTTAGAGTAGTAGGATCTTCAAAAGACGCAATATTTCTCTTGCGCTTCTTCTTCTTCTTTAAAGAAGTGTTTACAACTTCAGTTGGGCCAGCAAAGAGAACAACTGGTTGCTTATCAGTATCAGTCGCCACCAAAGCTTTGAGAAAACAGCCCCCCTCCATTTGAAGGACAACAGAGATCGACAGGGTTTCCGACAAGTGGTACTCTTTTCCTTGCCAGCGTGTCTGCAAGGCAAGGCTAGGCCATATGTATATAAATTAAATCAAATTAAATTACATCTACAGCACAGCACAGCTTAAAGGAATATGACCAACCATAAGAGCCTCTATGTTGATTTGTCCAACTTCAGGGAAGCAAAGTCCATGCTCACTTGCAAACTTTCCTGATCAGAACAATACTTTCCGGTTATAATCCCAACTATTTCAAAACGAAAAGCAATAACAAAGTAAAGTAAAGGTAAAAAGGAAACAAAGAACAAGTCGGTACTTTTGACAGACGCGACGGTGTCATCAGGGGAGACAGCTATGGCGAGATGAGTGTCAAGAGAGGTATCAACAAAAACCGGGACAAGACCTGACCTTGTCATCAGCGTTGGAGTGCTACAGAGAGGGAGAGAGGAAAAGGGGGTTTTAGAATTTTTTTTTTTTAAAAAAAAAATGGCAGCCGAACCCAAAATGCCGAATTCATTTGAAATTCCAATTATTTTAGCTGAAGCCAACAAATTTCAAAATCCCCACAACATAGTGCATTCAAGTCCCAGTGACAAGGGAAAGGGAATATTAAGAAGGCAAGGCTTAAATTTACAAAATAGACCCTCCACAAGTATATTTTGAGCAATTGGAGGGGGTGATTGGAGTTGTGGTAACCAACTTAAGCAATTCAACTCAACACAACCAACAGCAAGGTCAACACCGAGCACAAGCCACTAAGCCAGTGCTTATTGGGTGTTGGTGGTGCACCAGGTGCCTTACCCGAAATTTGCTCCAATCGTGAAATGGGCGAAAGTCGGTAAGCCACTGCTTCTCGACTGCCTCGAGGCCCACGAGCACAAGCCAACAACGAGAAAGACAACAAGAAAACCCTTTATCGGGTTTAGGGTTTAAGGGTTTAGCAACTCGGAGAGGAGAAATAGAGGGGATGTGAATTCGAAATTAGAGAGATTCATCTCGATTCCTTCTCCAGTAAGAAAGAGGTAATGAGGGATGGGGTCCGCGTGTAAGAGAGAGAGGGGAAAAAGGGTTGAATTGAGATTGGTGGGATCCAGCTGTAATACAAATATATAGAGAGAGAGAGGATGTTCATGTGGTCGCGTGGCTTTTCGTGTGTCCAGTCAATTTTTTTTTTTATATATAATCAAATTGTTAACTGTAGATTCAATTCGCAAGTTTTCAATCTTTTAAAAGTTTAATTTGATTTTTTATAAGTTGAAATTTTTTATTTATCTATTTTTGTTAAATTTTAATTTGGTACGATTATGATTTATTTATTCACTAAGCTTGTTTTAGATTTTATTTAATTTGGAAATTCTAACTTCGTTTTTTTATTCTATTCACGTAAATTTTTATTTCATTTAAATTTAAAATTTTGCAAATTTTAATTACGTGTTTAAATTCCATTTTTATTTGTTATAAATTAGGATTTACAGTTAATTCATCATTAAAAAAATTCATGTTATAACAAGAGGAGGGATCCACTTACAATATTCGATAGTCACAACATCTTACAACATGATTTTTCAAAATTCAAACAGTCGATCCAAACCGTTCAACATGATCTCTATATTAAAATGTGCTTGGAGATCAATTTTACATTTTTTTTAGAATTCTTTTAGTATGGGCACAAAATTTTATGGTCCAAAAACAATAGTTTTGTAAATTACTTAATAAAAAGTAAAAAAAAAATGTAAAATTTGATCTCCAAGCACATTTTAACAAAGAGATCATGTTGAACAGTTTGGATCGACTATTTGGAGTTTAAAAAATAATGTTGTAAGATGTTGTTGTAAGTTGTAACATCATTGCTCAGGCTTCTATAGTCTTTATTTATGTTGTATTGGTGTGTTTTTTTATTAAACCGCTAGCATTGAATATTAAAAATGTCTGCCTAAAGCCGATTCAGCCCTTTAGAAATCATGTCATTTAGAAAATTCAGTGCCAAATCAATTTTACCATTCTTGCACAGCCCATCAAGAAAAATGTTGTAGGTCACAACATTAGGCACATGCCCTTTAGAAATCATGTTATTTAGAAAATCAAATGCCTTATCAATTTCACTTTCTTTTCTTGCATCCCATCAATAAGAGTGCTATAGGTCCGACATTTTTAAAAATACCCACAGTTCATTAAAGATTAATAAAAATATCCATATCCATCAACTTTTATTAGAAATATCCAAACCGGCCAATGGCCGGTCCCGATTTAAAAGGGAAACCACTTTTCAACAACATGTACAACTTGAGAGTTACCCTCATCTCTTGGATGTGACCAAAAGATTAACGAAAAAATGTGGTGGGCTACCTTTGGCATTGGTTGTTCTAGGTGGTATCCTCACAAGGAGGGACCGCAACTACACTGCTTGGAACATGTTGTACGAGACCATAGATTGGCACGACAAAGATGGGATACAGTGCTCGCAGGTCCTTGCCAGGAGTTATGAAGACTTGCCTCAATATCTCAAAGATTGTTTTCTTTATTTTGCTGCATTTCCTGAAGATTATAAGATTTCAGGACAGCACGTTACAACAACATGTACAACCTGTCCTCTATTGTCCTCTAGCTAAAGTTCCAGGTGACCCATATTCAGTGCCATTAGCAGAATCTATCACCCTTGTCTAAGTAAGCAGCTTCAGTAGCAGAGCCCCTTGTTTCAGTCAGATCCCAATCCTGCGCCAATGAAAGGAATGTAAGCACCACTAACAGCAGAGTAAGCAGCAAGGGTTGTAGTACCTATTGCAAGACCCTGCCTGTTAAAGAGGCAGTTTCTCAAGAAAGCCTTCAGCACCCACCAAGCAAGCAGCTTCTTTCATGTTCAATTTAGGGAAAGCCACAGAGGGCAGAGCCGATTGACCACTTTGAAGTAGTAACCCAAATGCGCCGTACCAGCAATTCAAGATCGCGATGCAGAGCTTCTATATGCATATATCTATGTTATATATATATATAAATCGCTGAGGACAGGTTGTACATGTAACGTGCTGTCCTGAAATCTTATAATCTTCTAGAAATGCAGCAAAATAAAGAAAACAATCTTTGAGATATTGAGGCAAGTCTTCATAACTCCTGGCAAGGACCTGCGAGCACTGTATCCCATCTTTGTCGTGCCAATCTATGGTCTCGTACAACATGTTCCAAGCAGTGTAGTTGCGGTCCCTCCTTGTGAGGATACCACCTAGAACAACCAATGCCAAAGGTAGCCCACCACATTTTTTCGTTAATCTTTTGGCCACATCCAAGAGATGAGGGTAACTCTCAGGTTGTACATGTTACAAATTGAACCAAAAATTTGAATTTGAGCAAGCAGCCAACTAAAAATGCATCAATGTTTCAACTCACTACAGAGAGTAATATAAATCAACAGAAAACTTAAAGCAACTGGGACAAATGCCATACTAAGAAGGGATCAGATTTTCTAGATATCATGATTTCGAATGAGCATGTCTAATGTTGTCAGCTGCAGAATTCTTTTAGGTGGTCTATGCAAGAAAGGTCAATTGAGCAGGCATTGGAATTTGTACGTTATATGATTTGTAAACAGCTGCGGCATTCTTTTAGGTGGGCTATCCAAGAAAGGTCAATTGAGCCGGCATTGAAATTTGTCCGTTATTTGATTCATAAAGGATGCCAATCTGATACATGGGTTGTGCAAATGGGTATCTCCCACTTCTATCAAAAAAAAAAAAACAATCGGTTTCCATTAACTGCATTAAAAAAGAGAAGATATCATGATTTATCATAACATATTGCATGATTTTGAATAGCTGTTCTATAAATTTGAACAACTAACATAAGGAAACAATAATGTTACAGAAAATGAATAAAATCTACATAACTCATGGTAGAAACAGGACTGAAGGTTACTGATGCTTCTTTTTTTTTAACCTTGAGGCGGATGAGGTGGCAACATTTTTAACCATATCTTTGGTTGATGCTCTAATTATGAACAATACAGTCTCAAGCAACATGCCACCAACCAATCCTAGTATACCTCCTGCAGCATTCTATAGCAAGAAAAAAAAATTACTAATTTTTTTATAATTTTCAAAAGCACCTTGAATGTACATGAAGATGAAGTTATCAAAACCCTTTGTACAATGCTAAAAACAAATTCAAAATTGACCCCCGACTAATTATTTAACAAAATTTATGTCAAAAGTGACCCCCAAATCCATCTTAAATGACAAATGATATTTGATTCAAAGAAGCAAAATTAGGCAGTTTTAAAACTAACCCATTGAGCCCTTTTGTTGTTTTGTCCATACTAGGGGTGGTTTATAACAGAAAACCAAATAAATAACTTACTAGCAAAAGCTAGTGGAAAGATTACCATAATGGGGTTGTGATTGAAGAGGGCTCTAAAAGTGGCATAACCGACCAAGTAGCCTGTGAACATTACTAGCACAACATGTAAACCTGCAAAAGGAAGTATCTGTAAGTGCACTTCCCGTAAAAAAGTTTGACAAAAAAAGAAGTCACTTATTGGAATAAGACTGGTACTTTACTGGGCAGTGTATATTCAGTAACCAGGGGCAGAACCAAAAAATCATGGTTTCTTCATTACATCTCGATGTTGTACAAGCCTAAATGTGTAAAAGTTTTATAATTTTTGCCTAGCAGGGCAACTCAGCTGGTTCTTACCAGTCACAAGGCTTCAAGCTACGGAAGCGTGGGTTCCAAGTAGACTTCTGTTAATTCAACAAAGCAAAGCAACAATCTGGTATGATATGTATAATTTTAGATATTATCCTTGCTGCCCCGCGAAACCAAGTAAATCATCTAAGATTCCCTTAGCCTCTCACAATTGTAGAATGATTTTGAATAAATTATATAATTCTCTTACCAAAACCAATCTGATCTTTGTAAGAAGAGAATGGCTCTGTGTCATCCTTTTTGGGAACAACATCTTTTACTAACTCTGTGTATTCCCTTTGTTCTGCCAGCTCAGCAAGCTTCTTCAACCTTGCCTTCAGCTCCTCGCTCTAAACTCGATACAAGTATACCATTAAGAAATTAGGATATTTGAAATATTGTGTTAAAGACTTCCGGCAGAATTTAAGAAGCTTTCTACGGCATCACTATATGAAAACGCACAACTTGTATTAAGAAAATAAGCAAGTATATTTTGCAAAGGGGAACTCAAACTCAGACATCAATGGAAAATAGTACAACTTTGAGCAATTATTTGTAATTTTTTTTTTTGACAGACGAATTCTAGCTTACAAATATTTCATATACTCATTTGGTTAAAGAAAATGAACTTAATTTCATATTGGGTATACAGTTGCACATTTCAACAAATTTTGCAAGGAGAAAAATTAGGGTTGTACCTTCACGCGTGGTTTGGGGCTGGTGAAAACGAAATCTGATCCATCCAGGAGGACACGGAGCGATGGTCGAGATGAAGCGGGAAGAGCGCACCAGATAGACCTGAGAGACTTGTAAGCGACTGAGCTAAGAACCGAGAGAGAAGCGGCGAGGATTCGGAGTTGGTCGGAGAGGTGATCCCGGTCGGCGGAGGCGGAGGCGGCGACGAGAAAGGATTGGATCGGGTCGGTGCTGGAGATCACCAATCCGTCCGCCATTATTTCTTTCTAGTTGTGGCCACACCGGCGAGGATAGGCGAGGTGAGGAGATGCCGCGAGACAGAGAGAGAAATAATGAAAGCGAACCAGTTGATGCAACGGGTTTACTCGTATAGGAGCAGTTGATAATCTAATCTGTTCCACTACAGGAAGGGAAGAGGCCAGGCAAGAACCAGCAACAGTACCAGAACCAAAGCGGCAAGAAGAAGAGCGCTACACGTTATTCCTTGCTCGTGGCAAAGAGCAGTACCAGCACCATAAGATAAGATGAGCTTCCTGATTCGGCACAGAATGTAGATAAGAAAGAAAAGAGCGGAGAGGCTCAGATAGAGAAGGTTGAGCGAGGAGGGAGAAGGAAGAAAGTATCAGAACCGGACCGGACCGGACCGGCCCGGCGGTAGAGCACGAAAAATCGGACCCGGTTACCTTTCCGGTTTGTTATTAGACCGGTCAAAATCGGTTTGACCAG
Source organism: Carex kokanica (assembly GCA_025461125.1). Classification (NCBI taxonomy): domain Eukaryota; kingdom Viridiplantae; phylum Streptophyta; class Magnoliopsida; order Poales; family Cyperaceae; genus Carex; species Carex kokanica. The sequence goes on along the minus strand of JAJGRX010001322.1, from coordinate 109,803 downwards.
CCGGGTTTAACTGAAAATCATTGAACCATTCAAAGGAAAACTCGGTTCAATACAGTTTCATTTTAGCTTTCGATTCAGAGCAAAATCGATCATGAAAAAACAAATAGCGAAGGAAAAAGAGAAGAGAAGAAGGTTCTGACAATGTAGGACCCATTAGTATAAAAATATGAGGAGGGATTCAATTACACCTTTTTTGGTGACACATCGTGACACCGTTTTTTATATAGGTCAATTTTGCGATTTCAAAATCCAAACAGTCGATCCGAACCGTTCAACATGATCACCATATTAAAATGTGCTTGGAGGTCAAATTTTACATTTTTTTGAATTTTTTTACTATTTATTAAGATGGTTACAAAATCGTTGTTTTTCAATGGTCCGAAAACAACGATTTTTGTAACCATCTTAATAAATAGCAAAAAAATTCAAAAAAATGTAAAATTTGATCTCCAAGCACATTTTAATATATCCATCATGTTGAATGGTTTGGATCGACTATTTGGACTTTAAAAATAGTAGGTGTCAAAGTGTGTCACAAAAAAATGTGTAATTGGATCCCTCCTCTAAAAATATAAGTCGATTTTTTCACATCCCACCACCAACAGCTTTTTTAATAGAAAACCAAATGGCATTAATTTAAGTTTTTAAACTTTAAGACGAAATGCAACGTAAATGACCCGACATTTTTAAAATCCCTCCTACTACTACTACGCCTAAAACTAAATCCGCGAAAGAAACCGCTTCCGGCAGATGGCCTACTAGATGGCTCTGCTTGGGTTCCAGACGGCCCTACTTGGCTTCCAGATGCCATTGTTATACGCCTACTAGTTGACCTCCTCGGTTGCCTTCCAGATGGCTCTCCTTGCACTCCAACCGCCTCACCTCCTAAAATAATTCTCTCCCATTGTTTCTGCAAACATAACAGAAGCATCTAAATGGCTTGTAGCGCGGGAACGCCATGACCCTCCGAACACACTTGCCATTTTCCTAGCTGGGTTATTCTCGTACTCACTAGCTATGATTCTTACCTCTGCATTTATATATGTTACTTAGTAAGTTGGTACAAATTGAAAGCGCTAGCTCTTGTAGTTGTAGGGGTTCTGTGAACCGGAACGTGAGGTAAATTAAACCGCAAGCCTAAGCGACATTAATTTCTCAAAGTATATTTATGTTTTCGTAAGTATCACTATCCAATTAATGGTGCCAGTGTAATACGCAACACTCCAACTCCAACTCTGACCATTAATTGATTTTGACCATACGGATCGAGAAGATTAACATGATCTGCACCTCTATATGGGTCTCAACAGAACCTTTTTACCCGTTTAATTTTATCTTATTGATATTGTATTTGATAATTAAATTGGATATAAATATTGCTCTAAGATCAAGTGCAATGTTGGCATATTGTAAGAGGTCTGAAAGGCTAATATTATCCCCCAACTTTTCTCTCTAGAATCTAAAAAAAAAAAATTATTGCAAGTGAGATTATAAAGTTTTCTCCCTCCAATCTAAAAATCATTTTCTTGCAAGTATGCTATATGATTAACAAGTTATGAGCTATGCTCGATTCAAAAAATTTGGCTAAACATCATGACTTCAAAAAGATAGATGTCTAACAAAAATTTTGTTGTTCACTTAGGCAATTGCAAAATCATTAACTAATTAACTTTTCCATTTCATATGCATGAAACAAAACACATCAAGAACACAACTATATGTCACCAAGAACTTAAGGTCACTATTAACAAGTACAAGATCAATCTCAAATCCGTTTTGTACGTCTCACATCCCCTCATATGCAAGTTTCAGAATCTAAATTTCAAATATATCAGCTGGTAGGCTCTTCACCAGTCCGGTCCCTACTGCTCGGGCTCGCATCATCAATGGCACTGTTAGATGACACCGATGAAGTTGAAGAAGCTGGTTCAAGCACAACTGAGCTTGCTGCAGTGTACCTTTGAGACTCATTACATTGTCTTGAGCTTCGCGCAGTGCTGATAGGTGGTAAGTTCGGTTGTGGATATTGCTGATTATTTTGGTATTGCTGTTGCCCCTGGTTAGCTACTCCCTGAAGTATATTCAGAACCATCGGAAGGAGTCTCGCCGATAGTGTGAGAATCCCAGATAACTGCAAATGTTTTTTTTTAATGAAAAATAGGGATCATGTCCCTATTTATTTATTGATACTGATACAAAATGTTTAATCATGGACAACTGGTATGAGAGCATATGCCCTTATACAAGAGGTCATGAATCACCATTGATACTGCAACTGCAGCATTTTGTACAGGCAAGACATTCAGCTTTTGCAGGTTGAGAAATTTGGACATTTTGGTAATTATAAAATAAATTGTGTTATAATTTCATCCATTTCAGCAAGGGATGTGTTGTGTAACAAGGAATTTGTCTGATACATAGAGACACCCATGCATCTACATACCGAGGTTCCAACATTAGCAAAAAAGACAACTCAAATTGCACCTGAAGTTCCAGTCACCTTTATGTTTAGTGAGGGGTTCTGAAACTGTAGCAATATTAAGTAATGGAAATCATCGTATATTGGAGCACAGAGCATTTTCTTTTTTCTCTCTTCCAAACTCTTGGTTTCTGTGGCTTTCAGCTTATTTCTTATGTCCGTAAGTGGGTACCATGTTAATTAGATGTTTATTTTCTTTCCAGCTATAGTTTTCTTTGCTATAAGCACTTTATTGTATTGTTACACGAGTAGAACTAGGGTGTTCCTAAGCTCACCAAGCCCTTCGTGAGCTCGACTCTAAAACCTATCGAATTGACTTCAAACAACATTTCCAAACCGTTAGATGTTCAATCTATATTAAAATGTACTTGGAGACCAAATTTTACATTTTTTGGAATTTTTTTTCTATTTATTAAGCTGGTTTGAAAACCGCTGTTTTTATTAAAATTCTGCACCATTGGAAAACAGCGGTTTTCAAACCAGCTTAATAAATAGTAAAAAAATTCTAAAAAATGTAAAATTTGGTCTCCAAGCACATTTTAATATAGATTGAACATCTAATGGTTTGGAAATGTCGTTTGAAGTCAATTCGATAGGTTTTAGAGTCGAGCTCACGGAAGGGCTTGGTGAGCTTAGGAACACCCTAGTTCTACTCATTGTTACACACTATATCCTACTGCTACACAAGATGGCCACTACAGTTTGAACATGACTCAACTATGAATGAGCACTTATTAAGTGCACATGTTGAATGCATGTGAAGCAACTCATTTATATGTGCATACAGATTGCTTGATAAAATTAAATAAGAACCGGTTGTCTTACCAAGCCATGATGGAAGTATCCCGCGATGTTATATTGCAAAGCAACAGCATAAGACAAGATGAAAACAACGAAAATGCCAAATAGGTAAAAGGGACTCCTGTTCACATAAGTCAAACAGGAAATCATTAGCAAGAGAATAAAAACAATATAAATTCGACATTTTAGTTCACAAAAGTTCATATTATCAGAAGTTTGACCTCAAAATAAAGGTGATAATGGCCATAAATTCATTGAATCCAAGAGCAATCATTACAATAACAGCCCAGAGAGGAGGCAGCTTGCTGTTGTTGCGCTTGTGTGCTTCCTGCATGTACAACAAGACCATGTTAGACAGTGATTGTGAATTACAATTTATTATATGCCCCTGAGAAAATCATGTATACCCCTTTAAAACAAAGACGTCTTAATTTATGCTTGTCAATACACTCATGCTATTCTAACTTCTGCAATATATACCCAAACTACCCTTCTGTTGTCTCTTTAAAATAATAGAACCAAGAAATGGGCAGGAAAGTGTAGCTTAGGACTCCTAAAAAGAAGTGAAAGGGTCCAGACAACATTTTCCATAGATTGCAAATGGTATGCATGATGTTTCTCACTTTATGGTTGTATCCAGTGCACTAAAGGACAAGCCGTATCGACAGGTACAATTGTCACGCTAAGCAGACGAAATTTATCTCAATAAAATGTTCCAAACAAGATATTTTACCTGTGCTGTGATAGCCTGTGCAACTGCATACTCAGTTTCGGTATTAAACTGTCGCCAGTATGCTTTACACTGGACAGGTGTGATCAACGTATCTTTTGGAGAAACCTGTCAATAAAACATTTCCCACCAATTTAACAATTCTTTTTGCTCTCCAAATTAACAATGAATTTGCTAGTAGAAAGGTTGTGTGAGAAAAATTATGCTTGCCTCATCCCAAGTGCTTGAGGCGAGTGGATCTGTGGAGCCCTCAATATGCCTAGTCATAGATGAAGAGCCCACATCTAAAAGACTCGAGCGGAGAATGCGCTCAATCTTGTCTGCTTTATCTTCCAACCGTACAGCAGCCAACACTGATAATAGTTTTAGAGCCTACAAAATTGGAAAATAGAAGTTCAAGGAGTATCATACAGCCAGGACCATGTATAAAGTATATTGGTGTTACAAAATCAGCTGTTCAAGAAAATTTTAGCTGTTCAAGAAAATTTTAGCTGTTCTTTTGAGTTTGATGAAGAAAACAAAGGACGCATTCTAATATCTTCAAGGACAAGAATTGCACAGAAGTGACAACTAAAATGAGAATAAAGAAAACTAAAATAAAATGCTACCGCAGTACGGGCTTCCTTGGTGATAGCTCGTATGTCTTCCCTCCCAATCCAAACCCTTGGCATCGAGTCCTTATCATGGCTAAATACAGCTGAAAACCTAAAGCAGATTATTTCACCATCAGCATCAGTGTAAACAGGATTGCATGCAAGTCAAAAGAGCACATCTGTAATTTACTAGACAAGCCATAAGCTACCTCTCCTTCATATGTATTAATGCTTTACTTGCTTCTTCTCTTGCTTTCTTATGCACTATGTCTCTGCTCACTTCTCTCAAACTCGAGATCATGGCATCACGAGTTTTATCATCAAGCTCAAAGCCAGAAAGTTCATCAGAAAATGACGAAACTGTCCTTTCGGTCTCGATTCTGTGTAGATGCCGAACAGATTGCCAAGTGTTGTCACTCCCTGCTTCCAGGATGGACTCCACTGGTTCCGATAGTGCTTCTTTTAGCCTCTCCTGATAATTTCATTAAAAAAATAACCAATTTAAGCCAACATCAGACTTCTTGTACGCATTGGCTATGCATTATTGGCATTCAATTTAGACCAAATTTCATTTTCATTTTTTGGCTCTATACCCCTCAGACTGGCACCGGCCTTGAGGTATTCTTTCAATATTCTTCAGTTTCAGGGACTCACAAATGCAACCTTAAAATCTGGAAGTATATTAGGGTTGGTAACCCCGATAAGGATTAGGTCCTCACATGATCTCCAGTACCATTTCTGATGTGAGTTGCAAGTATAAAGATTCCATATTTGCTCTTTTAATTGCAGTAAATATGGTCATGTAGAGACTAAAATTGCATGCAAGTAACATGGGGATGAGTGTTACTTAACACATAATTTAAAAAATGTACGTAAACTATGCAAAACCAGGCTTCCTGAAGCTTAATTGGTAAAACATGTAGTTCGGGCCAAGACCAATTTGCATAATTATGACTTGTTTGGGCAAGCCCAGTTAAGTCTAACTATGACAAATTTGCCCATAAAATGCTCATATTTTTGGCAATACCAGTATCATACAGGAATAAGGTTCTGAAATTCCAAAACAATCATGTTGACTATTTCATTTTAAACTTGATGGGGTATTACCGATAACATTGCGTCAAGAGTGCTATATAAGGCTAGGCGATTGCAAGGAACCAAAATGTGGAAATTTCCACAAAAAAAAAAAGGTTAACTAGTAATAAGTTATGAAAACCTCATAGGACCTCTTGAGCTCAGCCAATTTGACACTGCGAACTTCTCCAGCATATGCCTCAATGTCACGCTGGAGCTTGTCTCTTACTCTTTTTGTGTCCCAGTTGGCATGCTTCACTACGGCGTCTGACAAGAGGAAAAAAAAAACACATAATGAATAAGGTTTCAATAAAATTAAATAGTTAACGACAAAAATTATCTCTGTAAGATTTGACTGCTAGATCTTTTGACCACAGAAATTAGGGACTGATCACCAAAATTTGCATGCAGGATTGATTAGGTGGTCTATTACATATACAGATGACAAAATTTGTATATTGTAACCTCATTTATTAGATCGATTGCAGGTAGGAATCTTGGCCAAAAGGCACAGAGTCAGAAAAATTAAAAAGAAAAAAAAATAGTTAAACATTTCTACTGACAGGGCTGGCTGCTGTAGTATGCAGCCAGGGCAATTCAAAACCAAGATATGACCCCATTAAACAGGAAGTAATTGATAAAAATGTCCAAAATAATTAAAAAAAGTGCAATGACAAAAGCACCAAATATGTAGAAAGGTTTTTCTAAGAACAAAGGAACTTTTGGATGTTTCACATATTACAGAATTTAGTAGCAAAACCTAGTCAGAAAAGCCTTTACCTTTTAAATTGGTATCAAATTCAAGCATCGCAGCCTCAGTACAGCTTCGAACAGATGGCGTGAATCCCTTCTTTTCAGCTTTGACAGACCTATCAAGATCGTTCTTGAATTTTTCAAGAGCTCTAGACCTAAAATGTCCCAGCAAAGTCTGGAATGCTGAATGCACATACTGCACGAAAGAGGAAAAACCGAAAGAAAATATCAATATAATAGAAGGGAAGTTAAGCAAACAAAATTTTATAACAGTGCTGAAACAAAGATACTGCAAAGCATAAACTTGAAAAAATTGATAGCATAAAGCGATGCCTGTTCCAAAGTGTAGGATACTGTACCTAATTCATGGAGGCTCTCAGGGGATTCTGAGCTCGTACCCCTTACAAACATTAAGTTTTTTCACTGGTAGAGAAAAAACTTAAATGTCTAGGATAGGTTATATAAACCATAATAAGTTCCACGATTGGCATGTAGTAAGGTCACTAGATCAGGCACTGCTGGAAACCTGTTTAGTTGTAATACGGGCATGTGGGAAAAAAAAATCTACTGTAATAGTACAAAAGCAAAGTCAGTTATAATACTCACATTTACAGCTCTGGTTTCTAGCTGTTGCCGCTTGGCAGTCCTTACGCCCTCATCAAAATAGACTGCTTCAGAGTCATACCTACAAATAAACAAAAGTGTGGTCTAGCCTACATAAATCACACACCACCCAAATATTAACATAAAACATAATTAGTTCTCAAAATGCAGTCCAATTCAAAAAAAAAAAAAAAAAAAAAAAAAAAGATGACCTAATACCAATGCTACATGACATGACAAGTGCCATTACAAAACAAATGTTAAAAAAATTTAAAATTTGGCCTTTAGTCAGTTCATTATGGCTCCTATACTACAGATTATTTCCGTTGAGCGAGGACAGTAGCAATGCACACATTACAGAACACTTAGAAAAAGTGACGTTAGTTGCAGTCTCACTCTGATAAATAGAAATCAAGGATTGAACTAAGTTTCTTTCCGAAGCCTGGTACTGGACCTGCTTGAACAGCTGCATTCAGCTCCAACCAATTCTGAATGAAGAAAGATAAACAAGAAAAACATCAATAGCTGATAAGTTATGATATTATCAGTAAACTCCAAGGAATGTCAGGTAACTTTTGTTGTCTGAAAACTTTACCTCGTCAGAAGTAAGTCGGCTAAGTTTTTCATTTGCAATCTCCTCACAACGCACAGTAGCAACCATGACCTACTTATGGATTAAACTCGATTAAGTTTTATTAAATTAAAGTGATCAGAAAATCAACACAAAACCACAAGAAATTATTCTAGGAAATTTTAAGTAGCTTCTAAAGTAAAACTAGGAAGCCTCAGAATAAATATCAGAACCCTTCAACTTACAGACCTATAAGAAAAGCTTTTCTACAACTCAAAAACATTGGGCTTCTAAGGAAAAAAAAAAAAATTTAGATTAGAAGGCATCCAGCAGAAACCTTGTGAGCAGGAAGATCAAGGTCTTTATTTTCACGAATAACTTTCCAAATTTGCTGTGCACTGAAAGAAAAGCCCGATGCAGGTATCACTCCTGTTCTATCGCCTGCTAAACCACCAGGTGCAATTGAGTTGAAAAACCGTTGCCTTAATTGCGAAACCTGCACCAATAAAATAAGATATAAATAAACAAAGTTAAACGACTTTGATGATTTTGTACATCCAAAATACATATCAGCCATAACTGATAACTGAAACTATCAAATGAAGGGTCCAATCGGAAAATATCCAATCTCACATTTGTGTAAGACAGGTACCGATTGTAAAATATGTTAAATTCAACAATCTTCTTACTAAGATGGCAATTATGTGGGATAAGTTTAGAACTTCACAGAATATAACAATTGCCTAACTGTATGCTTTTGGTGGAAACTTCAACCACCACAAGAACTGTAAGAAAAGAATGACAGTCATGATATGCAAGTTAGAGGCTACAATAATAGTGAACTGGTCAACAAAGGAGGAAAATGCATCTCCAATTATCTATGGATGTCTCAACAAGAAATAAATTCAAAACACAAAATATAATGTGTAAGCTATATAATAAGAGATATATAACCTGCTCCTTGAATTGCTCTTCCTTCTCTTCAAAACTTGGCAAAGCAGTGACTTCCACCTTCATTTCCAAAAAGATAAAAAGAAGTCATATCAGATAACAAAGCTACTTTGAATGGTTTAAATAACCAAATGAATAAAATAACTTACATTAAAAAATTCACTTAGTGGCGTATCCTTGTGCGCTTGTGGCTTAGAAACAGAGTCCCATATCTTGCAAATTGAAGTTCATAATAGCAATAAATAAATAAAATATATAAATGGTCTGCGTAAAATGAATTAAATAGAAACTACATAGAAAATTCATACCTTCTGAATATCTTCCCTTAACACAGGCTCCAGATACTCCATCGGGGTCTAAGGAAAGAAACCCAAAAAAAGTTAATTCAAAACAAAATAAAAGAGAAGCAAAAAGAACAAAAATATTTAAAATTATATATAATACAAACCTTAGTTTTGTCTCGAATCACAAACAGCAAAGTAGTCTTGCGTGGACTGAAAAGGCGCATCATCACCTTCATAAGAATAAAATATGTACAGAAAATTGTAATAATTACAAATATATCCTAGGAACATAATATTATTTTGTAAAACATCCCACCGGTACAACAAGTCCTAAGTGTTGCATAAATTGCTCAAAACATCCCAAATACTTTTACAACAAGTCCTAAGTATGGCAAGTACTTTTATAAAGGAATATACTATTCAGAATCTTCAGGACCAATATAATGTCTTTTAAAAGTTTTGTAATTTTCCAAGCATTGAGATAGCACAACAGATCCTCTCAAAATCTAAAAATTGAAATTGAGTTAGATTTTAGAACCTGAAAAACAGTCTTCAATAGAGGCTTGTTAGCAGCTTGCTCTCGACCTATGTCGTGACACCACCTGTACAGGCCACAGCAGATTAGAAAGAAAGCATACAAGATCACAAAAGGAAAAGACAAGTATTTTTTTATGTCTATAGAGATAAAAATTAAGCGCACATGTTAATCAAAACGATGTCGGAGACTGCAAGGGAAAAAAGGGCAGTTTGCTTTTCAAATGTAGTATCATCCTGAAATAAAAATAATAAACAAACCAGAGAAGGTCAACATATCAAATTTCAATTTTCGAACACTCTCTCCTACTGTTGGTTAATAAAATCCAAGTAGGCCCCCACAGCCATCTTGTTCAAAAATGTTGAAGAGCAGTAGTGCCAGCTCCACAGCTAAGTTTTGATGGGATGTAATTAAATTTGTTTTTATCCATTCGTGGGACTGAGAATTTCTTGCCAAATAAGACATGAAAACTTGGTGAATACTTTCTTAAGAACATGAGGTAATAATTAATGCATTAAGAGTGTTTAACTTTAATTAATTATCAAGCAGACCTAAACAAGAATGAAAAGTTTTATCAAACCATGAAAAAGAAAAATATCAGAAATAACAGAATATCAAGGTGTAACCTCTCCTCTTTCCCTCCCATCTGTACCCTCCAAGTCCATGACTATAGTGCAAGGCTCAATGCCAATGCCTTTCGCTATCCATATGCCTTTTGTAGTCTGGCTCCTATAAACCGAAAAAAAAAAAAAAATCAGACTTAAAGAAATGGTTCCCTCCTTTTGTAGTCTGGCTCAATGCCAAGATAAAGTGCTGGTCACATGTTAGCATGTCAAAAAGTACATCTCCATACTAGGTATATGTACTAGTATCAAGCAGATTAAGCCAATTTATGGCTTCCCACTGGTTACTGCTGAAACATATGATGTTCAGCCCAGGCCAATACCTCCCATGTAAACTGGATAACAAAGAAAATGGCATAATTTTACCACAATCAAAGTGATGTTAATTTGGTTTGGATCTGGCATGCTACCTGCATTAGACCTGACATGTTTGGCTATACATATCAAATACCATGCTCAAAGAAGAATGTAATAAAGGAACTCCAAAGAATTTCAAAGAAGAGAAATATTGTGAGCATTACCGTCCTCTAAAAGCATCCATTTCTCTGAAACTAGTCTTGAATAGATGATTAAGCAATGTGCTTTTACCTATCAACCAACAAGTAAAAAGAAAGCAAATTAACATGTGAACTCATAAGTAGACAAATTAAGCAATTTCTCAGTAACAGCAAAGCCCAGAGTTAAACACCTATTACAACAATAACCCATTCCTGGTATTGGGTAAAATCAAAACCATTTCGGCATTTTCCAAGTCCAATTCAACAATTTAATACAAATGAGGAGGCCATACCGCTGCTTTGTGGGCCCATGATAGAGACGACGGCGTAGGAGAGGCCGCAGTCGGCCAGCCTGACCTCCTTGATGAACTTCTCTAACCCCTCCACGTTGAACTTCCCATCTCCATCGATCAGCTGCGTCGAGCCGCAACCATCGCCGTTCATTTTTCTCGCCAAATCCCTTCCGTGACACTAAGCTAAATTCAAAAGAGAGGAGAGGAGAGGCCCCGAGATGAATCGAATAGAATAGAATTACATTACACGTAAGATGTTATATAGGTAACAAAAGTTAGTTTACATTTTCTGTGCCTGGTCATATATGTTGCTACCTTTAAGCGGGTCAAGATGAATAGGTAACAAAAGTTACTTCTTTTCCGTTCTTCTCTGTCTCTCTAGTCTCTCGACTCTCCCTCTCTCCTGTCTCCTGGTCCAAGGGAGATGTGATTTTGTACAAAATTTCCTACAGAAAGACAGGCACGAAAGACAGGAATGTAACAAGTTCCCCAAGTCAATTTCGTACATAACTTTCTGTAACGGGTGGTGCAAGAAGTTTATATCCCTTTACTGTGACCTGGTATAGGAACAGTAACAGAGAACTACAACCAGGAAATGAATTTCAAAAGAAGCCGTAATGGTGGAGTGCTGAGGAGGTAAAGAATGGGATACCACAATAATGGGCTTTGCTTTCTAGCAACGGCCCAACCAACTACAACTGCAGCACAGCAACAGAAGAATACGGATTCTGGCCATGTTCAGCAACAGCTTTAAAGCTTTTTCATCTTTCGAGTTTAATGCATTTAATGCATTTCGGCAATCCGGGGGGCCCTTTTGGATCTCATCTCAATCGGATGATTCAGATCATTGATTATTATGCTATTTTATATGATTCTTCAATTAGCAATTGATGCCGAGATTGCTTTATACAATATTTTATATAACTTTATTAAAAGGAGGGTTCCGCTGCTCCAATAATTTGTGATCCAAAAATAAGCCACAATCTCATCCGCACATCTCATTTAGATTAGCGATCTAGATTAATTATGCCTCCGACATTTTGTTTCCAAAATAATGCGCCTTAATCGTCTCCAGCAAACAAAATTAACGATCTCTCCAATTTTCCTCCGAAAATTACTGCCATGGCTTCCCGCCATGATGCTCTTTCTCCTTCCAGCAATGCCCTTTCTTCTTCCCGCTTTACCTTTTCTCCTTGATGAAGAAAGCGAACACAGGGTGGCTCCTTCCCCGAAATTTTTATTAACAGAAATTAAGAAATTTAAATATCGAGATTGAAGAACGCTTTAAACTTTTTTCCAAAAGTAGGAATTCCGTTGTTTTTCGTAACGTCCAGAGGCCGTTATCGTCCATAACGGCCCGATTAGCGATTTCATTAACCCCCGCAGAATCCAGAACAAAGAACCAAACAAAGCTGGCGGAAAAAAAAAAAAAGGCCGTTATTGTCCATAACGGCCAGGGGAAAAAAAAAAATGCGGGCCGTTATGGACGATAACGGCCTGGGAAAATTGCGTAAAAAAATTGAAAAGGCCGGGCCGTTATAGACCATAACGGCCAGATGAAAAACCGGAAAAAAATCAAAAATCCTGGCCGTTATGGACAACAACGGGCTGTCGGCAGCACAGTGAAATCTTGGAACGTTATTCTCCCTAACGGCCAGGGTCCATCCGGAAGAAAAGTTCAAATCTAGACGTTATGCTCCATAACGGCCAGGGTCCAGCCGGAAGAAAAGTTTAAGTCTGGCCGCTATTGTCCATAACGTCTAGATCACTATAAATAACTCCAAATGTCTGTTAAAAAATCGTAAGTCTCTTAAAATACTTTCCAAAAATAGCATCCTCTCATATATTTTTGTCTCTGCTGAAAAAAAAAAAAAAAATTTTGCTCATTGCTTCCCTTAAAAATAAGAAATCATCTATACATACATGCACAAGAAGAGAGGAGTACGTACGACAAGAGACGACGAATACATCTTATCCAGACATTGGTTGACAAAAGACTCTATATAGAAGGTAAAATTTTAAATTATCTGTCATGTATTTAGATTTGTAATTTATATTGAATGAATTTAATTATGCATGGTATTAATTGATTAAAAAAAATAGTAATGTTAATATCAAATAAATTGCAATATAAATAAATAAATAAGTTATTGTATGCTTAATTAATTTACTGATTAGAAAAAATATTATACAAATTTACTAGTTTTAATTCTTAGTAACTATTGAGTAGAGTAATTAATTAATATTTATTGTGCATTCGTGTAATAATAAATTATATGTAATTTATTCGTTATTGTACAGACTAATTTATCAAAACAGTTAATCATGCTCATGTTGAGGGTACTTAATTTACTGATTGGAAAAAATATTATAAAAATTTACTAGTTTTAATTTTTCGTAACTATTGTGTAGGGTAATTAATTAATATTTATTGTTCATTCGTGTAATAATAAATTATATGTAATTTATTCGTTATTGTACAGACTAATTCATCAAAACAGTTAATCATGCTCATATTGAGGGTTCTTAATTTACTGATTGGAAAAAATATTATAAAAATTTACTAGTTTTAATTCTTAGTAACTATTGTGTAGGGTAATTAATTACTATTTATTGTTCATTCGTGTAATAATAAATTATATGTAATTTATTCGTTATTGTACAGACTAATTCATCAAAACAATTAATCATGCTCATGTTGAGGGTTCATTTCGGTGGTGAAATACGGCAAGGTCGTAAAGGAGCGGAGTATAACATTCGTCCGAGATTCTCATTGGTGGCAACTAGTGAACAAGGTTGGATCCATGTGAAAGGTGAAATTTATCGCCAGCTTGGATATTCTGAGAGTGAGTACAACCTGAAAGTACTTGCACGGGTTAATGTTGGTACAACAACCCGACGTTTTTACGAGATAATAGAAATCGTGTGCGATCAGACTTGGAGAGGTATTTAAGACCAAAGTATGCTTGCCAGAACCCAGTATTGTTATATCGATTTATACATTGAGTTGGTTCCAATTGTCGGTTCAATGCAATCGCAATTATTCGTTGATAGTGTGGTACCGGAGACACAACCAGGACATGTACATACCCAATACAATGTTTCACAAGCTGGTCCAAGTGCCTTCCAACCCTATCAGACACAAGAAACACCGAGGCGAGACCTTTATCTGAGTCCTTATCCCGATGTAAACGATTTGTCACCGCATGTTCAGGCAGATATGGGTTGGGCAGAGTACAATAATCAGGGCAGTCCTTGGGTTGAACCGCCGATGGCAGGTGATCCTCGTAATGATGCTGATGACGCGCCGCAGACTGATGACGAAGATGACGCTGACTCATGTGAGGATGATGCCGATTGGGATACGGGAGCTGATGACGAAGGGGATGTCCCGCCTGATACCCCTCCACAATCGCAAACACAACGTGTCCAAGGTCCACGTTTTCCCATATCTGATCGCGATAGGAGTCACCCGGTGGGAAGTTTCAATGACACCTCGGGATTCCAGGAAGCAGATGTCTCCTACTTCGGTAGGACCCAACATATCCATGATCCACTTGGTGTAGGCAAGGAGTACTCTTCGAAAGATGCTCTACGATTGGCCATAAATAGCTATCACGTTAAAGAAAATATTGAAATAAAAACTACTAGTAGCAACAGAACCTAATTGATAGTCGACTGCAAGGACAGCAGGTGTAACTGGCGTTTGTATGCCAAATCAAGGTTATTTTCATCTACGTGGGAAATTAAAACAATTAGAGCACCACATACCTGCAATGCCGATGCTTCACGTACCGATCATGCACAATTAACTGCAAAAATAATTGTCGATTGTATAAGACAAGATGTTAGGGAAGATGTTTCATTAACCATCAATCGCGTTAAAGGGCTATCCGTAAGGATTACGGGGGAGTTACTCCCAAATATAACAAGCTGTGGCGTGGCCGAGAGCTGGCAATCACACAAATATTCGGTAGTTGGGAAGGCTCTTACAATCTTCTCACCCCAATGTTGGAAGCAATCAAAAAAGATAACCCAGGAACCAAGTATGGAGTTGCGCACGTACCCATGGAAAATCCGCGAAAAAGGCTGTTTAAGGCAGCTGTGTGGGCTTACGGTCCGTGCATTGCTGCAGTGCCTCATCTCAGGCCGATCATTAGTATTGATGCATGTTTCCTGTCTGGCCGGTACCAAGGCAGATTGCTGATGGCGTGCGGTTATGATGCTGAGAACCAGTTGCTTCCTCTGGCTTTCGCATTAGTCGAGGAAGAAAGATTCGAGACATGGGGATGGTTCATGAGGTGGTTGCGTCTGGAGGTAATTGGAAACAGGTTCATGTGTGTCGTTTCTGATCGACACATGGGGATCAAGAAAGTATTCACCGATAGATACGGTGGTTGGTACGAGGAAGGCGGCGAGTGCGTTCACAGATTGTGTACACAACACATCGCCGAGAATTTGATGAAAAAGGTGCACAACAAAAAAATTTGTGAACTATTCAAAATACTTGCATGGAAAAAGAAGCCACGAAGATTCGAGGAGTTCTTCGAACTATTACGGAAGAGAAGTCCAGATGCAGTGGAATACTTAAATAATGTCGGTAAATACCAAGATTCAAATCATAATGAGGTCTCTAAACCATGGAAGGTGTATCAGACCATGGACGGTGGTGCCCGTTGGGGAATTATGACTACTAATGGGTCTGAATCGTTGAACGCCGTGTTCAAAATAAGTCGAAGACTGCCAGTCGTTGCACTCGTGGAAGACACCTACTACAAGTGTCTCGCTTGGTTTAACGAAAGACGAGCGAAAGCGGTGGCTCGCATAGCTGATCAACAACTTTGGTCAGCGCGAGTTGAAGAACTGTTGAGAAAACGAATTGGGAAATGCTTACCAATGAAATCAATGCCAGTTGGTGAGCACGGTGAACACGAGGTCAAGGTAAAAGATGAGAGAGTCGTATATAAAGAACGAGACGGAAATTTTAGTTACAGAAAGGAGACCTTCAAGTATAGGGTGGACATACGTGACGGAAACATAGTAGAATGTGTATGTCTGAAACCACAACTTACGGGTATACCGTGCGCTCACGTACTCGCCGTGTGTAGAGAACGGAAATACAACCACAATTTATTTGTGCATCATTTGTACTTCGCGAGCACACTTGCTGAAACTTGGAGTGGCCAATTCCACGGCTATGCCAACCAATGTGATTGGCCAACCATGGGCTCTCAAACTATTGTCCCGGATAAAGACAGAATCAAGAAGGGTAGGAGAAGGCACAACCGAATAGTGATGACAATGGATGAAATGCAGGGAAGGAGATTAGGACACCAAGCAAGACGTTCTACGTCCGACAGGCGTACAGCAGGTTTGTTAATTTTATTTTCATTAGTGAATTTTGGTTTCATTCTCATTTGAAATATATGTATACAATATATAAATTTTGAATGTTGTTATGTTGGTTCAGAGGCTTCGTCAAGTAGGACAACGGGACAACAAGCTAGACAGTCTACGTCTGACATACATGCAGCAGGTTTGTTGAACTTTGAACATTAACAACTTTTTAATTGTTCTTAATCAAAATGGGTGTATTCTAATTAATGTTTTGGCATATTTCTTTCAGGAACATTTTCTAGTTACAGTCGAAGATGAAACACTATTGCAGTCGCATATTTTCATAATTTATTTGGAATTGACAATTATTATCCATTTTGTAATTCACTTGGACTTATCCATTTTGTAACTTATTTAGATTATTTAGAATTTGATTTTTTATGTTGACCTCTTGAATGTCATCTTAGTACGTCAAAATCGAGTGCATATTTTGATTCATGTTTTAATTCATTTTGTTAGACGAGAAGGATGGACAGTAACAATCGAAGCAGAGGGAAAGAGAAGTCGATAGCGAGAGGTGGTAGGTCGTCCGGTCGTGGCCCAGCGAGAGGAGGGTCAACTAGTGATCAAGGTAAATGTCCGTGGAAAAATGACAAGTGTGCAGGATGTCCAAGATGCTGGTTCATAAAACCGGGATTGTATGAAATTTCGGACGATGACTTTGTAGAAAACCCCTACGGCTATTCTTCGAAAAAAAAGAAGGTTGATCCAGAGCCTCCAGCATCGGACGATGAGTTCGTTCCGTGTACTTATACTGGTAGACCTACCACTTCGTCTGATGTGATTCATCCAGAATCGACAAAATCCGATGATGATTTTGTCCCATGTACTTTCAAGGCTCGTTGTAAGAAGTAGTACTACTTATTACGAATTTCATCAAGTACATCACATACAAATAACATAACACATACAAATAGCATAGTTCACATACAAATAACATAACACATAAAAAATAACATAGTTCACACAATTACAAAAAACATAACACATACAAACGTAGTTCATATCAATACAAATAATATAGTTCATACATGGAACAAAATAATAAGTGAATAGCAACAACATACATGGAACGAAATACCTAATCAAAAGTGAACCTGTCCGGATGATGGCGCGCTCTAGCTGGGTATCTGCGTGCTGGCTCTTGTTGTTGTTGTTGTCCTCTCCTACGCCTGACGTAAACATTATTGTATGACGGGAAGCCAAACAAGCTCTCCACCGCTTGAGTACGTGGCGTAACGTCCTGACTAGGTCCTGCATCGTACTGTGTACCAGTAACAACTGGCGAGGGAAACCTGATATGATCTTCCGGACCCTACAACAACCAACGAAGTATTTACCATGCATGTTCGATGATTATTTAAATAAAATTATAATTTTGAAATAATTACCTGGTAAACCTGACTAGGTCCTGCATAGCTCATGTATGGCTCCTCGTTGGTAGAGGCATGTTGGACTGGCGGGTTTCCTAACTCATCCCAAGTGACAAACTCATCCGGTCCCTATAATAAATACTTTACTATGGTAATAAACGTATCGAACAATTATTTTAAATTTCAATTTTTTTGATTCCGTAGGTTTCTTTAGTCTTGATTCTAGAGTCACTGTTTGCCTTTTTTTCTTTTTTAAACCTTCCGTCCCAACTTTCTTTTATGAAATGAATCGAATTCCATAAATTTCTTACAACTCTGATAGAATTACCTGGTAGACTTGACTAGGCCCTGCGTCTGTTGCGTATTGCCCCTCTTGTGTAGGAAACTGATAGTTGTCAAGTAACTCTGACATGAATCCAGGTGTCTCATTCCAATTGAAATTATCTACTCCCTACAACAATAATTTAGTTTTCAATAAATATAGTCGACAATTGGTTAAAAAAAATCTACGCCGTTGAGAATAATTACCGGATCGACCTGGCTGGGCCCTGGGTTGTCCCGTGCAACATTGTCATATGTGGCCCCGGCATGATCCTCCGATCCCTATAAAAAATATATCACTATTTTAATAAACATAATCGACGATTATTTAAGGTGTTGCAAAGTTTTATACACTTACCGGAGCGACCTGTGCGAGATACTCCATCAACCCGACCTCCGAGTTTATCCACTTTTCTCGATAGTGGGGATCATCATCTCGGGGTATGTCGGGTACCGGTTCTTGACCAGGTGGAATATCATCAACTGGAATGTCATCGATGTTGGCCGGAAGATCGGCAGCTCTTAACATGCTTTGGTATTTAGGCTCCATACCATGGTCTCTGAGAAGGCCACAACTCATTTTAAGCAAGGCCTTCCCCATCTATTTATTAGTCTTTGTTTTTGCCAGAGCTATACCGTACGATACTAACTTTAGCCCTCGTAGTGCCTGTACAATAAAAAAAGTTAGTAACCTACATGAAACAATAATATCATAAAATAAATATTTCTATCAATAAACTAAAACTTACATCACGTGTGGATTTCGGAGCACTGGGAATGTACCCTACTTCGCCATGCTCATCTCTGTATTCAGGAATTGGATTATCAAGACCTTGTATGCACCTTCTTTCCAAGAAGACATTATGCATACCGTTATTCTGAAACCAACTGCGAAACGGAAAAAGCTGGTCGTCCGTCCATAACCCCGTCGGAACAACCAAGTGATCGGTGGGATGAGATGCCTGTTGTACGTAAGTGTGGTGCTTAACAGCCCAATTTTTCCGGCGCTCATTGACACTGTGAACAATATTATGCAACCGGCGTACCTCGTCCTCGTGCAACGACGGTGCGGGTGGGATGACATACGCAAATCCAAACTGACGCATCACTCGATTAGGATAGTACTGCTCAACTATCCAGAAGTGTATCAGTGGCACACCAGCTAACCACACATCGCTCTCCTCGTGAACCCGTGCTGGCAACCGACACGGAATCTCCTCCAACAAATACTTGTAAGGCTCCCATCTCACCATGTAATCTTCTAGATCTTGCAATTGGCTACGGAAGTAACCAACTCCAGCCCGATTGTGAGCTTGCTTGTAATCATGGAGACAACACCACATCTCTCCGATTGCAGGACACCTGCAATAAAAAATTTCAGAATCAACCCCAAACATAATAAACGACAAATTAAAAAATGTAATACATTTTTTTTACTTACTTGGCTAAATCCGGGGAGCCCCAATTTGGAGTCCATCCGCCTACGGGATTAGGACGGCCGGTCGGTAATCTCGACCAACACCACTGCTGCAGAAGAAGAACAGGTCCATACATAGTTTTTGGCTTGCGCTCAACGGCAACACACAAGCTCCTATAGAGTAGTGCTAGAACAGCACCACCCCAGTTGTATTGCTCTGCTGCGTCAAGATTGTCGAGAAATTGCAGATACATGACCGGAACCGAATCTCCAGAAGAATCGGCAAAAACTACAGACCCAAACAAGTCAAGTATGTACGCCCGAGTGTACTGGCGTACCTGCTCCGCTGTAGGCTGGTCTGGCATGACAGGAAAATGATTGCGCAATTTCTTCAGGCAAATTGAATATCCAGATGTCACATACACTCCTGATCTCTTCTTCGTCTTAAGCACAGCCTCTGCACTCCCAGCTCCAAGAAGACGATTCACTAAGTGGTACGCATCAAAGTCTGCAAAACCAGTCACCGGGGTACCCTTTATTGGCAACCCCCATAGGCATGAAATATCTTGTAGTGTCACCGTCATCTCTCCCACGGAAAGGTGGAAAGTATGCGTCTCCGGTCTCCATCGCTCAACGAGGACAGCGAGAAGCCATTTGTCAATATTTATAGATTTCATCCGAGAAATCTGAAACAAACTGAGCCTACACAAGTATGGTGCGCACTCCTCGTGATATGGAATCACACACCGGTGCCCTCGAACATCCAACCCATTATATGCCTGTCATTGTTATACAATTTGATTAAAATAAAATATCGTAATTCAAACATTTATATCTTTTTATAAAAAAAATTGTGAATTTTGGATATAATATGACTCATTGATTAACTTACAGTATCAGAGAACAACGAAACTTTATGTTGTGCATGCGGCATCCATAACAATTCGCTAAATTTTTCTGCTTGCAAATTCTGATTTGGTGGTGCCTCATATGCATCTTGAATGTCAGGGTCATTCGGATCGCGGCTGCTTGACATCCTACCATGCATAATATTTCAAATAATTTATCTTTAACATCAAAACTAAAAGAAGTTGAACACATATTATACTAATTTAATTCATATGCAATTTAAAAATATTACAAGGAGTTGACCAGACATAAATGTACACAAGTATTTGATCAAATCCAACTAAAGTATACAACAAACATGTAAAAATAAAATACACTAAATTTGGTACAGATTTTTTATATTAAAACTAAGCTAAGGCAATGGCACAAAATTATACCTAACTCATAAAATTAAACCCTAATAAAACCTAGCAATTTCATATCAAATTAAAACTAATTTGATACAATTTCACACAATTTGATACGATTTCACACAATTTGATACGATTTCACACAAATCAAACCTAATTTCACACAAATTAAACCTAATTTAATACAATTTTACACAAATTAAACCTAATTTTACCCAATTTGATACAATTTCACACAAATTAAACCTAATTTGGTACAATTTTGATACAATTACACAGAATTAAACTTAGCAATAACTCTCACAACAAATTAAACCATAACAATTTACTAAGTTTAAAAAAAAAAAAAAAAAAAAAACCTGTTTTTTTTGCTGTCCTGTCGCTATTCTGGTGCTGCTGGCCGCAGAGGTGGAGGAAGGCCTGGCCGTTATGGAGAACAACGGCCAGCAGCGTTTTCTTTTGGCGCTGGATGGAGAGCAGAGGCGGAGTTCCGCGCGGTTTGTTTTTGTTTTTTTTTTCTCTAAGTTTGGCGGAGAGGAGACAGAGAGCGAGAGCGGAGCGGACAGAGAGATTAATTCGATATAGAGACCTGGCCGTTATGGACAACAACGGCCAGGATTTTTGAATTTTTCCGATTTTTTTCCCTGGCCGTTATCATCTATAACGGCCCGACCTTTTCTTATTTTTTCGGCAGTTTTCCAGGCCGTTATCGTCGGTAACGGCCCGAGATTTTTATTTTTTTTTCGGAGAAAGTCTGGCCGTTACGGTCCGTAACGGCCCGCGATTTGTATTTCATAAATCACACATGCTAATCAGATTGTAAATCGGGCCGTTATTGTTGAGAACGGCCTCTGGACGTTACGAAAAACAACAGAATTCCTACTTTTGGAAAAAAGTCTAAAGCGTTCTTCAATCTCGATATTTAAATTTCTTAATTTCTGTTAATAAAAATTTCGGGGCTCCTTCCTCCGCCTGGCTCTCTAGTCAACTAGCCCAAGCTTCATCACCGGTCATGGCTCCAAGCTTCGTCCAACCTTCTTTTCCGCCATCTTCATGCTATGATGTAATATATTTTATGCACATCCTCCAATCCCCATTAGATTTTTTAACGAGCATAGGGTTTGCCATCCACTCAGGACAGTCGACATTCCGGATGAACCCTGCCTCAAGTAGTTTTTCGACCTCTCTTTTGACGGCTAGCTGCCTTTCTTCCCCCATATTGCGCTTCTTTTGTTGAATTGGTTTTAAGCCAGGCTTGATGTGCAGTTTGTGCTCGACTATCGATCTGGGGATCCCGAGCATGTTGGCGGCGATCCAGGCGAAAACCAACTGGTTTTCCTGTAGGAATTTGATCAGCTCGTTCTTTGCATGTCCCTTCATGGCAATTCCGATGTTCAATATCTTTCCTCCTCCCAGATCCATTTGTTCGACTTCATCGGCGGGTTCCAAGTGAGCTTTGGACTCGGCTTTGTCGGTAGGGTCCAGCGAGATTGGGGTATTTGGTGGCATGAAATCACTGCTAGAATTTAGTTGTTTCCCGGAGTGATGAGGTTTAACGCCCGGTTTGTCTACTTTGTGGACTGAGCCATTGTGTCCTTGGAGAGATGTCAGATAGCACTCGCGGGCTATCCTTTGCTGTCCACATTCTTCGCCGACTCTGTGATCGGTATGTAACTTAATCTTTAGATGAGGAGAAGATACTATGACACCTATCTTATTTAATGTTCCTCGCCTGAGAATGGCATTGTAGGCGGAGGTGGGGGGTCGACGACGAGGAAATTCGCCATTACTTCTACTATTTGGCGCGGTGTCCCAAACACCACCTTCAACCTTACCATTCCTTTGGGTCGCAGGGTATCCCTCGTGAAGCCGATGAGGGGTGAAATCATCTTCTCGAGTGCATCGTTCTTATATCCCATCTTTTCGAAGGCTGACAAGTATAGGATGTCGGATGAACTTCCTGTGTCAACAAGAACTCGTTTTACCCTGTGTATGTCGATTTTTAGATTTAAGACTATGGGGTCGTCATGCGAAGCGACGATCTCGCCTTGGTCTTTTTCAAAAAATGTTATTACTTCATCTGTCCGGGTCCTTTTCTTTTCAGAAGTCTGTTCCACATTTAACACGGTGGGGTACGATTTGAGCCTATCTCGAGGTGACACCAAGTGAGGATAGGTCTTGTGACCTCTGCTGATCACATTGATCACAGGGCTCTTTTGGCTTGCCGGCCTCGACGGGGGTTCCCTTGCGGGGTCTTGTTGGTGAAGCGTTGTGAGTTGCCGCTTGGATGGGGGGCCACGGCTGCATCTGCTGAACAGGGGGATTGGTAGCCGTGATTGGGCCCATTAAGGATATACCCCCCGGGCTCCTAGAGTATACGTTCCTGGATCGCCTCCTTGGGTAAGTTGTCCGGGAGGGGTCACATAGGTGTGTTGTGGACCCGCCGGGGTGTATGGCGAGTAAGAGTAAGTACCATAATAGTACATCGGTGCTTACAGGGAGTAGTACGGTATGAAGGGTGGTTGCTGGGAGCCGACCCAGGGATTTTGCTCAGTGAAAGGTGACCGGGCCGAGTTTGGCCTGATTATTAGCGGTCGAGTGGTGTTGTGGGGACCCGTGTTGCGAGGTTGTCCCTGTATAGCATTACGAGGTCGAACTGTTGGATTGGAAAGTATGGTTCCCAGTGGTCGGGGATTTCTCGAGGGAGTTTCCCCTACCGGCGTCACAAGATGCCCACTTGGCGCCAAACTTGTAAAAGGTTGGGTGTTATCTCCTCCTTGGGAATTGTTGTCGATTCCTGGTGGAGGCGGGATTGAGGCGCCCTGTTGATCCATCTAGTTCTTCAAGCTTGAGCTAGGAATAACCCCACGGTAGTTGATACGTCTTATCTCGGAGAGAGTAGGCCATATATGATCGGGCTTTTGGGTTGGGCTCGCTCTACCTCGGGATGGCAGACCGAGATGAGAACGAGTTTAGAACTCGGGGTGGTTTTTGAGATATTTGGACTCTGACTTATGCGATATCTCTTTTAGCGAAAAGTTTTGACCCCTGTTTAATGGGTCTTCTTGCCTTATATAGGTTGTCCCATAATTGCTATTCCGCGCGGATATAGGAGATTGAGCGGTTATGTTAACCGTGACAGCGGTTATGTTAACCGTGACAACGGTTATCCCACATATAGGCGGTGTATGCCGAGTTTGGGCTGAGGCCACACTCACTAGGCTTTACGCGGCTTTGTTGGGCCTTGTCTTGATGGTTTTTGCGCTTTTCTCTTTAACCCCGGGTTGGCCTCTCAAGGAGGTCTGAATCCCGAAACCTTCGTGGCCCATTGTGGGTTAGTTGAGGGCCTTGGGAGCATGACCCTATCACCCGTGTTAAATTTCTTTAAAAATACTGAATATATCTGTGTGGAGCAGTATAGACCTTGTAGTATTATCTTCTTTGTTCATTTTAGAGATGAAGTCCTGCTACCAGACATTTTGAATAAAAAAGAAGAAGATTTCTTTCATTTATTTTTTTTCAAGCTTGCTCTGGGAGGAATTAATTAGAATAACCTGAGGCATTGTTCTTTATTCAAGATAATCTAAGACTTCAATACATCTTTCAAATTTGTTTAAATTTGGTCCCAGTTTTGTTCTGAATACTAATAAAGAAAGTAGCTTGGACAACTAGTATATATAATATACTTTCTTAAATTGATATTAAATTTCTTTAGATTTGCAAAGAAAAATGAAAAACTTTCAACATTATGACAGTTCTGTTAATCAAACAAACCTTCTTTTGAATACTCCTATTTTAGATTATTGGTACAATCCAGTTTACAATAAATTTATTTTAGCTTCTTTTATACAAGCTTATGTGATGTAAGTTTTCACTAAATATTTGTTTGTATTAGGACGATGCTTTTATCCATGATGAGATGGAGATAGATATTTCTCGTGAAGATAATACAAATAAGAACGATTCTACATCCAAGAAGAGTGGTAAGGACTTTGTCCCAAAGGAAGGCATGACGTTTGCGTCGCTCGAAGAGTTTGAAGGTTTCTGTCACAACTTTGCCGTATCGGAGAGATATACAGTACAAATAAGGAGGACCGTTAATTTTGCTCCAGATAGACTTCGATACCGTCAGTATG
The DNA here is from genome assembly GCA_025461125.1 of Carex kokanica. Lineage (NCBI taxonomy): Eukaryota > Viridiplantae > Streptophyta > Magnoliopsida > Poales > Cyperaceae > Carex > Carex kokanica. The sequence goes on along the minus strand of JAJGRX010001322.1, from coordinate 85,113 downwards.
TATGCCTCGTTGCTTTTGGTATATTCATAGAACATGTGATTTTGGTATAATGATAGAAGGGCATTTTGGTCATGAGTGGACCTTTTTTTTTTAAAAAAAAAAAAAAATAGGCAGCAGCTGACTGTGTGATAGATATATTGAATACAGCTCAATTCAGAGTCTTTCAATCATTGACAATTCTGTTCTACATGTTGAAATTGTATTCCTAGTTTCTGTCTCATATGTTGTAATTTTATTCAAACTTTCAGTTTTGTTCATTTCTTAGTACTAGTTCAATGTTTTTTAATCTTTTTCACATCTAGTGTATACCTCATTTTTATTCATTTTGTATATGCTGGTATCAAATATTGCAAACATATGTGATATTTTGATCATTAAGATCTAACTTTGGCAATTTCAATAACTTCAAGGGGGTAATGTAAAGTTACTGTCTTATATGTCAGAAAATATGTTTCCATTTAGTTTCAGATTCTTTTGTTTGTTTCAGTTTTATAACAATGTAGAGAGGAAATGGACGGCACTTCAAAACATGGATCTGAGTTTACTGTACTTATTTTTACTTTGTTATGTAGTGTTGCTTAAGTGAATAATTCTTCCATATTTACCCCCTTTGAAATATCATATTGTATTAAGTAGAATTTTGACATATATATATTATATGCACATATACAAATTCACACAACCCAACATCTCTTTTATATTACGCCACATAAACAGATACAAAACTGACCAAAATATATATCTTGAAGCAAGAAAAATCAATATAATAAAACTAAGATTTCGAGCTAAATATTTCATCAATTCACTATTCTTGAAAGGTACAGTACATACAAGCACTCTTATCCAATTTATCCTAAAGATTACAAAAGTTGTTGATTATATCATTCTTCCTTGATTTCTTCTCTATGCTATGCTTCAGCCTAAATAGTAGAAGGAGCTCTGCCAAATGCCTTTGAAATCTTCATGCCTTTCTTCGCAGATATGCAATATTTGCAAAATTTAGTGAGCCTTAACTGAAATTAGCAAAATTCCAAATGAATGGGCCTAACTACTAAAATTGTAGAGTGTGATGCATATTCAACTTCTAGACAACTAACATTAAAATTGTCGGTACTAGTGTGATGGTACCAGTGAAAAATAGTACCAGTACAATACAAATACATGATCATCATCACTCTGTACGATGATTCTTGTTCTTCTTCTACTTTTCATCTTCTCGACGAAAAAGCAAAATTAAGGAGGAAGAGCGAGAGGAGTTGAGAGATGGCTAAGCGGCTCGACGGCTCGAGAGAGCGAGAGGGGAACTGGAGAGGACTGAACGAATTTTGTTTCTCGCTGATCAACAATTAGATCCAGTACAAATCTTGACGCGAGATGTGCGGATCAGATTGTGGCTTATTTTTGGATCACAAATTATTGGAGTAATTTATATGGTTTTTATTTTTTATCATATTGTAACCAGTGTTCTAAATAGCGCGCTATAGAGGTGTTTTTGGACCCCAAACGCTACGCTATGACATCAAAATGCGCTATTTGCACTACGGCCGCTATACCGCTATAGCGGTCCGCTATTTGCGCTATACAATATGGGTTTTTTTTTAAGCAATTTATATGGGTTTTAAATAAAGATCCAAAAAAGCTCAAATCGAAATTGAATTTGTTGCTACTTGCTACAGATAAATTAATTTGAAATTGGGAATAGAAATTGAAATTTTAATAGAAAAAAAGTCCAAACCAAAATTAAAATTTGAATAGAAAAAAAAATAGATTATGTCATGAATCATGATGCTTAAGTTATTTTTAATAGGAAAAATCGATAGTTTATGATATTACTATGGATATTTTGAACCGCAATTTGGACTTTGTACGGGTTCAATATGAATATTATAATTTCTTAATTACTTAGGTGTTATTTATTGTTCTATGAGACTTTAGATAATGTTGATATTTAGTACAAATATTGAATATACGGAATGTAAAAAAAAATGTTATTTGGAATAGCTTTCGCTATAGCGACGCTATTCGTTATAGCTTTTTTTGTAGCATTCCAGCTATGACGCTATAAACGCTATTTAGAACCTTGATTGTAACATGAGATGTTGTATTTGAGTTAGATTATATAAGCTATTAATTTTGTGATATTCATTACTCATTTGACCGTCATTTTTATTAATATCCAAAGTTAATTAGAAATTAATAAATATGTCTAGATTCGCTTGGTTTTATTAAAAATATCCATACCGGCCAGAAAATGGTCGATACCCTTACTATATATATGTGCAATGTTGGCCGAATTTCTCACAATTTATTTTATCAAATTTTACAATATCTCTCCTCAGTTGAGCCATTTTTCTCAGATTTCTCATTTTCTTCTCAGATTTGCAAGTAAGTCCCTCTAATTGTTTAGAAATTATTTTTTAATGCAAAATGGTTGTAAAATGTTAGAATTTGTTAGTAATGTACCAAAATTAGAATAATTAGTTGTAATTAGAGTAATTAGCCAAATTTAGGATTTACGGTTTATGATTTAGGGTAATTTATTGTAATTTAGTATAATTAGCATAGGTGACCATATTTCAACATATTTTAGCATATCTATTATATATATATAATCCTCATAGGGTCTGCTACAGTATATTCTACAGTAACTGCTACAGTATATTCTACAGTAATGCAGTATATTCTACAGTAATTGCTACAGTATAATCTACAGTAAAAACTTTAATATGGTATATAACCGGTATAACTTTATATATAGTTAGAAAATCAGAAATTAATGAATATGGTATACCGGTATAACTTTATACAGTAACAACTTGATTTTGTGATTTTGAATTCATTAATATGGCATTTTGTTTATAACCGGTATATATTCTATAGTAATTGCTATAGTATAATCTACAGTAAAAACTTTAAAAACTTTAATATGGTATATAACCGGTATAACTTTATATATAGTTAGAAAATCACAAATTAATGAATATGGTATACTGGTATAACTTTATGCAGTAACAACTTGATTTGTGATTTTGAATTCATTAATTATGACATTTTGTTTATAAACAGTATATATTCTACAGTAATTGCTACAATATAATCTACAGTAAAAACCTTAAAAACTTTAATATGGTATATAACCGGTATAACTTTATATATAGTTAGAAAATCACAAATTAATGAATATAGTATACCAGTATAACTTTATACAGTAACAACTTGATTTTGTGATTTTGAATTCATTAATATAGCATTTTGTTTATAACCGGTATAACTTTATATATAGTTAGATGTTTATCTTAATAGTTAATTATCTTTTTTTTTCGGTAATATCCTGATACAATCTTTTTACACTCCTCTCGATAATAGCCGCCGAAGCAAAGCGAGACTCACTTCTAGTTTTACCATAATTAGGATAATTAAGCCTAATTTTGGGCAATTTAGCATAATTGGGATAATTAGACCATTTGAACATATTTTACCGACATTAGCCTATTTTAGGTTATTTTAACCGCAATTGGCCTATCTTAGCATATTTTACCATAATTAAGCACATTTTGGCATATTTTAGCATGTATTAGCATATTTTAGTTTAAGTAGTGATCAAGGTAAAAATGAGGGAGAAAAAAACAACTGTCAAGTATGCCGTGATAAAAATAACTGTCAAGTATGTATGATGGAGGAATTTATTAGACGGCCTATTCGGTATAAAATTTCGGACGATGACTTTGTAGAAAACCCCTACGGCTATTCTTCGAAAAAAAAGAAGGTTAATCTAGAGCCTCCAGCATCGCACGATGAGTTCGTTCTGTGTACTTATACTAGTAAGATTTCCACTCCGTCTGCTGTGACTAGTCCAAGTCCGGTCAAATCGTCGCGTTCTAAGAAGTAGTATTGTTATGGTTTAAAATTCTGATGCATTATAGTTTTTTTTATGAAGTAGTATATTTGTAGTTGGATGAAAACAAAAAAACAGGGTCCAAAAAAAAAACAAAAAAATTAGGGTACCTTGTTTATTTAGGAACCGGCCATTTTTGGCCGGTATGAACATTCTAAAAAAACTCAAGCGAATCTAGACATATTTATTAATTTCTAATTAACTTTAGATATTAATAAAAATGACGGCTTAATTATATATGAATAAGTTTAATGCTTAACTGATAAAGACACTTTGAGTAGGTACCGTATGAATACAAAAATACATTCTCTGCAACTGCAACTGCAAGGGAACACCCGCGAAACTTCTTTCTGCCCAATAAACAAAACAAAAAAGAAATACAAAGAAATCTAACCGCGTTTCCGACCAAAATCGTTCGGTGGACTTCTGCGATGTTTCCTGCTCATCCTTTTCATTTCAGCTAAGTTTTCTCGTAATTTTTTCCACTTTGCCATTCTCTCCTAGAAATACTATTACTAGCTAGCAGAGTCCATATGGTTCTCTCGTAATTTATTTGAAAATTAGCGTCTGTTACAGGCTTGCTTACAGCGCATATTATTAGCAAGCGCCAAGGAAAGTGAGATCGATGCTGCCTGGCGTGGAATTAGCGAGGAAGCGGCGGTTTCACAACCACGAGATACAGCCGTGGGTCCCACAGACCCAGTCGCGGGGCGGGGGCCCACTTAAATCCAGCATGGCGGAGCCGGCTATGGCGGCTCGGATAAGGCTCGAGGAGAAGCTGCGCGGTGCAGGTGCTGGTTCAACCTCAACCTCGCCATCCAATTCAAGTTCCAGGTCAGTTAAGTTATCTATTTTTGCAATACCAATATCGACTTGCATGCTAATATATATTGTATGTTTAGATAATTCGGGAGCAAATATATATTAATTGCGTGTTGTTCTTTAGGTTCCTTTTGAATTGTGTTGTTGTACACAACTAACTGCACATATATAGCATTCTTTGAAGTACTGGTGTGCTTGTAATTGCACGCTCTAGCTAATTAATGTCTTTCCCTTAAATTTGCAATTGCTGTTACAGACGGAGTCGGTTTATACATGATGGTGCAAACACATCAAGGCAGCAAAACACGACGACGACGACAAGTATAAATCAGGATGATGTTAAGTCAACTGACAGCCCCTTTTTGAATAGACTAGTATCGAGGGCAGACGAGCTCTGTGCTGTTTGCCTGGAGAAGGTGAGGGGGAAGAAGAAGAAGGTCATGCGGCTTCCTTGCTCTCACAAGTATCATTCCGACTGTGTACTCCCATGGCTGGCTGCCCATCCCGACTGCCCCTGCTGTCGTACCGCTGTACCAGCAACTGTCATGCTTTCCTAACACTCTGCATATTTATTTACCTTTTGGATGGTTCAGAATAGCGCTATATATATTCCTGGGTTAGCGCCAGCCAACCCGGATTCCCTATTTTGTGTTTGGATGGATACCTTTCCCAATGCAATCTCTATCTTGGATTAGCAGCTATATATTCCGCTATTCCAATAAAATATTGGGTTAGCGTTGGGTTAATTAACAGCCTTGGGTTAGTTTGAGTTAGCTGCTAACCCGCCCAACACGTGCTGGATGAATGTGTACAGAGAATAAAATCAATTTGGGGAGAAGTAATTAATGTAGTGAGATTTACCTAGCATGTACTAAGATCCGTCTCTGTTTCTGTGTTGTAAGGTGATTTTGTTAATTTGTATTGTTGTCAATGTGACACCGTCTCTTAAAAAGGACGTGAATAAACAAATTAAGGTCAAATTAAGATTGGTCTAATCTGAGTGAGGTTTGAAAAATTAATGGTGGTGTTAAGATCGATCGCAACTCTATTTAAGTTGTTTCCTTTTTCTTCACTGTGAACTGTGAAGGTAAACATATATAACGTATTCCTTTTTTATTGAGAATTAATATATATATATATGTTGCACTTTATTTATTAATAAAGTGGTCTTATTGAAATATATACCTCGATCGAGTGCTAGGCTAGCTACCTAAAATCCTAAATGTTGAGACTTCCCTGCCAACTGTTCACCGTACGTATTTTGATCGAGGATCGATATCGTTTCTATCTGTCCGTATTTGTAACATAGTATATATTTATCCAATGCAATGCAGTGTTGTAAATAACGCTCACATTAATAGAACAGTCCTACCATACCAAGCAAGCCATTTAATTATACAAAATAAATATCCACACAAACAGAGCCAGTATAAGCAAACAGCAAGCTCTAGGCCTCGTTTGCTCTGGAGAGAGTCAGGAGAGCGAGAAATAGGTTGATGATGTCGAGATATAGAGCGATTGCGGCCCATACGTATTCGTCGTATGTATAACGCTTCATCAGGTTGTCTGTGTCGTAGATGATGTAGCCGCAGAAGATCACAGCTGCCAATGCGCCGTAGATGGATACGGAAATTCGATTCATTGGCAAGAAAAGCTAAATATATCAAAAATTAATGACGATTGACTTATCAAAATAACAAAGAATATGGACTACGCTGATAACAAACTATTTTGGAATTTTTGTCAAGCAATAAAAGCTAAACTATTTTTGGAATTAAAAAAAAAACAAAATACTGTACCTGAATGAGAGCATAGACAGAGAATCATGATAGCTGCGAACAAAAAAGGACCCAAGAACCTGAAATCATGGCCTCTCCTGGCAGCCCAGAATGTGTACAGTGTCAGGCTTATCACCACTACTGCTGTCAGCATAACCGACTCCAAAATCACCTTCCCTGATGCCATAAAATATTCTGGTAAAATTCACACCAGACCAAACACATGCATGTGGCTTTCATGAAATTGTGTTTTGAAGACTTGGAACAAAATATTGACAGTTTCACAATGTTAAACTTCACCAATTCAATCAACACTGAAACATCCAATTTTGATTTTGATCTGAGTTCGTGTTCTCAAACCTTTTTACATGAACATTTGTAAAGGCCGACGCTGGGCCTCCTTTCAAAAGCAATTTTTGGACTGCAATTGGGAGAGTGCAGCTGCAGCTGAATTTTCATGACTCCTATTTTCACTCATAAAAAACAAAAACAAAAAATTGGGAGAGTGATTTAAATTGGAGGATAATTTTATTATTTTCTTTTAACTATTTTTTTCATTATGGTCTACCAAGTAGTGCAATTATTTTTCTAGTTAATATCAACTAGAATGAAATGAGAATGGAGTCTCTGCATACCACTTGTGAAGGCACAAGTTAATCCAACCGCGAAGCTGATGGCGACTGTGAAGAGGCTGAGAAGAAGCATGTTCCAAGGGTGCCGTTGATGATACAAGTATAAAAATGGCAGTACTGCAATATTAATTAGCAAGACAATATTTAGGAATTAATTATCTACCTTTTGTAAAAACAGTGCAACCAAATTCTGGACCATGTGATCAGCAATTTTCAAAGTGGCTTAATAAATAGTAAAAAAATTTCAAAAAATGTAAAATTTGGTCTCCAAGCAGATTTCAATATGGAGAACAACTTGAACGGTTCGGATCGACCGTTTGGACTTTGAAAATCCGAAAACGACTTGGTAGCACCGGGAGCTAGAAACTACCACTTTGACCTTAGTCACTCTCTCTCTCTCTCTCTCTCTCTCTCTATATATATATATATAGTTCAAAAAGAGCGATAGAAAGATAGAAACAACAAACCAAGAAAGGGCACTAGGAAAGTAAGGATATAGAGCCCCAACCCGGCTCCACGGGAGACGAAGAAATATGCAATGGGACGATAATAAACAACAGTAGCCCCGACAGCAATGGTAAGCAGCATCTGCAAGCTCACGATCGAGTAAACCTTTCTGATGAAGGCCCACCGCAGTTCGGGTCTCTCTGTCGTGGCTCCGGCGGGACCCACCTCTATGTCCGGCTCTGGCCCCTTGGCCGGATACGCTGGTCGGAACCACATGTTGCAAAACCTGTGTAAACGACAAAGAAATTAAGAAATGAAAGAGCGGAGAGACGGAATGTAACTGATATTGTAGGATTTGGGGATTCTTTGTTCGGTGGAGTTGAACAGAGTTGAAGCGGTGGCAACTGCATGAAAACAAATAGAAATTTTCTTTTAGGATTGTTTTTTTTTGTTAAAAGAAACTGGATGACCCTTCAGGATGACTCCACCGCACAGGCCTTATCTATTGGGCTATTCTAGGCCTAATGGGCCTGTGCTAAGCTTCTTTTACGGTTTCATGCATTAATTAAAATTCCATTGGCCCGTAGCAAACTGCCGGTTTTAAGTTTCATTGTTTGCATGTATTTATTTATTAATTATCTCGAACAACTTATTAGATTTAAAATATTAATTGGTTTTGCTATGTTAGTGAAATTGAAATTGCTCAGCGCCTCAGTTTGACTTTCAGTTTCAGTTCTCTCTACAAATAATAAAGGACTAGGTCGACCAGCTGAAAGAGCTTTCTGAAAATGTAGGTTGAGCTAGGTCACCTGAAAGCAAGCAATCGTAGAGACCTAATTAATTAGGCTACCTTTTTTTACACAGATTTAGTGCTTTGAATTGAAGCCCAGTTTTTTACCTCTTCTCTTCTCTTCTCTTCGTAACATATTAATTTGTTAGTATTAATTGTGGAAGAGTAGAGAGGTTGAAAGCGTAAGAAAGAAGTTGGCCAAACCCCCCACCAAACCAAATTTACAATTACACCTCTTTGTCGCCTGCTTCTTTATTTTTTGGAGCCGTTATATCTTGACCTTACGTCCTTACCTATTTTATTATTTTATTATTTTATTATTTGATTATTTTATACATGGGCATGGCGCCATGGCCCATTCCTGGCCCTGGCCCTGCAAATCGTCTGCAAAACATGTTCCCCAGATTGCGTATATACTTACTGTCACACCTCACCTACACTACAGGCTAGTAGACTACAAGTCTACATGGCCGTGCAGTGCCATTCGGCATTCGCCACACCCACACGGCCACACCCACGCTGCCTCATCATAATTTTTTTTTAAAACCATAATTAAAAAAATCCAAATTAGGGAACCAACATGATTAGTTCGGAATTTCGAAAACCGTAAGAACCGAGATGCCAATTCGGTCCCCAATTTTTTTTTCTCCCGGGACCGAATTGGCATTTCGGTCTACCCCCCATTTCACAGTTTTTCCGAACCCGCTGTGTAACCATTCGTGTAATGCCATGGGACCGAGATCCCTATTCGGTCTAGGCAAAAAAAAAGGGGGACCGAATTGGGGTTTCGGTTCCCACCCTTTTTTTTCGGAAAGTTTCTATATAATCCCTCTCTGCGCCAGACGTTAAGCAGAAAGCAAGGGCAGAGAGCAGAGAGCAGAGGCCAGAGAGCAGAGAGCAGAGGCGTTTTTTTATTTTCTTCCAGCTGAAAACGTTCAGAGGTTTAGTGTGTAAAAATTTTGTTATCTACAAATCGACTCCGGCATTGTATTTTTAGCCTTCGTCTGAATAACTTAATAAGTTTTTTTTCAAATTAAAAATTAAATACGATATCGAAGGTTGATTGTGTATTTTTTTCATATTTTAGGTTGTAAAATTAAAAATAATATCGAAGGTTAATTGTGAAATTTTTTGTTCAGGGAATGTCGGAAATAATAATAAATGTGTACCACAGACAAGCAATTTCAGACGCACCGACCTGCACATTTCCTGTTAATAACTCAACCAGTATTGATGAGCTAAGAAGACGTATATATGTTGGCATTCGTTTGCTCCCTGGCGAGTTCGATCTGACAATCAGGGCACGGTTGAACACGGCACCACCTGGCGAAGTAGAAAATAACCAGTTATTTAACATAGATGACGAAATGATATGGCATATGGTGCTTGGACATGCCACTCCGGTACTGAATTTTAAATTTCTTGAATTAGTGGTTGAGTCAGTACCAATTGTTAGTCAGACCAATTATGACCCATACCCGGGAAGTGTACCTGGAAGTAGCAGAGGCATACCAGGCATACCAGAGGATAATTTGTGTAATTATTTTGACCGGCTCAATAATGATACTGACTCAGACACAAACTCTGACCTTGGTGAGTCGGTTGTCGGGGAAGATGATATGACCGAAATTGAGGATGAGATTAGGATGCAAGATGTAATGAAGGAGTGGCAAGAGTCTATTCCCTTTATTAATCGAGGATTGCAGCATCCTTGTCAGGCATTTAATGACGATGTGCCGATGTCGTACAAGGATGAAGCATTTTTTGGTTATTCACCGAGAATCGACGGTATATTTTCAGTGGGACAGATGTTTTAATCCAAAGCATAACTTAAAAAGAAGTTGGGTGGATTTGCCATGGAGAATAACTTAGAACTACAACAAACCCAGAGCAATCGTAGTGCCTATGTGGTAATATGTAGGGCGGAGGGGTGTCCATGGCGGTTATACGCAAAAACCACTGAAACGGGTATTTGGATAATTTCAACAAACCCATACGAGCACAATTGTTACAGCATTGCTTGTACAGCAGACAGTCGTCAGATGACTGCCAGGATGATTGCAGATATAATCAAACCTGGTCTTACGAAGGACCTGGAGATGTCAATAAAAGCATGTCAAGCTGCAGTTAGAGTTGCGCACAAAACGGTAGAGCCTTCCTATAACAAGATTTGGAGAGGGAGAGAGCTGGCTATTGCTGATTTATTTGGTTCTTGAGAGAAAGCGTACGAACTGCTACTTTCTCTGCTCGGTGCAATCCAGAGGTCTAACCCAGGCACAAAATACAGAATTGAGCATGCAAGCACAGCACAGCACCTCCCCAATTGTAGTCTTCCTCTGGAGGTCCCAGATCCTCTAGGAATTGCAAGTACGTTATCGGGACAGAACTATAATTCGCATCAGGGAACATTACAGACCCGAACAAGTCCATGCAATATGCTCGGGTGTATCGGTCGACTGTCGCCTGGTCAGTAAGATGTGTCAATTCCATACCAAAATGATCCTTCAATCATTTAAGGCGCATATAGTATTTTGATTGTCTTTTTTTCTCGTTGGGTTCGCCTTTGTGCGCCACCTTTGTATAAAAAAATTCATCGTCACTATCTTCGTAACCGTCGTATACTTCATGTCCTAAACAGTCTTCGATCAATTGTGACCAGTTATCATCGGTATGTCTAGAAATGACCCGTCCTGTAAACATAGATGATGTTAGATAAACATATATTTGCATTAAATCTGAAAAATATTTTACCAGTCACATATAAGCCCCACAGATAGCTGACATCTTCTAATGTCACTGTGCACTCCCTCACCGGAAGATGAAAAGTATTTGTCTCGGGCCTCCACCTCTCGACGAGAGCAGAGATCAATCCTTTATCAATATGACAACGAGTCACCTTGGTCATCTGATACAAACCTAAATTCACCAAACTTTGTTTTATCCGAGGTTTGTAATTAACGCCCATTTGGCGAGGACCGGAACGCAATGAATAATCAGGCTGCAACGATAATTGACATGCAAAAAAAAATTAACCACAAAAATTAAACCTAACTACAAGTTTATCCGTAATTTTAAATCCAAACGGAAATTAAACAAATACCGTCGTATTCGCCTTGTATAATTTGTGTTGTTCTTGAGGCAATTGCAATAAGGCCTGGGAGGGCATTGGATCATCCATTTTGCACTACAATATCAATAAAATTACAAATTAAAACAAATTCATAAAAAAAAATACATCTCAAGAAATTAGCTGAATTGGATTAATGTATACATAGACGAATTGCATGAATTTTTCCTTGGCATAAATAAATTGGCCGAATTGATCAATTTTTGTACTTGGCCGAATTATAAAATGACTAAAACAAAAATATTCTACAAACCAAATAAATAAATTCTACAATTACTCTACATGCAACTAAATTGTTCCACATTTATTAAGATAAATTTTATGAACTAAATTACTATACGTGCAAACTTTCTAATATTACTAAAATTAAATTAATCTACATGTATTAAATTATCATTCTACAATTACTAAAATTACACTAAAAAAACCTAAATTACACTAAAAAAATAAATCAATTCTACAACTATTTATCTAACACTAAAAAAACCTAAATTACACTAAACAAAACAAAATTGTTCACATTTAATAAAATAAATTTTACACTAAAAAACCCTAAATTACACTAAAAAAATAAATCAATTCTACAACTATTTATCTAACGCTAAAAAAACTTAAATTACACTAAAGAAAACAAAATTGTTCTACATTTAACAAAATAAATTTTAATAAACAAAATTACTCTACATGCAAACTTTCTAAAATTACTACAACTAAATTACTCTCTATGTATTACATTACCATTCTACAATTAATAAAAATACACTAAAATTCGGATTATTTATTCAACAATAACTAAAATTACACTATAATTACCACAATAACTAAAATTACACTACAATCACCTCAATAACTAAAAATCAGAATTTATTCAACAATAACTACAAATTCGGATTACTAAAATTACACTACAATTCCCACAATACCTAAAAATCCGAATTTATTGAACAATTACTAAAAAAATCGGATTACTAAAATTTGAACACAAGTACCACAATTCTACAATAAGTAAAATTCGGATTATTTATTCAAAATACAAAATTTAACGACATACCTCACGTAACTTGTAGATCTGAAGTTCTTCTTGTTCTCCTCCCAAAATTACACTAAACTATGTGATTAGAATTTAAAACAATTAAGATTTGAGAATTGGAAAAAAAAAAAATTTCGGTCCGGGTGGGAAGAAGAAAGGGAAAGAGGAAATGAGGGGAAGGAAAGAAAGAGGGGAAGAGGGGAGCGAGCCAGAGAGCATTCTCGGTTTTAAAAAAAAATAGGGGGGGGACCAAATAGCGGTTTCGGGTCCCGGTGTAAAAAAAGGGAGACCGAAATGTGATCTCGGGTCCCCATCCCGTATCGATTTTCTGTGGCGACTGTGCTGAAAAACTGTGAAATGGGAGTAGACCGAAATGCCAATTCGGTCCCGGGGGAAAAAAAAATTGGGGACCGAATTGGCATCTCGGTTCTTACGGTTTTTCGAAATCCCGAACTAATCATGTTGGCTCCCTAATTTGGATTTTTCTAATTATGATTTTTTAAAAAAATTCGCCTCATCACGGATTAATTCAAATCTTGCAAGTTGCAATCGTACGTTCATAAATAATAAAACTGACGAAAATTGGAATGACATGTGACATGACCCCAGCTCATAATCTAAATAACAATTAATTAATGTCATGATCCATTTACATGGCAATTTAATTCTCAAGTCACGATGGATATGGAATTAAGGAGTATATATTGTCAGCTGTCCTGACTCCTGACTCCTGACGCGGGATTCCAATATTAAACTAGCATATATATCATAATTTGTATAAACACAACACAGAGAGGTACGTATAGAGGTCAAGGTCTTAACTCTTAAGACAAGTCACAAGTGATATATAATGAATACAAGTACTAAAAAATAATGGAAAAAAAAAAAAGGTCATTGGGAACTAATGACAGGAATGGATTCCAACTCTAAAGCACATGGGGATGGGGCTAGCTAGTTATCGGTTCTTTTTAATGATTCATAAATAAATGCCAAAATGTATAACGAGTCATTACTATCAATCATATGGGAATATTTTGATATTTTGTGACTATCGGATACAGAATATCTATCTCTTCTCTCTCGGTAGGGACCAAGGACCAAGGGACCAAGGGACCAAGGGTGGGAAGGGTCTACAATTACATGTGGTCGCAAACTGTCCGGTTTTTGTAATTTTGCAATTTTTTCCTCGCTTTGTACAAGATTTAGACATTAATTCTACTATTTTAGCTCTTGCGTAGGTGTCGTCTTCCGTCTTCGTTCCGTCGAGTAAAGTGACATTTTAACTCAGAGATGTACTGTAACTCTTTCCTACATCGTAGGCCAACTCATAGGATAATATATACTGTAAATCTGCATGCGGATTTTAAAATCTCATAATAAAATCTACGAATTTCCAGGATCGAGTTGAGTTGTACCTGGCACCTGGTAGATCATGAGATCATGACTCATGCATGTGTGCAGGAGATGGAGGAGGCTGTTTTATTCAAGTACTTGTGATCATAACATAAGAGAACTTAATTGGATCCTAATTCAATGAAATTAGGTACACTATTCGATCGCCTACCACCTTAATTTATAAAAACAAATAAGACAATTAATTTTTGTATCAACTGTCGTCTATGCTAACTGTACATGTATGTCATCACTATTTCTCCAAGGAATTAATATTGTTGGCAAGTGATAACAGTTTCTGATAATTAATTTCTTATTCAATATCCAGACTTAATTACTTTCAAAATATATTTATTTCTTTGGAAATTTGCTATTGGTCAGTTGGTAAAGCCAAATATAGCGGACATAGAAAAAGTTGTAATTAGCCTGGAAGGAATATAGCGTTGCACATGCTCGATGTTGCCATAATTCTGTGGCCGGTGACTCAATAGACCTCTGTGTGTGTGTGTGTGTGTGTACAATTCTAAATATATTACACTACCTAAATCTGGTGAAGTGAAGTGAGAAGTGAGAACCCATACATACATAGTAGTAGTACATGGAAAGCCACACGAAGGTCTGTCTACGCGAGATATGAACAACAAGGCAGAGAGAGAGAGAGAGAGAGAGAGAGAGAGTATCTGAACATCACTACCTCCAATGCGTTACTGTCTTCTGACTTGTCCTCTTCCTTTTCATTTTCAGCGTATGAGGGAATTAATAAAAAACCCGGTCCCGGTTACAGTCTAATAAATAAATGGTCAGATCCTCTCCAGTACTCGTCGCATGCTCATGCTGTAGTATTGTAGTACTAGTACAGGCAGTACTAGGCTACTAGCCGCTAGGAAGGAGCCTAGGACGCAAAATCTTTGCAAAGCAACTCAGCCTTTTGTTTTGTGCCTTTTAATATAATTTTTTTTTATTTGTGTGAGGACCAGTGTTCTAAATAGCGCGTTATGACATCAAAATGTATTATAGAGCTGCTATAGCATTTTTGGATCCCAAACGCTAAGCTATGACATCAAAATGTGCTATTTGCGCTACGGCCACTATACAATATGAGGTTTTTTTTAATGAAACCAATTTGGTAGCCACTGTCAAATTTTATCAAAAAAAACAATATAGGTTTTTTAAAGCAATTTATATGGGCTTTAAATAAAAATCCAAAAAAGCTCAAACCGAAATTGAATTTGTTGCGACTTGCTACAGATAAATCAATTTGAAATTGGGAATAGAAATAGAAATTTGAATAGAAAAAAAATAGATTATGTCATGAATCATGATGCTTAAGATATTTTTAATAGGAAAAATCGATAGTTTATGATATTACTATGGATATTTTGAACCGCAATTTGGACTTTGTACCGGTTCAATATGAATATTATAATTTCTTAATTACTTTGGTGTTATTTATTGTTCTATGAGACTTTAGATAATGTTGATATTTAGTACAAATATTGAATATACGGAATGTAAAAAAAAAAACGCTATGTGGCATAGCTTCCGCTATAGCGACGCTATTCGCTACAGCGACACTGTCAATCAAATACAGGAGCGGAACTAGAAATTCATGATGGGATGCTAAAATTTAAAATGAACAATATATGTTGTTGGTGAAAATTAAATCCTAGCTCTCTACAATCATAAAGTAAGATCTAACCACTAGACTACAAGTAAACATATGATATTTTATGAGGAGGCTGGGCTATATAAAAAGTTCTAAAAAAGTAAAATTCAATTAAATTTCAATATACATAACTAAAATATTAAAAGTAAAGGGTGGCTTTAGCGCCATTCAAGTAGTTATAATTTAATTAGAATATATATCTCTTATTTGGTAAAAAATCCATAGGCCATTAATTAGAGTATTTATTGCTGGTGTATCATAGTCATCTTACGTTTGCAATATAAACGGAACTGGAGAAGATACTGGAGAGACTAGTACTCGATAACTCCACTAGCAACAGCAATAAGGCAATAAGCCAATTAGCACTTTCTCACCTCCTAATCCTAAGTTCGGTTCTTCGCCCAACAAAAGAAAAGAAAGAGAAGAGCACTAGATAAAAAGCTTCTCTCGTGTTTCAATATTCTCTCCTTTTTTGACTAACCCCATGATTCACTGCAACTCCACTTCCCGAGCCTAAGCCCTAAGCTTCCTCTCTCCCTCTCTCTAGTGGCTAGTGCAGTGGTTCTTCTCAATCCACTGATTTTTGGTTTGGTGGGTTTTCTGTGGTTTAGCTAAAGGTTGCCTTTTTTTTTTTTCTTGTTTTGGGTTTGCTATGGAGGTTTAGTTAGCGAGAGAGACAACAGCCGTTTCTTTCGTGGCACTTTAGCCTATTTAAAAGGGTGTCTTTTCCCCAATCTTTACCGCATTCAAGATTTTCTATAATTTACCTCATAATTCGGGTCTGTTGGAGAGAGATTTGGGGGTGAATTTGTGTGGTATGTGCCCATGAGGAAGCTATTTTTCTCCGAGCTCTCTTGCAGAGAAACGAAATTGCAGAGTGTGAACCCTTATTCATGGTTCCAGTTTGACAAAGTAAAGCTCTCTTCTAAGCCCTCGCTGCAATCCCCTTCTTCCATGTAAGTCTCTCCTTCTCTCTCTCTGAGTGTGTGAATGCTTCCATATGAAGGGCTTTGTACAACATTTTGGCTAGTTAAGATACCCTAACTGAGATAGCAGAGTATACCAAACCTTTTTTTTTTCTTTTTTTCTTTTTCCTGTTAGTCCCAAATCTGTTAGCCTTTCCAATGAAGGTGAATTACTTTACCAAATACTTTGTTTTGCCCAAAAGCTTATTTGTAGATTCTCAATACACACTTCTTTAAATATAAATAGTTTTGTGGGTAGTTCTTAATCTTTTTGGATAATTTTCCGATAAATTTCAATTGAAGAAGAACAAATTTAATTTTTTAAATTTATCTTTGAGCAGAGAAACCTTATTAAAGGTTGCTGAGCCGCCACTTCTCCCGCTATTCAAACCCATCGATTATGTCGAAATCCTTGCACGAATTCATGAGGAACTAGAGACGTGCAAACCCGACAAAAAATCAAACCTATTCCTTCTCCAATTCCAGGTTTTTCGCGGCTTAGGCGAGAGCAAGCTGTCCTTGCGAAGCCTTCAATTGGCATGGGAAAAATCAACCTCAATTCATGAGAAACTAATTTATGATGCCTGGTTAAAATATGAGAAGAAAGGGGAAGAACCTATTTCTGACCTCCTTTCCTCTTGCCATAAATGTTGCCAGAAATTCAACCTCTTGGATTTCGTTTCCCAAATATCAACCGAAAGCGTAACCGAAGAAACCAATTACCCCTTGCGGAGGTTAAATATGGTATATTTCAAAATTGGGGATGATATGGTAGCATGTGATAGGAGAAAGATTGCAGGTTTATCTTCTCCTCTTTACACAATGCTTAATGGAGGATTCAAAGAATCAAAACTGGAGGTGGTTGACATGTCAAACAACGGGATCTCATCTCTTGCCATGCGGGCAGTGAGTAAATTTAGCCTAACTGGTAAGTTACCCCATTTTGCCCCTGATGTATTACTAGAAATCCTCGATTTTTCAAATAAGTATTGTTGTAAGGGTTTAAAAGAGGCTTGTGACCGAAAACTTGCCACTTTTGTGCATACGAGACAAGATGCAATTGATTACATGGAGTGTGCTTTAGAATTGGGGTGCACCATTCTAGCAGCGGCTTGCCTGCACGTGCTATTGGATGAGTTGCCAGAATGGTTAAATGATGAGCATGTGATCAATCTCTTCTTCAATGTGAACCAAGCCCATTTATCTACCCTTGTCGGTAATGCGTCATTTTCTCTGTTTTGTTTCCTAAGTGAGGTTGCCATGAGTGTCGATCCAAAATCTGAGGCCACAGTGTTGTTCCTAGAGAAATTGGTCGAATCAGCCACTGAAAACTGCCAGAATCAATTTGCACTGCACCAATTGGGATGTGTTATGTTTCTTAGGAAAGAGTACAGAAGGGCCGAAGAGCTGTTTAACCTAGCTTTTTCGGCCGGCCATGTTTATTCTATTGCTGGTTTGGCACGACTCACTGCATTAAGAGGTAATAAACATCTCTCTATCAAGATGTTAGACTCAGTTATCTCCTCTTGTCAAATGCCACTCGGCTGGATGTACCAAGAGAGGTCTTTATACTCTGAGGGAGATGCTAAATGGGAGAGCCTCAATAAAGCCACAGAGTTGGACCCAACACTTGTATATCCATACATGTACCGCGCTGCATATTTAATGAAGAAACAGAGCATAGAAGCAGCACTAGTGGAGATAAACCGGATCCTGGGCTTCAAGCTTTCTCTAGAGTGCCTAGAGATGCGGTTTTGCTTGCACATTGCATTGGAGGATTATAGAGGCGCACTGAGAGATATACATGCCATAATGACATTAAATCCCGAGTGGAGGATGTTTGAAGGGAGAGTGGTGGTGGGGCAGATGAAGGTGCTGGTGATGGAGCATGTGGAGAGGTGGACACCTGGCGACTGCTGGATGCACTTGTACGACCGCTGGTCGGCTGTGGATGATATCGGATCGCTCAGCGTGATTTGTCAGATGCTCGAGTCAGATCTTCCCAAGGGGGTTTTGTACTTCAGGCAATCTTTGCTTCTTTTAAGGTAACTAATTAATGCTCTGCTAAATTCTTGTGGTACATTGTAGACATGAGTATATGAGGACTTATAAGCTCTGATGGATCTTCAACTTTTAATCCTTTTGATTTTTCTTCGTCTTTTTATAAGTATTTTTTGTTAATTGATTAAAAATAAACCCCCACCGGAAAAAGGCGGAGAGGGGGGGGGGGAGGCCTCTAGGCTTGGTACTGAGTTCGTGATGCGCGCTAGAATTTAGGAACAAGAAAATGATCAGACTTAATGTTTTGGTTTCCTCTATGTTTGGTTGTTGCCAGGTTGAACTGCCCAGAAGCAGCGATGCGGAGCCTTGCACTTGCACGAGACCATGCATCGAGCAAGAACGAGAGGTTGGTGTATGAGGGGTGGATCTTGTACGACACTGGCCACTGTGAAGAGGGCCTACGCAAGGCCGAGGAGTCCATTGCAATTCACCGCTCCTTTGAAGCATTCTTCCTCAAGGCCTATGCACTTGCCGACTCTGGCCCCGACCCTCCTTCATCTGCTGCAGTGGTGTCTTTGCTCGAGGAGGCGCTCAAGTGTCCCTCAGATAGGCTACGCAAGGGTCAGGTGTGTGGTTTGTTTGTTTATTTACTTATTTTGCTGTCAAAAAGGAAAACAATGAGGTTCTTTTGAGATCAGATAAAGGTGCACTAGAACTCAGCGACAAACTGGATCCCCTTTCTCTTTTTTCTACTTTCAGATGTGTCCAAACTTGTCTGTCGCTCAAGCTTTCATTTATGCCGGAAATTAATAGGTTTTAATGACAGCCTTTTGTTGCTAATTTGCAAAAATGCCCATTTCACTATTTTAGGGAAACTAATAAGTAAGTAATTCAAGGAAAATTCTAGCAACCCCAGTTTTCTCATCCCTTTTATCATTGGCTTCTCTCTATTCTTTCTAAATATCAATCAGATAATCAATCAAATTTATTTTGACAAAATTTGCCCAGGCTCTGAACAATCTGGGTAGTGTCTATGTGGACTGCGGAAAGCTAGACCAAGCAGCCGAGTGCTACTCAAATGCCTTGAAAATTGGCCACACAAGGGCTCATCAAGGTCTTGCAAGAGTTCACTTTTTACGAAATGACAGAAATAAAGCCTATGAAGAAATGACAAAATTGATTGAGAAGGCAAGGAACAATGCCTCGGCTTATGAAAAAAGGTCGGAGTACTGTGAGCGTGATCTCACCAAGGCTGACCTGCACATGGTCACCAAATTGGATCCTTTGCGGGTCTACCCGTACCGTTACCGGGCTGCAGGTACTGTTCTCTTTTGTTATACTTTTCAGGGTCATCTTTGAAATAGAGAAATAATGAACGGTTCATTTGCCATTTTTGATTTTATTCCCTGCTTTCCTTTATTGTATACCTGTTAACTAATCTGTTCTGCCTAGTCTCTCTCAACCATATCTAGGGTCAAGATATGTACTATATTTTAATGTTTCATACTTGAGGAAGGTATTGTTGGTTGAAGTAAAAGACAAGTGGAAAGTCGGGTTAGGTTTATGGTTTTTTCAAAGTTCACCAAGGTCTCTTTAACGAGCAGGTTATAACTCAACCCATGGGCCATGGTCTTAGAAAGAAATATAGGTTTGCTCCACCTAGGACAGGTATACCAAACTGTCTACAACCTATAAAGTGGTAATTTTTTATTATATTAGAAATAAGACCTAATACCTAATTTAAATTCAACAGACAGGCTTGGTGGACCTACTGTCCATTTTGTAAGATCTTGTGCTTGAGGTGTTCCCATTAGTATTGGCAATTGTGATCACCTATCAAAAGAATCAAGTATCCTTTATAATTGCCTAGAAAAAAATGAGGGCAAAATGTACTTAGTTTTAGGAACTTTTAATTTTGACTATCAGCTTTTGCAAATATTGCCCAATTTTTTACCAATCTGTAAATTGCAATCAGCACAAGTTTTTTGGAAGGTAGATGTATGCTTTCAGTACACCATGATCTTGAGACTGGCATCCATGATGTATATTAGTACCTCACCTTAGATTTTTTAGTGATATTGGCCTGTATCTCATTGTTTAAGCATCAATGTTTAGTCAAAAGTTAGATTTAGGGTAGAAGGTTATATTTGCAGCTCAATTGTTTACAGAAGTTCAATTAACAAGCTGTTTTGAAATGTACTTTAGTTTTGATGGATAATCACAAGGAGAAAGAGGCGATAGCTGAGCTGAGCCATGCCATTTCATTCAAGGCTGACCTCCACCTCCTCCACTTGCGTGCTGCCTTTCATGAGCACACTGGCAATGTCTCCGCTGCCTTGCGTGACTGTCGGGCTGCATTGTCAGTGGACCCCACTCACCAGGAGATGCTCGAGCTCCATACTCGCGTTCACACCCAAGAGCCCTAACATTTGCTTAAAAAATCTCATGGAGGGAAGTCGAAAATTGGGACCTCAACTTTGTGTTTTGTTCAATGTGGCCCTGAATTTTTTTTTTTTTTTTTTTTTGTTTTTCTTTCTGGAATTGGGCCCTGAACATAATATGTATGCTAAGGATATGACATTTCAAGTTGGTCCCACATCATATGAGCTTTTGGACAACTTGACATTGTCAGTGCTAAATGCAGCTGAAGGGCTTCAAAGTTTGGGGTTTAATTAAAAAAAATGCAGGTGCCACATTGAACAAAATATAGAAATTTTTGTGGTACTGCTGACTTCCCTGTATATAATTTGTATGCCGTCTAAATATGAGATGCATTTGAAAAGGTCCATGCATGTGTATCTTCATTTATTAGAACACTATGTAGTGTAGATGTTCCACAGGAATTAGGTTTACATATTTCAAAGTTGTCATTTTTGGTTACTGTACTTTTTTTCATAGGTCCCGTGCATTGAAGTTGTGTAATTAATATTAATTCCAGTGTTAGAATAGATTAGGCTGTTATATGTTTAACATGTCAGAAGAGATGGAGGCTGATGTTGTATTAGTATATTTACTGCTCCTTTCATATTTACTGTTTTCTTTTTCTTTGTTGTCAAATGTCAATGTCGCCCCTAGCTAGTCGAGTAGCTATGGCACGCATCTCATCTGCTCAATCTGGATTGAATGCACCCGACATAATATGGCTTTTTAGCAATGATTATGAATGTGAAGTCCTTTCTAGCAAACTGTGCTAGACTTCTCATAAAGTCATACTTGAATTTATTACTGCTATTCTAGTAAAAACTGATACACGTGCTTGTGAAAATAACAACTGTGTAGTGTAGGAATGAATGATAGTGGCGGGATATCTGCCGACTGTCGCACTGAGGTTGAGAAAATAACACTTGTCACGCCTAATATCAGGGTTTACAAAGTGATACATGCATCTACAGCACAGACACTTAGCACACTGTATGAAGCTAAAACAACCAATCGCATGCAACTAAATACA
Organism: Carex kokanica; assembly: GCA_025461125.1. NCBI lineage: Eukaryota > Viridiplantae > Streptophyta > Magnoliopsida > Poales > Cyperaceae > Carex > Carex kokanica. The sequence goes on along the minus strand of JAJGRX010001322.1, from coordinate 63,117 downwards.
TGAAAAATATTGCAAATACTAAATGATATGATAATAATTATAATAATGTACAATTATCTATTTATGTATTTATCAAACAAAGTACATCTGATCTTCTGTAACAGTACTGTAACCATTAACAGTCTCTTCAAAAGTCATCTCTAAGCAATCAGCCATACTCATTTTTGAGTAATCAACCATGACTCCACCTTCACATTTTTCCTCGGTTTCGATCACAGAAAAGACTGAACATTTCAGGACTATAATTCCCACAACTGGTTTTATATTTAACCAAGGGTCCCGCACCATGTGCTTCCTATAAAACTGCATCAACTCAGGAGGCTGTTCTTTTTTCACCTTCTCTTTTCTGTTCTTTTTGTTGTTCCTCTTCCTCTTCCTCTTTCTTGAAAAATCATTAACTCGGTCTGGAATGTCCTTCACTACTAGCTCAATATCTGGTTTTGGCCACTGTATGTTTTCCTTTGCAGGTAGAGTTACTGCAATTGGAGTTGCTGGAGTGCGTGCTGTGTTGTTAGGTGCTTGTTTTGACTCTGAAACTTCTACTTTGTTAGCTGTGCTACTAGGGTTTTGTTGTATCTCCACTGTTTGCTCAGGAGGCAGTTCTTTTCTGACCTCCTCTTTTCTGTTCTTTTTGTTTTTCCTCTTCCTCTTCCACTTACTCTTCCTTGAAAATGGCACCAGGATATGCCCTTGTGTTTCATTAACTGGGTTTAGAATGTCCTTCACTACTAGCTCAATATCTGGTTTTGGCCACTGTATGCTTTCATTTGCAGGTAGAGTTACTGCAATTGGAGATGCTGGAGTGCACGCTGTGTTATTAGGTGCTTGTTTTGACTCTAAAACTTCTACTTCATTGGCTGTGCTACTAGGATTTTGTTGTATCTCAGGAGGCAGTTCTTTCCTGGCCTCCTCTTTTCTGTTCTTTCTGTTTTTCCTCTTCCTCTTCCACTTACTCTTCCTTAAAAATGGCACCAGGACATGCTCTCGTGTTTCATTAACCGGCTTTGGAATGTCCTTCACTACTAGCTCATTATCTGGTTTTGGCCACAGTATGCTTTCCTTTGCAGGTAGAGTTACTGCAATTGGAGCCGCTGGACTGCACGTCGTGTTATTAGGTACTTGTTTTGACTCTGAAACTACTACTTTCTTGGCTGTGCTACTAGGGTTTTTTCGTGCCTGCACTGTTGGATTTAATTTTGATGGTTTGGAACGAGAATTTTGACCCACAGATTGAGTGGATAAGTAATTTGGAAATTGAGTGAAGCTTTCAAGTCGCGTCTGTAGAATTGCAGGATGCACATGCCGAACTGGAGAAGGTATCAAGGGTTGAACAGGGCCTGTCCAGTGGTTATATTGTGAAGTCCTGTAGGGACTGTTTTGGAGAGGATAAAAGCGATCGTTTGGGGGTTGAGATGCATATAGATTCATGTGATGTTGTGAAGGTGGAGTTGCATGAAGATAGCTTGGATTGTTATTTGTATGGTAGTTTGCGTATCCATCTAAATAGACAAAAACAAAGCAACAGATCAACTTGTAATTTTCATTAGTATCACAGGTTACATACCTGGCAGTGGCACAGTGGTATTGGACAACTGCTAGTAGGATGGTTGGTACCAAAAATGTTCCTTTCAAGCTTCGTTTTTCTAGGACTAAACATTAAGCTCCAATTAAACTCTAGCAACAATCTAAAGACTCAACTAAATACCAACCAAAAGATTTAAGCAGAGATAAAAAAAATATTAACACTGGGGGATGCAGCTCATATGAGGTCCATGGAATTATCAATTAAAACCACTTATCGTGTTACCAAGATATCAACAGTACCAGTATTTTGAAAAATTCCGTTAGATAACTCAAAAGGGAAGCAATTTGTTCATGGATTGCTCCTTCTTTCATATCCAATTATTCTATGGTTTAAACCAATTATACTTGTTGATAAATACAACATGCTACAAGGATAAGGTAAATTGCACATACAATCGTACATGTTAATTTTCTGGTGCTTTCTGTAGCAATCACCAGACAAGAAAATAGTACAAATTTTTTCTTGGATGTAATTGAAAAAAAAAAAAAAAAGTAGATTACGAAGAAGAAGAAGAAGAAGCTTACGAAAACGTGGATCGGGCGGGGTGACCGGAGGAGAAGGGAGATAGTACCCTCCATGCCTCCAGCGATACGCTGACATGGCGTCACCGTACTGGTCGAATTCTGGCCAACGGGGAAACATATCTCGGCGGAAGCGGAGATGGCGCAGATGGTTGAAGTGGTATGGGGAAAGGAAGGAAATAGAAAAGAGGATCCTCTCTCACCGGACTCAGTACAATTGAATCGGACGGCTTAAAATTATTCTTTTTAACTTGACACGAATCTCAAAGCACAAATAATACTGCCCCGCGTCATCTCGAGCAAGCACCGGCACCGGCTGAGAGTAAATCTGGGACGTCCGTTTCAACTGTGTTGAGTCAAGTACCTAGGAGGATACGGATCCTCTGGAACTGGAATTCTGGATTATGGACTCATGGTCGTGGGTAGTGTTTTGCAAACGGGTAAGGGCGGGCGGGCACGGGCAAAATCCGGGACGGGTCACGGGTAACGCGGGTCACGAGCGACACGGGACGGGTTAGCACGGGTATTTTTTTGAAAAATCCTACCCGGCCTCTCTCAAACCCCCCGGGCAACACGGGTCACGGACACGGGCAGGGCGGGCACGGGTCTGACCCGTGGGGGTATTTGCCAAACACTAGTCGTGGGTTCGGGACAGCAAGCAGATAGTGCAAAATCTTACTAAATGTCTAAATTGCTACTTACATTTATAACGGGAATGTTACCTTAATTAATATTCAAATTAAGTATTATGCTAACGACTAACGATAACGAGATTTTGAATAATACTTGATATAATCAAGTGTCCGTGCATTGTAATGAAATTGATATATTGTTTTGATCAGTGTTAGGTTAAGAAATTTTCAACAATAAAATAATTAGAATGTTTAAAAACCATAATCGAAAATTCTATTGATAAACTAGGAATCTAAAATCTAAAACAATGTTCCCAGACAAGTATATCTAGTTTTGGCCTTTAAAACGCGTCCCTAGTTCGCTAAAAAAATAGAAACTGCGTTGAAAACACGAAATTCTGACAATCTGCAGGTTCAGTGCGTCCGCACTGGTGGTGAGTGCGGATGGCCGATCCGCACTGGCACCTGTGTTCCTTAATTTGTTTTCTGAATTTCTGTGAGTGCGGATGGGTTGACCCGCACTGGATATCAGTGCGTCCGCACTCATGAATCTCCTGTGCTGCTTTGATTTTGCTTGAAAACGACTAAGTAGTGAGTGCGGATGGAGTGACCCGCACTGGAGGAGAATGCGGACGCATTGGGCTCGGACTATTTCTTCTGCGCAGTCCCAAATTACTGAGTGCGTCCGCACTCAGATCCAGTGCGGATGAGTGATCCGCACTGGGTGTATTGAGAGTTTATTTTGTGAAATTTCTGTGTGTCTCTCTCTCTCTCCGCCTCCTTCCCTGCCTCTTGTGTGGTCTGCCAAAAGAAAGAAACAAAGAGAGAAAGAGAGCTCCAAATCCCTCCAAGTCGCTCAAAAGTCCGAGAAATCGAAGTTGGAACCGAGAAAGTGGCCGTAGATCTCTTCTAACCCTCCTATTCGGTATTCCTTTCTCTTTCCTTTTCTCTCCAAAATCTCAGATTTCTCGATTGTTTGGATTTTCGTTTTAAACCCGAGATTTGTGTTTAAATTGCTGGTAGTCTATCTCCTTCGAGCTCCTTGCTGTTTATTTGTCGATTATTTTCTCGAATTCATCTCGATTTTGGATTTCCATTTCTAGGGTTTTTGGTACCAAATCAGAAATTGGAAAATGTCGTTGATTGATTAGGCTAGTCCGACCGAATAGACTCGTAATCGGTAAACCTCTCCCTCAACCTTGACATTTAGCGATTAATTTGAATTTCGACCAAATTAGGGTTTAATTAATCGGCAAATTGAAATGTTGCGAGAACCAAAATAGTGAGACGGTAAATGGGTATACCTACAGATTGACCAAATTAGAATTGTATGTGGTTAGAGGACCTAGAAGTAACTGTGTGAAGTTTTAGAGATTTTTAGTAAGAAAGAAGGAATCCAAAGAATCGATACGAAAACATAGGAATTGGTTAAGGAAGGTATAAGCCATTACTAAACCTGAGTAAGCATTTCGACCATTGAATCGGGATTTAACCAAGTATATATGTAATATAGGTGTAGGCTCAGTCGAGCAGGAATTCGCGGGACGTTTCGAGACGTCTGATCCGTAGTTAAACAATACGCTCGTCGTAAACAGGTGCGGGGTTCTTGGACTTGTTTGATGTTTCATTTTCAGGAATTAAATTATTTTTCGATTGTCATGTTGTATGTTGATTGCTGCATAATTGGAATTGTGTGAATCATGTGCATAACCCAATTAAATTAGAACTGAATTGTTGTGAGATGGTTGATTTGCATATTCGTATGGTTGTCAATTGATGTGTTCTATTAATTGTTCTATATGTGAATGAATCTGCAAGGCTGACCTGTATAGGTGGCTTTGATAAGGTGACGGTGACCTATCCGTTGACCTGTTTCTGAATTTGCCAGGCTAGTCTGTATAGGTGGCTTGGATAAGGTGACGGTGACCTATCCGTTGACCTGTTTCTGAATTTGCCAGGCTGACCTGTAGAGGTGGCTTGGATAAGGTGACGGTGACCTATCCGTTGACCTGTTTAATGAATTTTGCAAGGCTGACCTGCATAGGTGGCTTTGATAAAGTGACTGACCTGTATAGGTGGCTGACCTGTATAGCTGACTTTGACCCTATTTGAATGAAATTGCAAAGTTGAGCCGTATGGCTGACTTTGATTCCGTGTGAATGCATTTGTAAAGCTGAGCTGTATAGCTGACTTGGAACCAGACTTTAGTAAATGGTTAAGCCAAAGCACTGCAGATGGGTGTCAGATAAAGGGTCCAGCTCGGTGGAACATCTGTAGGTGTCAGTAACCCTACAGATGAGGGTTTGATAAAGGGTCCAGCTCGATTGAACATCTGTTGGTGCTACCAGTCATAATAAAATGAGTTAGGCCAAATACGTGTTTGTTTGAATTTCATCTTGGAAATTCCGTAAGTTGTATTTCATTCGATTATTGTTGTCAAGCATGTGCATTCATTTATATATTGTGTTAGAACTGTTAATGTAATGTTGTATGAATTTCATTTTTGGATGTGAATTCTGATTGCAAGTCCAATAACCTGATTGTGGCAAATTCGCACTGAGAATTTATTCTCACCCCCACCCTTCGGGTTATTTTACAGGTTCAGGTGCGACTGATTCTGGGGAGGCACGCGAGTAGTAGGCCTTTGGTAGTATGCCCTGATATGACCCTAGACATAGATATGTTGTTGTATAGTTCTAGGTTAGGCCTGATGGTTGGTATCCGAATGAGATACTTTTGTTGTATTATACTCTGACTAGACTGTGTACTCTGATTCATATCTAGAAACTTGTTTTATATCATTTGTCACGTACTTTATGAAAGAAATATTAATTGCCTTGTAAGCATACACGGTGTTGTATGTTTACGGCGGGGGACTGTCGCGGCCCATGGCCGCGGGGTGTGACAATCAGTAATTAATATTTATTTGATTTCTTCAAAAAGATTAAATAATAACCTTTTAGATAATCTTAGAGTTTGATAATATATTATTTGTCTACCATTAATTTTGGTGAAGATAATTAATTGTAAATAACTCTGAAATAAAATATCAAATCTTTTCTACAATGGCATTGATCAAGTATATGCAATTACTTGAATTTCTTAGTTCGTTGTATCATTTATTATACTTTGATGAAATGGATGTATATACAATTACTTGATATTTTTTTAGATATTAATTTAAAAAATATTACAGTCTATGATATTAAATAAAAAATATTACACATGAAGGTCATAATTCTCACTCAGCTGCTTTTTTTTTTTTTTTTTTTTTCTGATAAGCATAGCTTCATTGAATGTGAAGCTGAGCTGAGATAATAATTAATGGTTGAGATTTATTGAATGTGAGACTGAGATATTCTCTGAAAAGATAGTCTCTAAAATTTTAGATAGTTTTATAAGGAGTGAAGATTAAAATTATTTGGATTTTGTCAGACAACTCACTGCTCTGCTCACTGCTTATTAATATTATTTATAAATTTTACCCAACTTTATAGCACTCATGGTCATGGATAACTGAAGAGTGAAGACGTATGTAAATCGAATAATCGATCGGTCGGTTTATGTCATAATTTTAGGTTTTGGTTAACATTCTAATGAATTCGTATCACCTGACTTAACTCAAATTTTGAGTGCAGAGCAGATCAGGACTGTCTGATGTTTTATGGCACAATATTGTAGATCTCGGATCGGATTAATCCAGATTCTGATCGAACGGTCTAAATATGACCTTAATGCAAAATCAGAAGTCGACAGTCGGCAGTTGTGTCCGCCTCGTCGCTGGCTTCAACGGCGCGCCAATTCTCTCAAACAAATTCCAATGTCATCTTCTCTCCTCTTCCTAATCTCACTCTTTCTCCTCTTCCCCTTTCTTCTTCTTCCCGTCTCCTCCGAGTCCCCTAACTGCCTCGCGGTGTACAGAGAAGGCGGCGCCCCCGCCGTGTTCCAGTCCCCCAAGTGCCCCCGCTGGACCCTCCTCCCCTCCTCTTCCTCCGCCCGTTTCCGGCAATCCACACCGGGATGCCACATGGCCGTTAAACAGGGAAGGAGGCGTTATCAAGAGGACCGTGCCGTCTGTCAACTCAGCCTCCGCATTCCGTTTCTCAGCTTGGGTCAGGACACAGGTTTTCTTTTTACTATTTCTAAACTGTTTTTTATGCTTAACAGTACTTTTTTTTGGTGTGGTACTGCTGATCTGAATTTCACATTTTTACTGCTAGTAGGGCATCAATACATTATCAGCATAATTGTTGCTCTTAAGAAGCTGTGGGGTACCTGTTTTGGACCAGTTCTACACATCTATACTGTATGATGTGCTGTGCAATGATCTATTAATCTAGGCTTATTATTTTTATGTACCGTATGTTGGAAATAATCCCCCTAAAGACATTCATTTCTCTTGGATTGGAATACCTTCCTTCTTTGAAATTTAAAGTACTTCCCGTATTTGTAAAATCTTTTCCAAAAGAATGCAAAGCTGAAACTATCATTTTAAAGGATGTTATCTATATAATTTGGTGTCATCTCATGCCATAATTCAATTGGCAGGAAAAATGATAATAAAGGAGGTTGATGTTGGAATAATAGCAATATTTGACGGGCATAACGGAGCTGAGGCGAGTGAAATGGCATCCAAGCTATTAATGGAATACTTTTTATTGCATGTATATTTTCAACTGGATGGCCTATATTCTGTCACACTTGAAAAATTGAATGGAAAGTTGACATTTAAAGATGCGGAGCTTCTCCATCAGTTGCAGCCCTATGGATGTATAGATAAAGAAAGGTGCATATTTCATTCTGCTCGTAGTACAAAGTATCTATGATAAATGTTTTGTATCTGTAGCATTTGTTCTCTAGCTTTGATTTGGTGCTTTTAGAAAAAGAAAAGCGAGAAATAATCATAACCAAATAGAAAAGCTGAAATATGAAAAATAAAAAGACATGCAGAAAAATGAATTCAACATCAGGTTCCATTGCAAATTTTCAGAAGGCAGAAGAAAATAAGAGGATCCATATGAAAGCATGCATCCTTAAACGTTTACAAATGACAGTCCTCCATCTTTGTTTTTGAAGTATTGATAACAAATTGCAGGTTGGATGGACTTTTGTCAACGAATGTTTTTGACGATTCATTTCACATGGAGATTCTAAAGGAATCTTTGGTGAGAGCAATTCATGATATTGACTCAACTTTCTCCAAGGTAAGTGCTTGTTGTAGTTCTTAAAATAATTTAAAGCCTTCTTCGTATGCTATCCAAATCTACGAACATGCCATTTTTTTTTTTTAATTTATGCAGGAGGCTCTGTTGAATGGTATTAAGTCTGGTTCCACGGCTGCTGTAGTCCTTGTAGCTGACGGTCAGTATCTAGCTGCCAATGTAGGTGACTCGAAGGCATTTATGTGCTCAGAAGGTTATGATAACGGTCTCACTTTATTGACTTTACGCACTACTTTAGAAACAACATTTGTTAAATGGAATAGAGGGCTTAATTCCATAGAAACTTTTACACTGTCAACCCTTGTTTCGTTGGTTCTTGAGATCAAGTTGCAAGTAAAACTTCAAACGAAGAAGTAGATTCTCCTCTCTCTCTCTCTCTCTATCTATCTATCTGTAAAATAAAGCTAGTTCCAAGGGAACCATAATTTCGTGCTTATTCCCAAAATCAAAGCTGGTTTCTGGTGTACACATGTGAATAAGGGTGACTTTATCCTTTCTCCTGCCAAAACTCCTAATACAATATCTCAGGAAATAGAAACTATTATCATTATTTTCTTTTTTCCAGTAGAGATTTTTCATGACTTCTTATATCTGTTGTTTTATCTTATTCTCATACGGAATCAGTTATCTGCAAGTTGCTTAGTATTTATTTTTATTTTTTGTGGAGTTTTCTCCAAAGAGGCAATGTTTATGTTTAATATGAAAAAGAAATCTCATTTAATCATTGTCTATACAGCTGAAGGACGGCTGGCGTTGGATATGAGAAACAGAATTAAGAGACGACAGTTTCGAACTTCAAATAGTGAGATTGCATCCAATGGCGGTGAGATAGAATCAAGATGTCATGTCAAAGAGTTGACCTTTGACCACCATCCTGACAGAGAGGACGAAAGAAGACGGGTTGAGGCTGCCGGTGGGAATGTCACTGAGTGGGCTGGTGTGGTCCGGATCAACGACCAGCTGGCGGTCTCCAGAGCTATTGGTGATGTGTATCATAAGCAGTTAGACTTCTTCTTAATTAACTTTATTTAATTTGCTCTTTTTTTTGCAATTATACCAATCTTTTTCAGTACTGCAACATTTCAATATTTTCAATTGACATCCACAATTTTATAGTTTTTGCAAAACACCTGATAATGGAATTAGTTAGTTGTCCTAGCCTTCTGATTTTCTTAGCCAAATCTTATTGATGACTATTGGAACCCTACATCTAAAATTAGTTTAATATAAATTAGTTCCCAACTTGTACTCAGTGGAATAAAGAACATAAAATTTAGTAGTGTCAAGACAAAGTTGCTAATATTTAATGGAAATTAGCTAGACTATTACCTGTTCGAATGATCAAGAGCTAGATGCTAATATCTTAAATCATGTTATTCAGCGACTTGGAGTTAACTCCTCAACAGTAGATGTGAACCAAGCATTATTTGACACTATTTGCTAATGTGAAAAAGTATTTGGTGTTGTATATGAACCTTATATTATCCTGTGATCATTTCACGGTAACATTTTAAAAAATTTCATCATCAACCCAAATAGAGCAATATGCTATGTTGCATTTTTTTCATATAAAAAACGTTTTGTACAGCATACTCATTTTGTACAGAATATATAATATTAATAAACACCCTCGAGTTCTGGACTGCTAAGGTGCTCTTTGTACCAGCACCTGCAGTACTGTACTGGAGTATTTTTAATGGAGGACCCACACTCAGATTCTGCAGGCATTTTCTTTGCTGTTTCTAATTTTTATGGGAAACATCTGTCAGCTGTACTACATTACTGTGTGGTCCAGCTGAACATCAAGTGAATTTAACATTTCATCCTTCTTAGCACATTTGTATTTTTTTACTTGGGGCTTTATAAGTGAATCTTTAATTGCTTGTGATAATTTGTATTGTTTTTCTAGGTATGGTGTGATATCAACACCTGAGGTGGCAGATTGGCGATCTATTTCAAGAAATGATACTTTTTTGGTAGCTGCCTCTGATGGAGTCGTTGAAAAGTTGACAACACAAGATGCATGTGATATATTATTTCAAGAGAAAGTTAGACTGGATATGATACAAGAGGGCATCTCATCGACCAATCTGGCTGAGTTGCTATTGACTCATGCCCTTGAGAGAGGTACCATGGACAATGTTGCGGCTGTGGTTGTGCCTCTGTGGCCAGCCAGTAGATACAGGTATCGCGTTGAAGAAGTAATGGACAATCCAGCAATTAAATTACAGGCAACTCAGGGGAATGATGCCAACTATGGAAGTATATTTGAAAAGGATTACTATGACCTTATGACTGCTAGGTTTCACCGTTCATTGGTATGATGCTAAATCTCATATGTAGTATATTGGCTCAATGAACTAATTACAGTCATATTTCTACAAAATTCGTGTTGGAGTTGAAGCAAAGATTCTGGTATTTGCAGGTTGAAGCAAAAAATAAAGGGTTGGGTTGCTTCTACTTATCTGAGAGTCTTGATGAGTACTCTGACTACATATTTCGTGACCCAGAGGATTATAACAGTGCTGTCATTCATGACTCATTTCTCAGATCTGAGCCTGCTTTTGTCAACAATAGTAGGTGTTTCTTTGCTTTTTCTCTGTTTGTAGGTTCAAAGTTCTGAGTAGGCTTGAAGTTAAAATTGTTAATCTTGTCTTTTGGGGTACTTGAGCTGAATCCAATCTTCCCCACAATTAAGATAAAAGAGAGAAAGAGAAAGAATGGAATTTTGGGGGACTACACCAAAAAAATAGATGTAGTACATAAAAATTATTAAAAATATTACAAAAAGTTTTTACTATTGATTTTGTGAGGGATTACTGATGAGGTGTTAACAGTCTGGTTTGATATTTAATTGCTATGTTATGGCTCATACTTCCAGAGCCCAAAGGCTGAGTGACTCTCAACCCAAACCTCACCAGGCAGAAATATATGGAAACCCAGATTTATTTTCCCTGCAACCACGAGCAATGTTTCAACAGCCTGAAAAATAAACTTATGTCAACCTGAAACCAGACATGACCTGATCCAAATTGTTTAGCTGACATGAGGCAACCTGTCCTTAAATCAATAAAAACTCTGAACCATCCTGCCTGGACCCCTCGGTTCTGATACTCTGGCATCGATGTATAATTTTCTTTTTGTTTTGATGGTTGAGATCAGATCCCCTGGAGGTATACAAGGATAATGACTTTTGCTGGTTCTTTGACCTTCAAGATGAAACAAAAGACCACTGCAGGAATCCGGAGGCATTTACAAAGTTCATTGGTCTTCTCGATTCTGTTCCAGATGCAGACACCAAATCCAATGCTTCATCAGAGTTCGATTATGATACACCTGACTTCAGGTATCACGTTATCAGTAAAAAATAAATGAACAAAAATTTCTATCCTAAAATTGCTGGGATTGGTATACTGTACAACCAGTCTTGTGCTTTCTTTTGCTGGTGTATTATATTTTTTTATGCTGTGTGTGGTTGTTTGCTTTCCTTGTTATAATATTTTCAAAGTAATATTCTTCCTCATGTACTAATTTTTTTCCTACCTAGTACCACCAGAGAATTCATGATTATGCATTATTGATACTGATAGTACATGGTACTATTTTGAAGGTTCATGGATGGAACTGTATTAAAAGAGTAAACAACTGTTTTTGTTTAATTTAAGGTATAAATTGAAGAGAAAATTCGATCGTGGGTCCTATGGTGAAGTTTGGTTAGCCTTTCATTGGAGCTGCTCACAAGATATAGACGAGCTAAGTAACTCGTCCCAGCATTATTCGCACAGCTCAAGCAATAATCTATCTGGTGGAATTTGTTTTACCAATCTCACGGATGGAGATTTATTCATACTAAAGCGCATAATGGTACGTTCTAATTGCTTTGATGAAAAAAAGAACATCTCTGGATTCTGAGGTTAAGAATGACGAAGAAGTTTGATTGGTTTGTTGCCAAACTTTTATATTTGAAAAGATTAGTTTGATTGGTTTTAGATATTTTGGTTTTATTCCATCCTATTTCTCTCTAGATATAACCTAGCAATTTTTTTTTTTACTTAGGCTATATGGGACAGAAGGGGAGTTTCTTTGTTTTTGCTTCGGACAGTTGTTATTGACTGAACTATTTTTTGTATATTAAGTTAAACGATTTCAACATAATCGGTGGCATACCAAGGGCCCCTATTTTTTTATAAAAAAAATTACATTATGCATAGATACCTTTCGATTAATTGGGATTTTATATTTTTCAATTATTTTAATTGAATGACATAGATGAATAAGGACTTGAAACTTTTATATGACAAAACTTTCAAGTCTATAATGGTGATGGTTGGCACATGAGTACTGAACCTGGTTGAACCTAACTAGCAGCGTGAAAAAAGATCCCAACCGTAAGGGCCCATTCAGTACCTTAATTTTGCGAAACCATATAAAATATACTTATGGCAAACCAAGATTTAAAAAACCCTTAGAAACAAAAGAATAGGAAGAGTAAAAAAAGTGTTTTATCAAAGGAGAAGATCACATGTCGGGGCCCTCCTTTGTTTATTGTACAAGTGTCCTTTTTGGCTCTGTGAGAGAGAGCAGCAGTGCTGTAGAAGATAAAATAACACATTCAAGGAAAATTGTATAACATTCTATGGTACCTTTTTAGCCGGCAATCGTCTACTGATTAAATTTAATTAAAAAAATAAAACAAAAATTTATGTACATCAGTGTAAAATACAACATACTAACAATAGAAATGGATAAGTGGTTTGTCGTTATGCATTATTATTCGTTTATTCTTCCTTGCCCCTGGCTATCTTTGCTTGGGCAATGGGAGGTGTAGTTAGCATGTGAAAAATTCTCTTGTTTATTTCCTTCCAGCGGTACCATGTTGTTTCTGTGATACTTATAATAGAGAAATGTGTATATCTATTGAAGCCAAGCCAAAGCCAGTGAGAATCCAATCAAACTGGTAAAAAACCCTCACTTTTCCTGCTTTTGCTTGGTTTTCTCTAGGTTGCAACAGCAAACCATGATTTTGCAAGATGTGCATTGAACAGCTCTGAGTTAATTAAAACTACGATCTTGGAAAACTATCAAAGCTTTTCTTAAAACTCCAAAATCGAACGGGCTATAAGCTGATTGATTTATTAATCAACTAGGTGCTCTAAGCCGGACTGGTACAAAAAGTATCAGCGCCGTTTGGTGGTTAAGAGTCGTATTTTGGCTGAAAACTAATACCTTGCTAGATAAAGTAGTACTTCCAATCTAAAAAATTTTAGTTGTATTTTGGCTCTGCGACTAACCTGTTGAATAGCTACTGCTGAATGTTTGCTCACTTCAAAGTGCTACCATGGATGTCAAGATTACTTATCTTTGCAAATTTTTAAAAGCCAATTCTAACTTTATATTTTAATCATTTCTGTGATTAGGTTGAGAGAGGAAATGCAGCTTATATCAGCGGAATCCGTGAGAAGTATTTTGGCGAGCTCTTCTTAAATGCCTCTAAATCTCTTGATTGCTTGTTAGTTGATGAGCAATATTCAGGATATAACAATATCTATAATCCATCCTACAATTTTGCGGTTAACTATAGTAAAAAAGTAAATGAAGGGGAAGAAGGTCTGAAACACATAGCTCGGTTTGTGGAGTCATTTGTTTCAAAATCAAATGAAATCTGGCTTGTGTTTCAGAACGAGGGGATATCTCTCTCGAAAATGGTGTATACAGCTGAGGAAATGAGGGATATCACAGGTGATGATACAAGGGAAGAGAAGGCCAAGTATGTGAAGGTGGTACGGCCATCTAAGTGGTGGTATTGGCTGAGGACCACCAATGAAGGTCAGAAACAGATGCGAGATCTGTTATATCAGTTGGTATATATATATTATTGTTAATTTTTTTCTTCTTCTTTTTCTTTTCAACCTTTTCAACATCTTGTATTTAGTATTTCTGATTTCTTTTTCCACTTGAGTAGCTAATGGCTGTCAAGGCATGCCATGACCGGAACATCACTCATAGAGACATCAAACCAGGTAATCTACGAATTGTGCTGAGTACAATGTTGTATTTTTGTTGTCCTTTTTTCTATACTAGAAGATAAAATCTCATGACATACACTTTTTTGTTTCTCTGAAGAGAACATGATCATCTGTTTTGAAGATCTCGAGACTGGCAAGTGTTCCAGAGAAATACCAAATGAAGAAAAGAAAAAGAACTTGCATATGTACCTTTTTGACATACTTTACTTTTCTATTATTTTCTTCTTCTTTGCTTTTGATTTAAAATAGCATATTTGACATTTTGAGTGTTCACATATTCAGCTGCTCATGCTAGTGAATATTGTTATTTTTCATTTTATAAAAGTTGGGACTTCATTATTGAGCTAGAAAATGTCCTAATTATAACATTAGTTAAATTCTGATTTGCATAGAATATCACAAAATTGTTGTCACTGTAAAATTAACAGTGCTAAGTTTAATTTTACATTAGATTTGTTGGAAGTTCATGTGTTTTTGCTAAAGGGCAATGTTTTGTGACTTCTTTCTTTACCTGTTTAGGCGCCTCATCGATTTTGGAAGTGCCATAGATGATTTCACCATGAAGCATCTTTATGGTAATGGACCAACCAGGTATGATCATTTTCCTACATTTAGTATGATCAAAGAATATCAACATATTTCTGTAAGAGATCATTATTTTATTGTATGATTAAACAGATCTGAACAGACATTTGAGTACACACCTCCCGAAGCACTCCTTAACACTACCTGGTATCATGTGCCAAATGATGTGCGAATGAAGTATGTTATTTCATTCATTCATTCATAGACATATATCTTATTGTTTATTTGACTTCATACTGCTCTTTGTTTTGTTTCAAAACAGCATCTTAACTTAATTTACTTATTATGGATGAACAGGTATGATTTGTGGAGCATAGGAGTTGTGATGTTAGAGCTGATAATGGGTTCACCTCATGTATTTGAATTAAGTGACCGTACACAAGCTCTCTTAGATCAGCAGCTTGAAGGCTGGGGTGAGAGCACACGTGAATTGGCCTACAAGTGAGGCTTTCTTTTAAGTAAATTACACAAATTATTCCTAGGTATCATCATTTCCTGTTTTGCCCCCCCCCACCCCCACAAATTATTCCCAGGATCATTTCTGTATTTCTTTTGCTCCAACCAGTGTAGCTGTAGATCAGCAAATTCTCACTATAGCGAGGCCCTAAATTCAAACCTAGAGAGGTTGAGTTCAATGGCGATCATCAAAGATACTGGGCTTCTGGTCTTAGTCAAAGACCAAAAAAATAAATTTGAATTTCAACATGCGGCGTTGATTTCATTTTTAATATGCTGTCCAAACTATAACATGATGTCCTGTTTAGGTTTTGTGTAATATGCTGTAAAATGATTCTTTCTTAATATATCCCTTGGCAGCCACCGCCAAATTTTCAAAAAAAGAGTGCTACTGCAAACATTATCGAACAAGCAATGATTAGCTCAGATTAGAATGTTCAAAATATCTGATCATGTAGGATATAGGACTATAGGTATGCCTTGCTATGTAATGAAGTTTCGTAAGATCCAATCTCATATAATAGAAAGTAGTTATAGGACCACTTGAGAAAGAGCAAAAGGACATCATGTTAATTTGGACAACTTTGTTACTCTCCACCTCCTGGTTATGTCTGCCTTTTGTTAGAGATACCATGGATCACCTTAATATTTGGGGTTGAGTATCTAATCAATTGCCTCAGCAGCATTATCAGGTAGCAAATAACCTTAGAGAAAAACCCGACAAAAAGAAAAGATAGGAAAATAGAAGAGGAAAGTTGTAGCTATATAGGTGTGGTGGTGCACACTGCTACTGTACCATTGTTGAACTTAGTGATCTGAAATCCTGGATAAGATCCCATAATTCACAGTACTTTTCTGTCATCTGGATGGATGGTACTATATTTAAAGGACATTTATTGTAACCTTTTGGTTTTAATTTGCATTGATAAGTTTAGATTAACTTACTTTATTTTCTTAATCTTTTTATTTTATGGTAAAATACATTATTGAGTGCTGATAGATGGGACTGACTTTTGATGATGTTAGGCTGAGATCGTATATGGAATTATGCATTTTGATCCCTGGGCTTTCCTCACATCATCATCAGGGGAGCCACGCATTTGAGCATGTGAGTGTAATCTTATCACTATTTTTCTAAAACAATTTCATGGATTTTTTTATTCTTTTGCAATTTACGCCCACAAAGTGACTGTTTCTCAAAAAGGACCCCCTGTTTCTCATGTTTGCAATTTGTGGGCCCTAGGCACTAGCTATGGATGTTTAGTTATTTGCAAAGAAATTCGGATCCATTAGTAACAAGCTTGTGTAAAACCCGTGAATCTTGTCATATTAAACAAATTTATTTATAATAATTGAAAATAAACTAGGAAACAAACCATGGTAAATGATGCATCAATTTATTAGGCAACTTACATTTATTAGTATGAAGTTATATCGAGCTATTGAAGATGTTTCAAAACCAGTATATACTAGTTGCAAAATGAAAAATCTTCAGAAGTGGGTCCTTTTAAAAAAGAAACAAAGATAATGGACCTTAGGTTCATAATCAATTTTTAATGCATTGTTTTTATGTTAAACGAGCGGGTGGTGAGGTGGTAAATATTCATAATCGTTGGGTACCTGTAATAACCTCTTGGGTTTCATTTGGAAGTACCGAGAAACTGCCCTTTATTGTGCATATGGTTATGATGTGTACCTTTTTGACCGAACTCATGCTCTCTGCCTAAAAATAAGGTTTTCAATTTTGATAAGGATGACGCTTCTCCTGCTTCTTGGAAATGCTCTGAAGAGTCGTTTTCACAACAAGTAAAGATGAGAGATCCCCTTAAACTTGGGTCTGTATATAACTCTGTATCTTTCAATTTTTATGTGCCAATACTTCAATTTACTTCTGTATTTGGCAAAGAAATCTTCATAACTGTTTGTATACCAATTGTGATGACTTGTGAGCCACACTCAATGTAGTCACCAGTGTGCAATTTATATATTTAAAAACTGAATTTAATATTCTAAGCATGTTACTGTAGTCATGGCATATTTGCAAAGTGTTTTGAATTTGGAAAGACATGTAGTAATGAAGATTTCTTTGGCAAATCAACCGAGCTGAAATTTCTCTCTGGGACGCTTGTCATAAAACCTATACTATACCCTCCCTTGACAAATATTTTGATGAAAATATTATGATATCTGAAAATTACGCAGGTTTCCTAATATCTGGGCGTTAAGGTTGGCTCGTCAGCTGTTAGTTTGGCATCCTGTAAGCATTTATACATTTCCTGTTATTGCCATATGGTTGTTATACCATCATTTCATAGTAGTTCCACATGCTAACTATTGCATTCTTCTTTTCAATGAAATTTTTGTAGGAGGGCCGTTTAACTGTAGATGAAGCATTAAATCACCCATACTTTAAGAGCTAATGAAGAGACACCAAGATAAAGCAAATACTAACAAATAGCTGTACACTTTTTAGGATTAATTGCTAGATCAATTGTTAGTTGCTAGTGTATAGTGTGTATTTGTTCATTCTTTCTTTTTTTATAACCCCAATTTGTAAGCATTCACATGTTCTGTTTCAATAGAAGATAGGAAATTTTCAACTTCAATTGTGTGCATGCAATGTGTGGTTTGGTTTCTCTACTCTTATTTTCGCCAAAGACTGTAGCTTGTATGTGCTGAAAAAATGTGTTCAAAAGATGTTTGTTTGTTTTATGAAACAAATGGCTGTAGATAATTTTTCATTGATATAAAAGAGGGAGACCGAACAGTTAACACTAATAAAAGGTGAACATTATTCGTAAAATTTTTGAGGTTTTATACAAATCCTACTGAAATGTAGTTTCCTAGATTGGTCTTCTAACTTACTCAAATGTAGTTTCCTAGGAAGTGGCCAACATTTTACATTGATTTTCCATCAGTCGTAGCAGCCAAAAGGCCCATTATATATTTTGGGCTCGAAGCAAAGGTATTTGCACTAATGGAATTTGAAGGCTTGATTCTTCGGCCTCGCAAGTACTTTCAGTGGCAAGAAACAATGCATGAGGCCATATATATCACTAAATCAAAAGTTTGTTCTCAGGCCCTTACACATTTTTTTTCTATTGAATTTAAACAAATTCAAAAATTACACAGCAAAAAAATAGAGAGCTTTCACTACCGTCACTAACAACCAAGACGCGTGCATCAGTAATTGCTATCTATTGTACTAGACTAACTAGCATTAGTCCTATATTTTCTGAAAGTATTTCTGTATTGACAGGCAACATGTATTAGGAAATTTCCTGTAAACTTTTAAGTAGTGTGAAGAGATAAAAATTCTGATCAATCTTTAGCATCTGTGACCCCACCTGGTGTTATCTGAAAAATGTAAACTCACGTTGTCAAGGAAAAACTGCCTTTGACCAGACCTTACAATACAAATCCAGGTCAGCACTGCATGGTACCCTACTTGTTATTATGTTAAGACATCAATTTTTTAGGTGCTTTTCTTTCCTTTTTCCACTTTTACTGCTGAATCGACTGAAAAAAGTTATTGATTGAAAAAAGGATATAGCTTCGCCCTCAGCAAGGTTGGGAGCATCAATGATCTTGGCCACACGTTGCTCCCCTTTGCCTTTCCTCAGCATCATCCTAACCGTTGATGCATGAGCCAGCACATGCCCACCAGCTGGCTTCTTCGGGTCAGTTATGAACATACCCCCTCCAGGATCAGCAATAACTGCTCAAAAAAATCATCAAGGCAAGCCATCACATGGGACACACGTATTCATAAATTTCACTCTTTCTATTTCTATAAAGATGCAAGTAATGGTTTATCTCATGAAAGCTCTTCATTACTATGGCTTTAAACTTTCCATCCAGAAGGTACAGACAAGTCAAAACAGTACAAAAATTTTCTAGAAGCTCTTCATTACTATGGCTTTGCTTTCTTTAGATGATTAAAATTTCTAAAGTTCAGAAGGGTGTATTCGAAATTTTAAATAGCAGTACTCAGATCCAGCTGTTACCTTGGTTTGTCATGTAAACCGCAACATTGAACTCCTCAGCAATCTTTGTGATGCGTGACAACATCTGAGCCAGCTTTTGCTGAAATATATAAAGAAAATACAGCCAATTGACCCAATAGGTAAATAATTACAGAATACTCTTTGCTGTTATGGTGAGCAAGAGAAAATGAGATGATAATTACCTGACGCTCTGCCAGCTCTCCTCTACCAGTGAAATCTACACGGAACAATGCAATTATCGAATCCAAAATCTGCATTTGAAAACCAAACAAAAGCATCACTAGTTTTGCAGAACTACTACCCACAGCCAGTACTGACATCACACCAAACCAATACTCACACACAAACTACTGAAGAGAGAAGATGGCCAAAATTAAGATTCAGACTGTACTGAAAAGGTATTGCTCTTGTAATGTCTGGTATATAATGAAACTTAAATCCAAAATGAAAGGTAGAATACGCACCAATAGACGGAAAGGTTCTTCAGCCATCTTGGCAGCAAGGCCAAGAAGCAAGTTGTGTTGATGCTCATAGGTGTATGCCCTGGCATATATAATCTGTTTTTTTTTTTCAGAGGAAATTGAGAAGAACAAAAAGATTTTAAAAGAATATAAAGACATTAATATTTAAATTTTGATAAAAAAATTCAGTTCTATATTGAAATAATTGACATAAAGACCCGAGTTCTCTATTACATCACGAGCTCCACATAACAAAGTCATTCTAATTTTCACTCCTTTTTCTTTTTCACCTTGAGCTGCTATATGTGGTGTACCAATTTACCTCTCGATTAACTCCCAAAAGAAGAAATAGAATTAAGTAAGATCAAATCTGGTTCTGATGTACTTACATTGTCCAGCACTGCTCCAGCATCCATACCAAATCTCTCAGCAATTGGCACAATCCGGTCAGGTCGACTTAGTTACATCATTAAGGAATGCAACAAAACCAACATTTGGAAAGATAAAATGTTATATGTATACTGCAGTGCTATAGAAAAACTCTTTTAAGAAGGATACAATGTTCCCTCAGTGTCAATGTAGGCCACCTTGCCATTGCCCCCATGCATGCTGGTTGGAAGCTAAATAAAAAAAAAAAATCATGTCCTAATACATTGGCTTAATTTTGATGTTTGAATTTCAATAGGCTTTGAAACAGACAAACCTGAGTGGAGACACATAGAGTGTGTGCCAGCTGAGTTTTCCCTGATCTGATGCAAGTACAAAACAGAATGCATTCAATGGATATGAAGATATGAGTATTAGATTTGAAGGCTTTACAACTTTTCGAGCAACCAGATCTATAGTTGGAAGAAAGGGTTCTGACCTAAATTCGCCATATGCCTCTGTTAGTGATGCCGTCTCAATTCCACCTTTCAAAGGCACAAGTTGGCATCATAATAGAAACAATACAAATATTTCAGTGTGTTGCAAATAGATATACTAAAATTGAAAACAAAAACTTCGGTTTAAATAGAAGGAATTGAAGAAATTTACCTCCGAGCAACTCATCCAAGGCTTGGCTTCCAGTTGTTATCTTAACAATTTGTTTTCTCTGCAGTAAATAAAAAAACATTTAGTAAGGTGCATCACTAGATCAACTCATATAACATTGTGAAAAATAAAGGATATGAATGAAAACATGAGAAAAAAAAACATATGGGCAGTGGAACAGATCAAGCTGACCTTCTGAAGTAGATCGCTTCCAGTGACATATCCCATACTCTTCCAAGAGCCATAACAAAAAAAGTTGATGAAAATAATCAAGCTAAAATTGAATCACACGAAATCTGTTGCTATTGTAAATTAAGGTAAATAAGTTTATACCACGACTTTATCTGCTGCTTCGCAGATCTTATCAACTTTAGCTTCTGATAGACCCTTTATACCTGTCAAACTCTAAAAAAAAGAGGAAAAAAATGGAAACTGAGTCAAAAGTCACTAAAATAAAATATACTGAACTCCAGTATATACCTTCTTTGTATGCATCATGAGGCCATTGCAAGTGTAGATCCCTGCATCCTGAAGCTTTTTAACATCTCCAGCATTGATCCCTTGAGAGATCACTGTATAAATTAAAATTAAAGAGTAAAGACATATCAGATGCAGGATTTGCAAATTGCATTGTCTATAATAAGCTTACAATAAAATGAAGACTTCTACGTACACTAGTCTCCAATAGCAGAAGGAAACTTATGGCAGCTTTTACATAAAAGTGATAATCTAGTTGGAATGATATGAGGAGAAATTCTCAAAAAGGTTTTAAGTTATATGACCTAGAATCTTAACATGTGCAATTTATTCAAGTGAATAGTACATTAATAATGCAAGATCTGTTGTTGAGGTAAAATAAACAGGGTTAGACGGAAGTAAAATATAGAAGAACTTGATATCTGTAATGGAGATATGATCGTGTTATCATAAAGCAAAGTTAGCACAGTATAAAATTCTGAAACCATAAGAAGAAGGTGAAATATGATAAAATTGATGATATCATTAAAAACGTAGATTCTATCAGTAAAATGAGATCTATGCTTTAGATCCAATGGCCTGGTAAGAATAACAATAGGGAAGGCTAAAATTCCACAAATAACAAAGAATGTAGATTAATTAGGAAGAGAAGAGACTCGATCTTACATTTATCAATAGATTCGAAGGAATCTTCCTCCTCCTCCATATCATCCGGATCCACCAGCTGAAGCTGTCCCTGATCTTCATATCTGGACATAAGCAGGGAGCAGAGCAAATTAAGGTTACAATCAATTTCAAAGTTGAGACACTCAATTTTCTCAATTGAGGGAAGTGAAGGAGCTCACTGGGGTTTCACCATGACTACACGACTTTACAGATTCGTTTATAGAGACTAGTTGAATAGGTAGAGTCGTAGAGACAAGAGAAAGAGAAACCAGTTTTGAATTTGAGATTGAGAGGGACGGAGAGGTTAATATAAAGCACCGGACGCCAGGAGATAATTAATCGGAATTAACAGCTTCCAGAGATCCGGATCTCATTAGTTGAGCTTGGTGTACGTACTTGTAACCTACTGACTAACGGGTCCCTACGCGGACTACGTTGTGCAATCTGATATGGACAATTTTAAGTTTTTAATTTCCGCTTTCGCGGCTTCATTTGGCGCAGCGATGGGCCTGACAAGTGACAAATGACGACGAAACACAGACAACTCATTAACTGGAGAGGATACTCTTCCACTCAATAACTGGAGTTTGAACGCTAAAAAATCCCATTTTTAATTCCTAATACTTGGCATCTCTTAATTATTCGGGGTGAATTATATTGTTGTTATATGCATGGGCGGATTTAATACAAAGAGAAAAGGTTTTCTTACCCAAGGCTTTGTCTCCGCTTTTTACCCAAGCTAATCCAATCAGTTTTCAAATGGTCAAACGGTCAAACTTTCAACTATCAACTTTCCTTATTTATAAGGTTTCCTGATCTCTTCTAGTTCTCTTTCTCTCTCCTCCAATATTCCATCTCTAAAAAAAGTTGAAAAGCTAAAAATTGAAAAATTTTCCGATCTGTCCGTTCGTGACTTCGAGCTCAGACTACTCTCACCACAACAGAGGCAGCGTGCCACCGCATCCTCCTGCTGATCGCTGACTCTACAGTCACAGACCTCGGCGGAGCAACTGGTTGCCGCGTTCGTCAGCCGCACTCCACCCGATCTCCTCCGAGTTTGCTCCGATCGTCAGACTCAATGAGGTTGCCGTCACTACTGGAGAGGAAGATGAAGATGCCCTCATCGATTTGTATGTTCTCACTTTACTTTTTGTCGTTTCTTTTTTTCGATTGACTAGTTTTTAGGGTTTCAATTCAACAACTATTTAGTGATCGATCTAATTTTTTACGCTCGATCTTGATCTCAATCTTTGTATAGATCGATTTTTAGATAACAGACTTATGACTTGATCTGATTTGTCTTCTTATTTGTTAATAATCTTTGTTATCTTACATTCTTTGATCTGATCTGAACATTTGGTTTCAGGAAGGCCAAGCTCTATAGGTATGATAAGGATGGAACCAGTGGAAAGAGAGGGGAACCGGTTCTTTATAGTATTTTTTAGGATCTGTTTCACAGTTTTACATGATATATTAGATATTGTACATGATCTATGCATTATATTTCTTTTATTTATTTTACTGGATATGTTTAACAGTTTTACATGATATATATGCAATAGTTTACAGGAGATATGCAATATTTACAAGGTCTGTTTTAATAGTCTTACTGATTTAATTTCCAGTATTTATCTAATAGATTTGCATGATATATACAGTGTTTTACAGGATATATGGAAAATTTACAGAATATGTTTAACAGTCTTACTGATTTAATTTCAAGTATTTATCTAATAGATTTACATGATATATACAATGTTTTACATGATATATTAATCAAGTTTAAAGGTTTTGTACAGTATTTTATAGGATATATGCAACAGTTTACAGGATCTATGCAATTGTTTTTATATAATATGTTTAAAAGTTTTACAGGATATATGTAATTGTTTTCACAGATCTCGTGTTTAACAGTTTTACAGGATTAGGACTTGAAGTTTTTATTAATTGTTGATATTAATATTTCTTTCAGCTAAATTAGGATTTTAAATACATTAAACTATTACATTATTTACTTATTAGTTTTATATGATATGTCAATTATTTTACATGTTTTATGCAATAGTTTTATAGGATGTAATAGTTATTTTACAGCTTTCATTCAATAGTTTTTCAGGTTTCATGCGATAGTTTTATATGATATATCAGTTATTTTACAGGTTTCATGCAATAGTTGTTTAACTAGTTTTTAAGAATTTTGCCAATGATTTACAGGATTAGGACTTGAAGTTTTTATTAATTGTTGGTATTAATTTTTCTTTCAGCTAAATCAGGTTAGAAAGATGTTGGTATTATTGAAGAGGTGTGCCCAAAGCAGGGAGATGGATCAATGGACTCTGAAAGTACAGTCAGTTAAAGTACATGAAGTACAGGTAGTACGGTTTGCCATTGAAGATGTATGAGTTAGTTTACAGGATTCATACCATAGTTTTATAAGATGTATGAGTTATTTTACATGATTCATACAATAGTTTTATAAGATGTATGTGTTATTTTACAGGATTCATACAATAGTTTTATAAGATGTATGTGTTATTTTACAGGATTTATATAATAGTTTTATAAGATGTATGTGCTATTTTATATGATTCATGCCATACTTGAAATTATTATACATTAAAGATGTTAATATCATTTTTTTCTTTCAGCTAACGCTTCTTGGAAAGATGTTGGCATTATTGATTAGAAGTGCCCAAAGCAGGCACCAAAATCGATGGACTGTGCTATTTTTTTGCTACGCTATGTGTATAATCTGATCACTGAGATGCCAATGAACTTTACACAGGTAATTTTATGATGTATATATTTTACTTTCAAATACCCGTAGGCTTCCATTTCACCAACAGTGACATTACATATTTCCTGATATTACATATTGTATAAAGAGGGTAGTGTATACCCCTGATAACTGATATTACATATTCATCATTCATCATTAATTTCATAGTATTTTACATACTTCATAAGTAATTTCACAGTATTGACATACAATTTTACAGTATTAACATAGTTCTTTTACAGTATTGTTTCATTCATCATTCATCATTAATTTCACAGTATTTTACATACTTCATAAGTAATTTCACAGTATTGACATACAATTTTACAGTATTTGTTTCATTCATCATTCATCATTAATTTCAGTATTTTACATACTTCATAAGTAATTTCACAGTATTGACATACAATTTTACAGTATTCACAGTGTTGTTTTGCAGTATTTGTTTCATTCATCATTCATCATTAATTTCAGTACTTTACATACTTCATAAGTAATTTCACAGTATTGACATACAATTTTACAGTATTCACAGTGTTGTTTTGCAGTATTGCATAAATCTAAATCCCTTACAAATCTTTTTTTTTGTAGGATGACATTTCTAAAGAATGTGTCGTTCTAGCAATGAAACTCCTCACGTATCCAAATAATTCGCATCAGCGGTGTATGAAGTAACCATCCAAATATTGCAATGATTGAACAACTTTTTGTTTGTGTTTGATGTTAGATACAATTAATGTTTGATACAGTTGAAAATATTTGTGAATAGTGAAATGGTGAAATGAAATGGTTAAATGGTACAGTTTATTTTGTGGTGAAATGATACAGTTTATGATTTTTTTTTGTGCTGGTGTCATTTTATAGTTTGTATATGATGTTTTTATAGTTTAATGTATCAAATTTACAGTATTGAAATCGTGTAGTTAACATATGCTAGATTTATAGTTTGCATCTTCTAATTTTATAGTATTGAAATCTTATTTTACATGATATATATGCATATATAAATATTAATAATTGAAGAAAAAATGATGAATTCAAAAAAAAAAAAAAATTTAATTTTAATTTCGAAAAAAAAATTTAATTTTGATGCAAAAAAATTAAATTTTGATGCAAAAAAATTAATTTTGCATAATTTTAAGTGTACAAATTAACAACAAGTTTTAGAAGTGTGTTTTTCAAATCTTCTAGAAGCTTGAAGTACAACCGTACAAGTTGAAAGTACAGTTGGAAGTGGTTTGTGTTAAGTCTTCTAGAAGCTGAAAGTACAGTTGGAAGTACAGTTACTTTTCTAGTTCCTAACAGTTTTTAACTAACTCGAGTAAAAGCTGGGTTGTTAGAATTTTTAACTAGGTATTATACATGATTTGTTGTTGAAGTTACAGTATTTATTATAGTATTTTACAGTATTCGCACAAGTAAAATAACAGTTTTTTTGGGTAAAAACTGGGTACAACTCTTTAGGTACAATTAGTCGGACCCTAATATAAATAACCAGGATCAACGTTATTTACTTTTTATTTTTACATTTTGTGATTCTTTTGTGTTATACAGATAATTTAAAAAAAAAATTAATATTTAACTTTCGTAAAAGTATTTGTATCATTCCATTGTTAATTTTTATAAGAGGAGATATCCGATTACACTACTTTTGAGTTACCACAAAGTCATCCTTTTCATTTTCTACATTTTCAAAGTCCAAATCGTCGATCCAAACCGTTCAACATGATTATCTAAATAAAATGTACTTGCAGATCAAATTTTACATTTTTTTGAATTTTTTTTCTATTTATTAAGTATTTTACAAAAACTAGTCAAATTCAGACCATTGAATTTTGTACCCATCTTAATAAATAGTAAAAAAATTCAAAAAAATGTAAAATTTGATCTGCAAGCACATTTTATTTAGATGATCATGTTGAACGGTTTGGATCGATGATTTGGACTTTGAAAATATAGAAAATGAGAAGAATAACTTTGTGGTAACTCAAAAATATTGTAATCGGATCCCTCCTCTTTTTATAATTGAAATTTCATACTTTCGATATAAAACTAAGATATATTTTTCATTTTTTTCTTATAAAAGAATGGAGGTAAATTAAACCGACATTTTTAAAAATACCCCAAGTTAATTAAAGATTAATAAAAATACCCACGGTTCTCGAAAAATTTTAAAAATACCCAAACCGGCCATTTAATGGCCGGTCCCGCAATTTTTTATTTTATTTTATTAAAGAGGGGACCGGCCATTTAATGGCCAGTCCCCCATTTAATTTTTTTTTTGTAGATAAATAGATAAAATGCTGAAATCTAAGACTAAAAAATCGAATTATTTTTTTAAATATTTGTTAGATTACTTTTTTGATAGCATATTTATACTAAAATACGCTAAATTACTTGAAATTATGTTAATTTATGCTGATTGATACTGAATTACTTGAAATTATGTTAAATTTTTTTAAGAGACAAATAGCTAAAATACTGAAATATAACACTAAAAAATTGAATTTATTTTTAAATATTTGCTAGATTACATTTTATATATATAATTAGCATATTTATACTAAAACACGCTAAATTACTTGAAATTATGTCAATTTATGCTGAATTACTCTAAATTACAATAATTATGTAGAATTATGGTAGAATACACTAAATTACGCTAAATTACGTATGAATAGGGATGATATCTTCACTGAGAAAGCGAAAAACGACGGCAAAACTTCAAACGGCCATAAAACGGCGCTCGAGTGTCCGATTTCAGCAAATGACCACTTTTCGGAAAGCTTGCGAAAATGCGCATCGTTCGTGCTAGTGATGTCGGAAGCCGAATTCAGAATCGCCAAAAAACAAAGGGAAGAGCCTCAAAACTTCAGTTGAAGTTTCCGATTAAGATTTTCATTTCTATTCTCCAATCTACATAGCTCAGTAAATTAGTTATATAATGAACCTGTAGAATACCAATTTTTATTATTTTTGAAATTTTTTTACTATTTTTTGTGATTTATGAAAGATGATACAAAATAGGTCATATTCATACGTAATTTACCGTTTTAGCATAACTCTACATAATTATTGTAATTTCAAGTAATTTTGTGTAAATCACCATAAATTAACATAATTTGAAGTAATTTTGCATATTTTAGCACAAAATCGGCCCTATTCATAGTGTAATTTAGTATAAATATGCTATGAAAAAAGTAATCTAACAAATATTTAACAAAACAATTCGATTTTTTAGTGTTAGATTTCAGTATTTTAGCTATTTTTCTAAAAAAAAAAAAAAAAAAAAAAAATTCAGAACCGGCCATTAAATGGCCGGTTTGGGTATTTTTAAAATTTTTCGGAACCATGGGTATTTTTATTAATCTTTAATTAACTTGGGGTATTATTAAAAATGTCGGTAAATTAAACTAGTTACATAGTATCATAACTAATCAATAATGAGGATAATTGAGCATGGGGTTCTAAAATTACAATTCATACTTTTTTAAGGTTACTCAAAATTTAAGTTTGAATCTGAATCAGTCGTTTAAAGTTGGCACAAATGTTAAAGCAGCTTCATAAATTTTCAAATTGGTCCGAATTAAATGTATTCGAATTTTGATATCACAACTCAAATTCCAATTTTTTTTTTTGTTATTTTAAGAATTCACGCTCCTAAAATAAAGTAAATCTGTGAGGAAATTCACAAGGCACAATTCTACATTCACCGATTCACCTAGATGCTACGATGAGTTTTTTTTTTTTTTGAAAGTTAGTGGTTTTAATGTCTACTAATAATTCGATTAATAATATATTACAATGAGTCAAGTGATTTTATTTCTTAGATCTACTATTTTATTCTTACGAAATTCTCTAAATTACTCAAAATTACTCTAATTATCTTTAATCTCCCTCTAAATTCCTAGATGTACTCTTCGAATTCTATTTATATCACACATAATCACTCTAACCTTAATTATCATCTTGCTACACAATCACATCTGCCTTTTTTTTACCGTTGTCATATTTCGACGACCGAATCTACTCACCACCACGCTCCAATTGAGATGAGGACTCAACGCTCCGAGTTCCGACAATATAGCGCTCTCGACTCCGCTCGACCCCACTCTCTCCCCTCTCTTTCATTCTCCTCTCCATTTAAGGAGGTTGAGACGAGACAGAAAAGAGAGTATCAGAGATGAAAACTTGAAGAGGAGAAGATGTAGAAGAAAGGCGGCGGCTAAGTAGATCTAAGGTTTGGATTTTGTTTTTTCTCCTTTGAGTCGTCTAGGAAAGCGCCTCTGATTTTACCTTCCAAAAAATAATATGATGGTATTTCTGTTTGTAGGATTCATAGAACAAGGATTTAAGCAACATGCTGGTGAAATACGATGTCCAAACAGATCAAAATAGTTTTCTAAAAAGTTGATAATTAAATACTTTGAGAAAAGCTTATTATTTTCAAAATTTTCAGAGTTATTTCTTGAATTAGATTTTAATATTTAGATGGCATAGCTATATTATTTTGTTCGTACTCAAGGCTCTGAGAAGTGCAATTTTGATGCATTTTGGCCTTTTTTAAAAAAAAAAACTGATAGTGGCTATCAGTATGTACATCAAGAAACAAAAGAAATACAAAAAACCTCAAAACATCAACAATTTCGCATCCATAAAAGTGCCTCATTCCAGGCACGATGTGCCGCCCCTCTTGACTCGAGGTTCTTACCTTAACAAATTCTGTTGTTTCTTTCTTTCCACAGAATCCAACATGCAAAAAAGAAAAAAGCTCCTCACGTTTCTTTCTTTCCACAGTATGATACTCTGCACCACGTTCAATGAAGCAGTGAAGTCGAATCGGTATCTCAGATGGCATCTCTGGTGATCTATAAGGGTAGGGACCAATTAGGAGCTCCTCAAAGTCAGGTTCACCCTGTCTCACCGGCTTTGGTGGCATAGCAGTGTTGAACGGCGGTGGAGGGGGGACGGCATCTTGTTTGCACTTAGACCCAAGTCTATATGCCCAGCATCTACCACACCTTTTAGGGTTCCGACATTTAGCTGCTGAGTGACCCGAGCGGCAGCATCGAAAGTAGTGACCTTTCCATTCCGAAAAGGTGTGTGAAGGTGGAAACCTCAGCCTAGATAGCTATGGGGTGATACGTAAACGAAAATGGGGGTAGAGGAGACTGGAGAGTTTAGTTGAGAGTTTATTGGGTAGTAAGAGGTTGGGTTTGGGTGGTTGTGTTGGGGGGTTGCAGAGGAGGACCTGAGCGTAGGATGGCCGGGAGTAAGGTTGGTAGGGACGAATTGTCAGGATGGTTGGCTGGGAGTGACGCTAGTTAGCCGAGTAAGGTCATTGTCTTCGCACTACTTGCCACCCTCCGTTGTTGGACGCGCCGGTAGAGATCGCCTTCTCTATCGCCATTCTTTCACTCTTTCTCCCTTGTCTAGACCTATGGAAATGCATTTTGACGTAAAGATCTCATCAGTGCCATCGCAATGCTTTTGGGTGTAAAGATCTTAACAGACTAGTTTTGGCTTCATGTAGCGCACAAATCATATACAGCGCTAGCGCTGTTTTGATTTTATAGTATGTGTTGCATCAAGCCAAAACTGATCTGTTAAAATGTTTACCAATGCTTTTGTTTTACGTTTACATCCCTGAAATTTATTTCATGTCATGACTTCTCAGGATAGCACAATTTAATTTAAAGCAAGGAGATTAACACGAACAAAAACTAAATTTCACCTAATTTAACATCTGGGTCAGATCAATTCGATTTTTTTTTCAATCTTCAAAATTCTGTCTTAATTAATTAAATAAATCGTGTTTAAGCAAACTGTCCCATTGAAGTTTAAGGTACAAAAAAAAAATCATCATGGTACTGATACAGAAGTCTATCGATGATAATGATTACAATTCCAAAGTAGAGAAATCATATTAAACATAATCAAACAATGAATTTGACAAAATACAGAAAAAGATATATAGTTTGCATGCTTGAGAGAAGCTTAGCTATATGACATCATTTTGACGAACTCGGCATAGTCGACTTGGCCATCGCCATTCACATCGGCCTCCTTTATCATCTCATCCACCTCTTCATTTGTTATGTTCTCTCCCAGATTCATCAACACACTCCTCAACTATAAAAGGATGCAATGCAACACATGAATATCCAATCTACTCTTTCCTCAGTAATGAACAAAATTCTAAATTTATTTTGACCATCCTAATGATGATATTAGAAAACTAAATAAAATAAAGAGTTAAAAAAATTTGATAGCAAAATTTAAAATAAAAGTGAAAGAAGCGAGTATTTTCTCTGTTTAGTCAAATCTCGATTCTCACTAAATATTGTGATAGTTATATTTGTCAGGAAGCTTTCTTAACAAACAACAACCGTATGATCAAATCAATAATGATCATCCGTATTTGGTATACTGAAGACTCGCCTAGTCGCCTTAGAATAACAGTATACTGAAGGCAAGATTCCAATATATGTATATTATTTGAACCTTCATAGCTAGGGTTAAACTTGAACTTGAACTTGTCTCTCTTTTTCTCCTTTTGATTATAGAAATTAGAAGGGGTACACATGATTGACATTTACAAGATGAAAAGAGTGTTATAGTATGCTGCCAAGTGCCAACAATCAAAATAAGACGCCGTATTTCTGATTAGAGGAGGGATCCAATTACACCCTTTTTTTTAACACATCATGACACCGTTTTTTTTATAGGTCAATTTTGCGATTTCAAAATCCAAACAGTCGATCCGAACCGTTCAACATGATCACCATATTAAAATGTGCCTGGAGATCAAATTTTACATTTTTTTGAATTTTTTTACTATTTATTAAGATAGTTACAAAATCGCTGTTTTTCAATGGTCTGAAAACAACGATTTTGTAACCATCTTAATAAATAGTAAAAAATTTCAAAAAAATGTAAAATTTGATCTCCAAGCGCATTTTAATATATCCATCATGTTGAACAGTTTGGATCGACTATTTGGACTTTGAAAATGGTAGGTGTCAAAGTGTGTCACCAAAAAAGGTGTAATTTGATCCCTCCTCTTCAAAATATCAATGTTAGAACTATATTGTGATAAATTAATTTTGTCAATTGCCAAATATGAAAGATTGTGTAAAATTAAAAGTTGTATATATTTATATTACCTCTTTAGAAGAAATGAAGCCATCGTTATCCTTGTCAAACACCCTGAATGCTTCCCTCAGCTCATCGTCTGAGTCAGTCTCCTGCAAACACAAAAATAGTAAAATACTAAAACATTACTTGTTTGTTATAGAAAACCCCGGCCCCTTTATATATTTGGAATGCCTGACAAAACCTCCAAACTGTTTAAAATTTGAATGCTGTCTTGTAATTTGGGTTTTCTCTGTTGATTGATTTGAGATATAACTAATTAAGAACTGGTAAATTTATATGCTGATCATTTTGTAAGTACGAACCTTGAGTTTCCTTTGCATGAGAGCTAAAAACTCGTTGAACTCAACGGTGCCGTTTCCATCTGCATCGACCTCCCTTATCATTTCTTGCACATCTTCTTCGGTTGGATTCTGTCCAAGTTGTTTTATCACTGTCCTGAGTTCATGCATTGTGATGCATCCTACAAATAATTACAAAATATGTGAATTAGTAGAAATGTTAAAGCACTTAAATTGCTTTGTTGTTTCCAATTTAAATTGCTTTTAATTACCTCATCTACGATGCAAATGAAAATGTATCATATGACAAAACTTGTTACATATTAGTAATTTTGAAGGTTGTACAATCTAAACTGAGCATATGAAAGATAAAAGGCTTGGTTGCAATTATGAAAGATATGGTTGGAAAGGAACAGTGTTTGTTTTAGAATGAATACTATGGCGTGTGTTGGCGTTTACCTTTTTCTTTTCTGTTTGATTCTAGTCGGATGCCATAAACCTCCATCTCTTTAAAAGATGCTATAGTTTATGGCATTTTGCTTATCATACGAAATATTAAATTTGGTTTTTTTTATTTCTTATTAATAAGATATTCGGAAAATACAATCCAAAACAGCCAAACATTTGGCGTGCTGGTTTTCCGGGTCGGTCAATGGAATTGTATCCGAGAGTTGACAGAGTCAATTAATACTATTGTCCAAAGCAAATAAGCGTTGGGACCCATAATTTAGTTAGTTATTATTATTAATACTCTTGGAATTGTATCCAAGAGTTTACTATTGTCCAAATTCATGGTGCCTAGTTACCACTTATCAGCTAAAAAGGTACTATTGTCCAAAGCAAATAAGCGTTGGGACCCATAATTAACTTAGTTATTATTGGGAAATTGCCAACCCCACCCGTCTCACTTCTCACTTCTCACACATTGATATACATCACTTTTATTCTAATATTTATTATAACAACTTGTAATTATTATTTGAGACAACTTAATTTGTCTCATAAAACTTATACCTTGGAATATTATTTTCACTAGGTTTTGTGGAGATTTATAAATATGGGTTAAGTTGGAGGTGGTTGCAAACGGGAAGTAGCAAGAGGGATTGGATTATCTCTGGTTCATGGGTGATGGGTTTGTCATTTGTTATTTAAAATTATAAATTCTTATGGTCCACAAAATGTAGAAAAAACCAGACACAGTTCAAGCAAGTATTTGCAAAATAACCTTCTATTTTCTTTATATTGCATGTTTTGTTTCTATATCATTTCTCTTTTATGCCTAAGGTTATTAATTCACTCTATTTCTGTGAGCACAATTCGTTGTACATAGTATCTTCTACGTAAACTACTTTTTGAGGTAATTTTTTGTTAAATTTGAAAAGAAATGAACGTAAAAGAAAAATTAGAGAAGAAAAAGAGCATACCATCATTATCCTTGTCAAAGAGCGAGAAAGCCTCCTTGTATTCAGCGATCTGTTCTTGCGTTAGCGCTTCCATTTAAAATTTAAAATTTTATTTTCAGAAAGAAAGATTTGGAGGAAATGGGGAAAGATTTGTGGAGGAGGGAATCAGAGAATGGAAGGTAAGGACCAAGACGGCTGGACTTTGTAGACCAAGTACAATTCTACAGTAGACTTTTCTATATTTTTTTATATTTTATCATTTTTACAATTTTATCCCTAAAAAGTTTGAAATACTGGTTCATGATATATTCGCATAAAATCAGTGTTCTAAATAGCACGCTATAGCGTTTTTGGACCCCAAACGCTACGCTATGACATCAAAATGCGCTATTTGCGCTACGGCCGCTATAGCGGTCTGCTATTTGCGCTATACAATATGGGTTTTTCTTTTAAAGCAATTTATATGAGTTTTAAATAAAGATAAAAAAAAATCTCAAACCGAAATTGAATTTGTTGCTAGTTGCTACAGATAAATCAATTTGAAATTGAGAATAGAAATAGAAATTTGAATAGAAAAAAAGTCCAAACCGAAATTAAAATTTGAATAGAAAAAAATAGATTATGTCATGAATCATGATGCTTAAGATATTTTTAATAGGAAAAATCGATAGTTTATGATATTACTATAGATATTTTGAACCACAATTTGGACTTTGTACGGGTTCAATATGAATATTATAATTTCTTAATTACTTTGGTGTTATTTATTGTTCTATGAGACTTTAGATAATGTTGATATTTAGTACAAATATTGAATATACGAAATGTAAAAAAAAAAACGCTATTTGGAATAGCTTCCGCTATAGCGACGCTATTCGCTATAGCTTTTTTTTTAGCCTTCCCGCTACGACGCTATAAACGCTATTTAGAATCTTGCATAAAATAGAATTTAGCATGTTTGGTAATCAGACTTCAAACAGATATCGAGTGAAAACTCCACATGTGAAGTAAAATATTGATTTGGTATGAAGTTAAATATACTGTATATCACATATAGTTAGGGGTGAAACTTTAAAAAAAAAAATGTAGAACATGTATTAGTAAATCATGTATGTATTTGCATTATATTAAACAATATATATAGAGAGAGAAAGAGAATGGCTAATATTAAAATATTTGTTCCTAGAACTTGAAACAAACGTTTCGGTTTTTTACATTTTTAAAGTCCAAACAGTCGATCCAAATCGTTCAACGTTCAATCTATATTAAAATATGTTTGGAGACCAAATTTTACATTTTTTGGAATTTTTTTTACTATTTATTAAGCCATTTTTAAAAATCAATGATTCAAAGTTTTTCATTGTTTATTAAAATCAGCGATTTTAAAATTGGCTTAATAAATAGTAAAAAAGTTTCAGAAAAATGTAAAATTTGGTCTCCAAGCACATTTTAATATAGAGATCACATCTAACGGTTTGAATCGATCGTTTAAACTTTCAAAATTGAAAAACCAATTGGTTGCACCACGGCTTTGGAACAAACGTTGTGATATTAGCCACTCTCTCTCTCTCTCTATTTTAAAATTAAAATGTACAAGTTTTTATATTTGGAATTAATTGACATATGCTATTCGGTATTCATGATAGATGATAAGTATATAAAATAAGGATCCGATAAAGAAGAAGAAATGACTAGAATTGATAAATTTTGAACAACATTCATATTCGCATTCATTAGTGAAGCTAAAAAATGGGCCAGTAAGATCAATTTTTAAAATTATTTTTGGAAGTATACAAATGTTCAACTTCACTCAAAATTAAAAGATTCTTATTTTATTGTTTTTCTTAGGTGATAGAGCTAGCAAAAAGTTTTATTTTGACTCTGCCACTGACAACATCTGTATCAATATTGGTTTTGCAGATATTATAAATTGCCACTGTTGTTTATCATACATCATAAATATATGTATCAATATCCGCACAAAAACACGATATATAGTCATAGTCATAGTCATAGTCAGTCCTATTAATTAGTTAGCAGTGAGATTCATTGGAGTGATCCACCTCTAAAAAAAATTGAGCTTGAATGTGCTTTCAAGTGTTTTCGTTAAAATGGTCCTCGTGGAGAAAAAAAATTTATGTGAGTTTTCACAAATTGTTGTAAGTGTAGGTACTTGCGTGCAATTATGTGGGCATTTGTTTGGCTTTTTGATTGTGCAATGCACTAATGTTAATGTCATTCTGCGCGTCCATAACGAAAGAGACCTCAAATAGAAAATTACTAAACAAATGTTCCTTCCGCTTCTACGTACCATTCTCCCAGTTTAACAAAACAAAAAGAAAATGGTAAATGGTAAATGGTAGCAAGCTTACATGTGATGTGAAATAAGATTGTCATTTTGTCTTTAAGCTTGCTACCATTTAGTGGATGATACTTGGCAGATCTCATTGTTGTTTGGCCGCCCCAAATTATTAATTGTTGATGAACAACAATGAGTGAGTATTGGAGGAACATGTCATAATTATTAATTGTTGATGAATGATGAGACAATGTTAGATGTAGTGGTTGGCGTGTTGTTCACTACATGGAAATAATGTTGTTATAAATTTTAGTGTTTTTTTTTTTTAATCTTAATTGGCGTGTTTTCCACTGGTTGGCGTGTTGTTCACTACATGATTATGTCTTTTTAAGTTATGAAATTCAAGCCCACGGGCCTTTCTTCAAAGACAAAAAAAATTAGGGGAAAAATAGGCACCGCGTGCGCATCTAGAACTTTCTTCAATCAGCAAAAAAGACCAAGGCCTCGGCAGTAAAGGATGAAAGAAATGCAGTACTAGAATTTAATCAAAAGACAGTTACGGAGTTCGCACTAGAAATGCCTCAAAAACAGAAACAAAAAACAAACATAATCATGGGAAGAAGCACAACAGCTCTAACTACCTCTACAACTGCCTCTTCACCGCCCTCAGCTGCACTGAGTTCTCATAACAATTTTGAAACCCATAATGCGGGTAGCCCTCATACCAGGTCTCCTCTCTGACATGCGTGTCCCAGTGCTCTCCATCACTGCTCTTCCCATATTTATGCACCCAGCCAGTGCCGTCATGCTCCTCACCCCAGGTGCGATTCCACTTGTGACCATTTTGCCCCTCCCACCAGGTCTCACCTTGTTTCAGCCCTGAGCCAATTGGGTTGAAATGGTCGTCCCATTTGTCACCCCACTTGGACCAACCACTGCCTGGGTCATTCCTCTCAGCCCACTTGTCAGTGTACTTTGTCGCCCCACCTTGGCCATCATAGCTCTCTCCCCACCTGTAAACAACATAATAGTCCCATTATTTGCTGAAAGTAAACACCTCATTAAAGACCCAATTTAGCCGGCAAACACATGCACACACACCCAAATGCACACTACTCTCACAAAAAAGTTTGTCAGCGGGAAAATGAACAATGGGCAGAAGTAGCGGGCGGAGCCAGGAAATTTTCACAAGGTGGTCCAATTGCAAAGGGGTGCTCTTATTATACAATTTATAAGACAAAAATAGCCTATTAATTTACACTTCTGTGTACACTTTCTATGTTTCTTGCCAAGTTATTTATTTTTGAAGGTCAGTGGGTGAAATGCCCACTAACAATTTTCATTAACAAAGGGAAAAGTTTATAATTAAGCTGTGCAATACAATCTCACTATAAAGTGAAGAGAACAACCAACAAAGAACAAAATAACTTGCGAAATTCCTCCCTAGACCTAAGCTCGAGTTAGGTAGGTCCCCTCTAGCAATTCTGGTACCATTGCTAAACCCTAAACCCTTAACTATCATGTTCAGTATATTTCTTGCCAAGTTAACATACACTTTCTATGAAATTTTCTATAATACTTTATATACACATTTTAAAAAGTGCCTATTGTATAGTGACTCGCTAGACATTTCTTCTGGAGGCATATCTGGGACATGCCAAATTCGGGTGCTGTTATTTTCTTACACTCAATAGACAATTCTTCTGCA
This sequence comes from Carex kokanica, assembly GCA_025461125.1. Taxonomy (NCBI): domain Eukaryota; kingdom Viridiplantae; phylum Streptophyta; class Magnoliopsida; order Poales; family Cyperaceae; genus Carex; species Carex kokanica. Next base: position 25,822 of record JAJGRX010001322.1, on the reverse strand, counting down.
AGAACACTATCATTAACTATCTTAAGAGATGATCCATACTTCTCTCCAATTTCATAACAAAAGAATGTAATCCCTGGGTGGAAGGTTATTTCCAAGCAGTGGCTAGTAATACAAAATTTAAATGCACTTGGAGTATAGTTACAAAATTTCCCAGGAACTGTACTTGGTTTTGAGCCATTTCTTTCTGAACACTTTTACACATAATAGGTACAAATTCTTTGTCTGCTTCAGAACCCCCCTCCCCTCTGAAAAATATTAAAATGTAGAGCAAGATGGAGGTTCAGAAAGGGTCAAGGGCCTGAGCATGCCCGTGAACCAAGGAAAGGCACGAAAGCAAATAATTGGGAAGACAAGAATATTAGATCAATTGCTAAGTTATATACCCCTCCATTATATAATTGGAAAGACCAGGTTACCGAACTTTGTTCAGTATAGTTTCTCAACCTCCACTATATACACTTCCGGTACCATTGTACCAGTTCAAGCCACAAAGTCCGCTCAACACTAGATACATCCTAGCACAAGCTTTTGATTTAGGGGTTTAAGCTGATCTGATCAAATCATATTTGAAAATTAGGCATATTTATGGATACATCTAGTATTCTCCATTTAATAAAAAAAAAAAAAAACCAGAAAAGAAATTGCATGATGAGAATAGCCTAAGACAGAAGTCTCAAAATAAGATAAAAGGTAAACCACCTAAAACATATGATTTTTAAGTATTTGGCCATATCTTTTTTTAGTAATATGAACTTTAACCTCACCACCAAATTCTAGAATTTGACTTGGCTCATCCAAAAAAGGCTTGTATGAAAGGCTTGCCTAATTCAATCTACTAGACCAAAAAACCTACCTAGAGAAGAGAGAGTGAGAGGTACCTTTCGTGCCAAACATGTGCATGGCCAGCATCTAATGGAGTAGAGGGGTCAATAGAGCACCACTTGTGGGCCCACTTGTCAGCCTTGCCAGATGCATCATAGTGCTCCCACCATTTCTCCTGCCATTCCTCTTCCTTCCCATTCTTTGCCCATTTGTCTGCGGTCTTCTCTATGTTTGTTAGCCCAGTTACTATATCCTAATTAAATTCGCAAGTTAAAATAAATTATAAAATACAACACAGATAAAATATTTCAATCTTATTTCCTGGTGTTATACATGTATTGTACTGAAAAACAAGTATTGTAGTACCATAATTAATTAACAAACCATACATATGAAATACACAAACCTGCCACATACACTCCTTCCAGAATTCCCGCCAGACATTTCCTCTAGCATCCCGGCCTGACTTTTCTGACCCAAGCTCCTTATAGTCGTACCTGTCGGATGCCTCCCAGTACTTCTCCTCCCACTCGACAGTCCCATCAGAGGTGACCCCACGCGTTAGGGTCCACTTGACCACCACCCCATTTGACCTCTCCTCAATCCCCGTCTCCCTCCACCACTTTGACTCATCAAGCCCAATCCCCTCCTGAGCAAACGCCCCACTGGAGCGGTCCAATGCGGAAGCAACCTCCGCTGCATGATTCGAGAAGCGTGTATCAAGTTCAAGGTATGACTGAAGAGGAGGAAGAGATGTGGCTGTCTCAAATGGGATTGGGAGGAATGTGTCAGGAGGGGACTCCTTTTCGAGTAGTAGGTATGCAGGTTGTGGATGTGGATAGGTACCTGATTCCTTAATGGGTTTCAGAGCAGGGGTGTCTTCTGTTGATTTCAGATTTGTCGTGTTTTCCTCCTGAGTTGGTGGAGCCCATGACCAGAAATTTGGGCCGGGGGTTTCCTTCAATGTAGCACTAGATTGGAGGGGATCGCTGCCTAAATGATGACAGAAAAAAAATTAGTGATTAATCTAGTGTAACAAAATAATGCTATTCAAAATGTTAAATTTCAGCAGTTGGATGCACAGCCTGACCTGTTAGGACAATTCAGTTTGTACCGTCATGTCCAATTAGGTACATGCTTTAAGCAAGCCAGAGTTTTTTTTTTTTTTTTGGGGGGGGGGGGTTCTGTTGGTGACAAGTCTTTGAAATAAGGGAATCAACAGTGGAAAATTATGATATACTAGGTGGTCAAATTTGGTAAATGCAACCATGTATCACTTTTGAAAGGATCTGTTGATCAGTGAGAACCCCCATTCAATCAAAGTGGTGGGTTTTGTGTACCTCCATGTCCACACCCCAATTGTTCACAGGTTAGGTGAAATGTACATATAGAAGCTGGGTTTTCGAGTAAACTGCACCTGCCATTAATACTGCAGCAGAAAACCAGTCATGATTTTCTAGCCCCTTTTATATTTTTGCTTCTTTGTTTGCTTTTCTTTTTCTAAATCATGGAAGACTTTTTAACCAAATTATACATGTAATCTGCATGTTCAACTATACATGGTTTAAAATTAAGATAGCGCATGTCCTACCTTCCACAATTATTTCAGCAGGAGTACCGGAGCTGTCTGTGTTTTTAAATGCAGGATCCAATGCTGCTGGTTTCTTGTTTGGTGAAACTTCAACTGCAGATGGCAAAATATCATTCAAAAACTTATTCAAAAATAAAAATACCAATATAGGATGGAAATTTGCTGACCGATAACCAGTCAGGCCCAATAGAGGATTGCATTGATTCAAAATCTTTAGTTACATATTTCATAGTTCAGTGTCCATTCCAAACTTCATTTAACCATAAACTTTAATCCTAGTTACAAAATAAAGTAGGAAATCTAGAAATTGATTGGTATATTAAACCTTGTACCAATTATACAAAGAAGAGCAAAGCAAAAGGACCGACTCATTTAGTTGCTCTTTTAGCAACATTTTATGTTGCTCGAGTATAATGCTGATAAAAATTGTACATCTTCTTGCCAGCCAATTCATGGATATACACTCACAAAATAGTCTGATGACATACATGCCTCAATTCACAAGTAAATATAATTAAGTTTTGGAATATCTAGGATATGAAATTGCATGAAATCAGCTGAACTAATTCACCCAAAACAGCAAGGTCTGATTATAATCTACAATCTACCCAGTATATCTTTCCCCTTTAATTGTCAAAGCTAGCTTTCGCTTCATAATTTCATTCAAAGCATATCACCAAACCTGACAATAAACATGATACCAAAATTGGCATAACAAACTACCAAAAATTTGACCTTTGTACCCTTTACAGTAATCCAATCTAAGGCCAATAAACCTCGATAAATTCCTAATTATAGAAACAAACAAAAATGACAAGAAAATTTGAGGTAATGAAATCGGTGGTATTTCAGCAGTAGCATTTGTACCACATAAGGGTAAGACATCTCTATCAACCTCAGATATTCTTTAAGGTTTAGTAATATGATGAACAAATAAGCACTTATTTAACAAAAATGTTTACAAAAAATACCCTTCTCCTGTGCCACAAAGGCAGCAACTCCTCCATTCTGCTCCTGAGCATCCGAGCCATCCAATCCTGTGGCCCGAACGAACTGCTCGGGCCTGGTCTCACTGATCAACGCACGAGCAGCCGCAATGGCGGCAGCGGCACGGTCAATGAGCTGCTGCCTCTGGATACGGTCACGCTCCTCCCTAGGAACATCCTGGAGCCGATTGAACTTCTCCGTCTTGAGATCTAACGGGCCACCTTCATCCATGTCAGCGGTCTGATCGCTAACCACCCCGACCTGAAAGAGCTGGAACCGGCGGTCCTGGCGGCCAGTGGCATTCTTCCAGGTGTGGAGATATAATTTAGGTTTTCTCCCAGTAGAGGAAGGAACATTGCTATGAGGCGGAGCGTACAGGAGGTTAGAGATAGGGGAGACGAAGATGCTAGGTTGCGCCGAGAACATTTGGGAAGAAGAGTAGAGAGAGGAAAGGTCGAGAAGCAGAAGCAGAAGCAGTGCGAGTAGGGAGGGTTTCTTTCAGATTGAAGCAGTGCGAGTAGGGAAGAAGACCTCTACTAGACAGGGTTTTGGTTTTGGTTTTGGTTTGTTCATTCTATTAAAATTTAGCCTTTTTCACTTGTCGTCTTTTTTTAGAAAAAGGCATTACCATCATAACCATATATGTGAGAATAATATGTGAGAATAATGGAGGAGAGGGAGAGGGAGAGCCGACTGCCGAGAGTGAGAGTGAGAGTGAGAGCGTGACGCCGGAGACGGTGATGAGATGTCAGATGGGCCCGCCCGTGAACTATTTATTATCAGCCGTTCAGTTGTTGTCCTTTCGTTTTCTCAATTTGAGATATCTCCAGGGCACCACGCTGGCTGTTTAAGTTATATTTTGGAATTCGTACCCTCTGAGTCTGAGTCTGAGTCTGAGTCTGAGATATCTCAAAATTTGAGTGGATTTGTGCAAAATCTGGACCATTCAAATCCTCTCTCAAAGCATATAAATACTTACTGGCTTCAAATTATGAGATATCTTTGTTTTGTTTTGTATTTTGCCAAACGGAAACGGCACCACAATCCGCCTGATAAGTAATCTGGATTGGAGTCGGCAGTCGGCATGCACACGGATCGGATCGGATCATCATAAAACCATATTTGTATTTGCTTTTATTTTTCTAATATGAAAAATAGACGCATCCCTTTGTTCTTGCTTCTAGGCTCTACCGCTCTAGCTCTCTCAATATTTTTTTAAGCTAAATTTTTCTCTGACCTCAACTCTACAAATAACAAACAATATAGCGTGTGAAAAAACAGAGTACAAAATAATAAAGATAATAAGGAGAGTTTCAAATATGATGTCATTTTTTTTTTTCTAAAATCTTAATCTTTCAAATATTTATAAACTCAATTATCAAAATAAATTGATAGATGTAATTTATATCAATCATTTTTTCTTTGCACATATCAAATATGAATGATATGTGTTTTCAAATTTGCATCATATTTTAGACTTTGCATTGATTACTATCATGGGCTTGTAACACAATTTTTAGACATTAGTGTTTTCAAATTTTCAACAATCTTGGTGGCCGCTTTCAAGTTTAAAAAAAAAAAAAAATCAAAATTTCAAGTTATTGATTCTCATCAAATTAAAACTTAAATGTCAACAAAAATTACACAGAGAAAAAATATAGATCACATTTAATAATTTTATTTTATTAATTGAGTTAATTTTTGGCATTAAGTATTTAAAATATAAAAGCATGATAAAGATATTGGAACTCTTCTTAAAAATCTTGTGAAAGATTACAAATAAGAGTGCTTGAGCGAATGATTAATATCAGAGGTTCAATAGCAAGTATTGGAACTTAGACATAATTCCGTATCATCATACCATAACCATATGTGTTGTTATATAAATGGCTGGAAATATGTTATATTGACAACAAACTTATTTAACGATCATGCCAACAAATTAAATGATATAAAAAAATATAAAATTGTGTATATATTTTTTTTCTATATATAGTTTAGATGAATATTAATTGTATTAAATTTTGTGCAATAAGGAGCCGGTTGGTAATTTGTTGAGTACTTTCAAAAATTAGCTGTTCGGTTTTATTAGCACTTAATCGGTGATCATAATTTTCAAATTACACTAAATTAAACACGTGGCCTATATATTATGGATACGTTATCAATTCCGTCACAGCATATTATGGATACGTTAGATGACGATGTGATATGTCACGTCACGTCACGTGGCACGTGATCAATTTTTCTAATATTAGTTCTTTATTATAATTTGTTTTCTACTTCTCACGTTACGTGGGTCATATATATTTGGGTGTGGAGTAAAGTTAATGACGATTAAATATTTATTCATATTTTTAATCAATTTAGGATCTATGTCACATTTTTTAAATTCGCCACAATCTATTTGAAGAATGTGAAACATGAGGTGTGAAGTTTCTAAGATAGTACGGTCAATTACAATTAATTTCTGAAATAGACAAATATATTTCTTTATTGTTTACAAAATATAAAATTGAAGTAAGGTTAGGATCTTTAATAATTATTTAGCCTGACAATCTCAATAATTTTAAGAAATAAGTGTACTTTGAAATTGAACATTTTGAAATAAACTGTATGACACATTTATCATGCTTATTAAAAAAATATATGAGATTTTGTTTATGTTTTATCATTCATCAAACTGTTTGAGTTTTTAAAAGGTCTTTAAGTTAACAATAAACGTATATTACATTATAATTTATAGGTATATAATCTGTAAAGCACAGTAGTAAACTTAATTGTTTTCATCATTTCGATATTTTTTGTGTCGATTTCAAAAATTATTATTTCAATTAAGGAATACAATTTATTTGATGAATACAAAACATCACACTTATAAAATGTTTTTTTTTTTTTTTTTTTGGTATGATCTTTCAAGGATTCCAACTGGCGGAAATTTTAATTACAGCAAAAAGCTTAATTACACTCATTATATATATATTTTTTTTTGGTTGAAAGCCCGTAGGCGATTGTATTGATCCAATGATTTACAAAGTAGCTATTACATAGATTTTTTGTTTAAATTAAAAAGCATAAAAACCTATACATTGAGCTACTTGTAAAATCATCTAATTTGCTATGTCAGAAAATAACTGATATGTGAAGCCAGAGAATGCGAATTGGTCTATTCGCGCCCGATTAGCAAGTCTGTGGGCCTTCCGATTTCTTCTCTGGGAATGTAGACACAGCAGTGATTTTTCGAGTTGCATGCAGTATATAACCCTTCCTTAAGGACGAAACATCTTCTTCTTTCCAAAATCGACGCCGCCTAGAGGAATGTGCAGCCAAGAGGCACTGAATCAAATCGGACCGGGACAGTCACCACTTAGAGAGGAGGAAGAAGAGGGCACTGAATCAAACCAGACCAAGACAGTCACCACTCAGCCGAAAAGACACTGAATCAAACCGGACTGGAAACAAAATCAACCGGACCGGGACAGTCACCACATAGAGAGGAGAAAGAAGGAAAGAAGAAGAAAAGAGAGAGGAGGAAGGAGACAACTCTTCGCAATCTCATCATCGGCAACAACCATAAAAGTGCGTACCTTATTCACATATATAGTTATAGTAGATACTTACGGAGATGGAACGAATTTACAAATCCTCAGTCGAACCCAAAGAGTCATTCGCTCGGGCAAGGCGACGAGCGGCGGAACTCTTGATCAAAATCATCCGCTCAAAAGGAGCGAGACGAGCTGAACCGGATAGACGAGGGGAAAGTGGAGGGGCGAAGCGTAGCAGGCGGACCACGGATCGACTCTCAAAACCCTGTTTTGTTTTTGCTTCCTCTGAATCGCCTAAATTGAAGCGGACTCCCCAAGAAATTTTTATTATTGATTGTCTCCTTTTCACTCATTATAGTTTTGAGTTTACCTTATATTATATTGTAATATTGTAAAGGGAGGGAACATATATCACTGTTAATATGGAGTGGGGGGCGAATCTTAAAGTTGATTCGCATGAATCTTGATACGGATCTCTGACCTATCATGCATCGATCAGACCGCCTCCAATTCCCTATTAATATACCCTCCAAGGCAAAAGCGCACACACCCTTCATTTGCAATTAACAAGTGTACAACCTCAACCCCCCCCCTTCCTTCGACTCATCCCTCTAGCTAGCTAAACACATGAATACTTCTCTTATTCCACTCCATGTAGGCCAAACAATTTCACTTCAAACCAAAGGATTACCGCATTGTTCAAAGCTCGGTAATGCGACTTGTATTAGTAACCGAGGCCATTATTCCACGGTGGTTGCATCCATGTTGCCTCCTAAAGAGACTTTTGGAGGAGTCAGTTGCAAGGAGAAGAGTGTTTACAAAGACAGCTGGTTTGATCATCTAGCGATTCGATATCTGTCTCGAAGCCTCCAACATACTACTGGTATATATGATTATCGATCAAGCAAAATTAATTATTCTAATCTTCTTGCAGTTTTCACCTTTTTTAATTAACATGCATGTGTTCTTAATTATAGATTCCTTCAAATGATACACCAAATTAAACTAAGCAAAATAACAATGATTAACTATATTTCTTCCACAGGGTTCAGTAATGAAAAACAAGGTTACGAAAGCTTAACAGAAGTAGCAACGATGGTTGCGAGAACCTTCAGTGCAGCAATGCAACGGGAGTTGGTAATCAAGTCGCTTGAGAAGGCGAGTCCAAAGCTTCTTCTTAAAATGGCAAGCTATATATTCTTTTGGCTTGCAGTTTACACTATAAAGTCGCTTGAGACTGGTTACAGTTTGCTGATGAAAACAATATAAATTGTAAAATTAAAGATCCATCACCATACTGCTGGTAACTTATCTTGTTTCGACCAAACATAAAGATTCTTTTCAATATATATATTTTAATATTTTTTATTCATATTATGAAACTAAATCATTTCTGTATTTAACTTCACACCTTGACGAACTTTTTTTCTATGCATTGATTATATATCAACCCTTTATATTGACAGCTATAGTGAAGCGCGTGTTATGTATTTATTCCATTTTTGTGCATTTTTCCCTTTTTAGTAATATTAGTTGCATGAATTGTCAACATCGAACTTAACGTTTGTATATGTAATTATATATGCAATTAGCAATTTAAGACAATGTTAATTAAGATGATACCTAATTTATCTGCAATTAATTTGACAGATCAAGGGGTTGTTTCCACCTTCAAAGTTCATGAGGGAATTGTCTGCACTGTTCACCGTTCTGTTTTTTGCTTGGCTGGTCGGACCATCTGAGGTAATTATAATTACACCTGCCTTGTATCATGTTTATTCTTTCAAATTTCAAGATGCATATATATAACTTTAATTAAACAGTAAAATAATATATATACATATATAAAGGACTCTTTCAGAAAATAATTCTCAAGAAATCAAAATTACAAAACAAAAATGTAAAAATAACTATTCAGAATGATCTGAAATCTGAGATTAAGTTGCTTGGTACAAGAAAAATACTTCAGTACCAGCTTCCTGGTACATAGAGATACAGGGCCATTTCTCTCTCTAATGGAGTTGTATAAGGATCTTTTTTACTCTTCTTCTTAATCAAATTTCATATGCATGCGTAGCATCTTAGATTCTAAATAGGCTTCTTTAAAAAAATAATAATAATAATAATAAGACAAGTACAAAAAGGTGATTATTATTTTCCTAAACTATTTTGTTGTGGTTGAAGGTGAGGGAATCAGAAATTGAAGGCAGGACAGAGAAAAATGTGGTCTACATCCCTAAATGCAGGTAACTTTCAGTAATCAGAAAATTAGATAATTAATTATAACCTCTGCTATATATTCCACTTGTCCATAGGCAATCTAAGCTATTATTCAAAGGAATATAGTTGGCAATATTATTCAGTAATAATTAATCACGTATTCGAAAAAAATAAAAGCGCTTATTATTCGCCACCTGTTGCAGTAGATGTGACGCTGAATTAGCACGATTAAACTAGTAACCTAGATGAACTGCTTATTCTGGCAACTGATAATTGATAGCTACACTAGCTTCTTGGCCACGATAAAGAGACCAACTGTTCACACTAAAATTGCTTCCAATGGAATATAGTATATATCTTTGGTTTTCCTTTCTTTCTTTGGAATATTGTACAGTGCATGGCTGAACAATACCTTTTGTGTGTGGTGATTGTAGGTTTCTGGAGAGCACTCAGTGTGTAGGGATGTGCACCAACTTGTGCAAGATACCTTGTCAGAAATTCATCCATGACTCTCTTGGCATGCCTGTCTACATGCTCCCCAGTAAGCTAGCTAGTTGTGAATTTTACAAATAATTATCACCTGTAGTCTTGTAGTATATAATAAATAATTTTTTCGAACTACCATGAACCATGTTATCATCCTTGAAATTTTAAATAACTTGTCTACTGAATAAAACTCACGAGTGTGACGTAGACTACACTAGTGCAATATGTTGCCGGTTTGGTACCAGTGCAATATGTTTTTTGTTCTCTGTTTTTTTTTTTTTTCAAATTGAAAGCAGATGTTAGGAACTTAGGATCATATGTTTCCTAAAATAGTACCAAGAATCCTAAATTAACAAAAATGAGAAGGATAAAAATTGTAGGTGACGAGATAAACCACTGAGAGAGCAGACAGGATGTGAGTGAAAATGAAAAGCCCCAATACATTTCTTATGACATGACTGAATGCATATGAAATTCAGAGAACCCTGCAAAACTTTGCCAACCATTGTTAGTGCAAGGTCATAGCTAGATTCACACATACAAATAGACTCATATACCAAATATACCAAAAAAATTGAAATAATCACAGTTAGTTTTGAAATTAACTTGTAGGAAAATGAAAGCTAAATTTCGAAAAATAGAAAGGATGAACAATCATTAATTCCCTGTCCCTACTTATTTATCTGACACAAGCAGTGCAAGTGTAAGAAAAAAAAGTAGGAAAAGAAACCAGTGAGGCTATGTATTATGCATAGCATGGTTTGGTCCGTACTATAGATTAATATCTTCTTTTTCAATGTTCAAATAGTCGATCAGAACCGTTCAACGTGATTTCCATATAAAAATGTACTTGCAAACTAAATTTTACATTTTTTAGAATTTTTTTACTATTTATTTAGATGGGTATAAAATCACTACTTTTGAATCGTCTAGAATTTTTAGATCAAGTGATTTTCTACTTATCTAAAAAAATTGCAGAAAACTTGTAAAAGGTGTAAAATTTGACCGTGTTGAACGGTTCAGATCAACTGTTTGGACTTTCAAAACAAAGATATTGATCCATAGTACGGACCAATCCGCGCAATGCATACTACAATAACCTCACTCGAAAAGAAAAATAAGGAATGAATGTTTCCTCAACTGAAATTAGTAAACAACAAAAATGTTTACTCAGCTCACATCAATTTAATTTAGACTTTCTAGATCCAATCTGCTGGTGCAACATATAACATACTAATTAGGTAAGCAGAGTTTGTTCTTGTATAAGAAAGAGTGTTTACTTGGCTATTTCACTGTACTGTACTGTACTGTACTACTAAGATCATATATATATATATATAGTACAAAAACTAAGAACAATTAATACAATAAAATCTTATGGCACAAAAACTAAGAATAAAATCTTTATTTAGACCCTCCTTTTTTCCAGATTTTGAAGATAGGAGCTGTGAGATTATATTTGGAGAGAAACCTCCTCGGGAGGACCCAATGCTTAACCAACCTTGCTATGCTACTCGATGTAAGTTTGGTTTACACTTACAGACAGTTAGCTCTAAATTTAACCAACCCAACCCCTTTCAATGCAAAACTTGCAATGCCTTCTCATATATATATATATGTTTCTCTGTTTCATGCATGCAGGTATAGCAAAGCAATGGCATGGTGTTGATTGTTCAAGCCGATGATAAATTAATATGATAAAAGGAATGGTTAATTTACAAAAGTATGAAGCATCTCCATTGTTCCTGCTTTTCATATTTCCTTTGTGTATGTCAAATTAAGTTTAATAAAATAAAATAGAAAAGGCATATTTGCATCATCCACTATGTACCGACATCAGTAGAAACTTTTCTTTTTTAGATTCCAGGCAAAATTTCCACGCTCATTCAAATGCTCCCACTCCCACACAGACACAGTGCACTCCAATTGAAAAGAAATTTTGCATATGTGCCCTCTAAAAAGTCAAATTTGAAAGGATCGAATGTGACAAACTATAGAGACTATATATATTCACATGAAATCAAATTATCACTACTTATTTAATTACATAATTCTTTTCCAGTAACTTAATTCCACGCACAACCATTGAGCTGTGGAAACAACATAATTTATTTTAAATTAATTAGTACGTCAGTGTGAAATTAAATCTGAAAAGGTGATGCAGATTAATTAATATAATGATGACAGAGCAAACTCTGCTAAACAAGTGGCTTAATATGCATCTCAAAATAAGAATCTGGTTGTACTTAATTATCCAGTAGCCTACAACTACAAGACTAGGACCAATAGCAAATGACAAGCAAACTAATTGCTATTAGCTGCTATTAGTTGCTATTAGGCTATTAGGCTATTAGCTAGCTAGCGCTGTCAAGATGAAGTCATTTTCCAAGTCATGTTTGGCTAGATCTAGATAGAATATATAAGAAGAGATCGTTAAAATTGTATATAGTTGAATGAAAGAAATGTCCTTATCATCTTGAATGGACCTCAACTCAAGTGAATGGAAAGCGGAGGCCCAGGTCCATCTCTATGGAGCTAATTGCCAGAAGAAACTGATAATTTATTGGATATGGGCCTAATCTACCCCTGTCAATTCAAATATAACGGCCCATGTATTTTGGGCCTTATTGTTGAATGAAGGTGTCCCTTATTTTAATGTTGCTATTGCATAGCATAGCATAGCTCCAAGTTATTTTCAGTTTTTGGGAAGAACCACCAAAGTTATATGCAATTAAACCATCCTCAAATTTTACGCCTGTAACCAACTTACAGAAATGGTAAAATAAAAAGCAAAATTAAATGAAATAGAAAGAAAAGTATAGAAATGCATTGATTGCTTGGATGAAAAATAAAAATATAAAATGCATTGTTCCGTGCAATACAAATCCATTTAGTAGTGAGGTCTGGGCCCATACTAGCACAACTGGTCCAGGCCTGTGTGGGCCCAGAACTGATGAAATCTAATATTGATTAGTATTAATCCAAACAACAGCGGTTATTTGCTTGGAAACTAGCACCGCTACCAGTTGTGAGTTGTCCCTCTCATGTAAAGCACCTTTCTCCTTTCTTTTGTATGCTTATGCATGTGTTCGTTTGTTTATTATATTCCTTTTCATATTCATCTTTTATTTATTTCTATTTTCATTTTCTTTTAGCAATACCATGTACCCATCAATGCAACCATTGTCCTGGTGGACAACTATCTCTCTCTGGAGTTTGAAGTTTTATACAAATTTATAGGTTCGGTTCGACTTTGCCCTCCTCTGAAATTTTATTTGCGCTCCTCTGAACTTTTAGTTTATAATTAATGTTAAATTTAGGGTTAAAATTATGATAAATTTTTTGAATTATAATTGGTAATTAGAATTAGAAGTCAGAGGATTGAAAATTACAAGTCAGATTATTAGAAATTAAAAATTAGAGCATTGTTTTTTTATCTAATGTCAAATTAGCTATTGAGTTTGAACCCGATTAATTATTCAAATCCGACTCATTATTTTCTTAAATTCTAAATCGGCCGCTGAATGCAACTCTACCATTTCATTTGCGTACGTAGACTACATGAAGTGGGTCCCAGAAAAGTTGAATCTGTCGATTTCATCTCTTACCATTAATCTTAATCAACCAATATTTTGAGGAAATCTTATTGGACAGATCCGATCCATGAGATTAGAAAAGAAGGGCTGAAATTTGATTGGACCGTTTTATAGTTAACGATGTGAAGTTTGTCGCATCTCCCAAATGCAAGACCCATCAGACCATCACCCATTCACCCATACGAGGAACGAGGGGTTCCTTAATTTGATCCTGCCTCCTGCCTCCTGCCTCCTGCCTCCTGATCCAGAGATTATAATTTAATTATGTAATTATGATCATTGTGTTGTAGTTGTCAACGTTTCAGCAATGCATTGGCTGTTTTTGTGTGGGGAGCTGTTTGGGACTTGACAGCTAAATGACCTACCTCTCTCTTTCTGTCAGTGTCTCATCCATTTTTAATAATAAAAAAACTCAGATCACTTCCCTCCCTCCATTTTCAATAAATATGATTGACATCGTAAGTAACCAGTAATAACCAAATAAAAAAATTAATACAGAGATGAAGCCTCTTGGGTCTTGGCTCTTGGGCTGAGAGAAGGATATAATATATAATATATGCCTCATAATTATTTAACCATGAGTGATGCAATGCTGAGCTCATGGTTAAATAAATAATAATTATCCATCCACCTTGGCCTCTGTGCCAGTCTGCTAAAAAAAAGTTCACATCTCCTGCTCCAAGGAATCCTTGGTGGATTTTTAAATTGACGAGATTCTCTCCTCCTTGGCTTCAGTCAAACCATTAACCATATCATATCCATCTTTTTTTAATTTATTAGACTTGGACCCAATGATTTGCGAAGGGTTCGTGGAAATGTGACAATTCAACTACCATGAATGATTGAATGGTAAAATCAAAATATCCAAATATTAGTATAATAGCATGTATGTATGTTATTGTTCTAACAGGTACTTTCTGATTTTCTAAGAGAGGAACACAACACAGTATATATTGTGCTTCTTCATCTTCAGCTGTGCAATTATGAGCAGACAGTAACAGACATTAATTTTGCAAGTTTCACATCGTTTCTTCCACACCAGTTGACAGTTGTCACAGTTGTCAAGGGGGAAATAAAACGCAAAATGAGTAATGAATGAGTAATGAGTAATGTAATTTCCTTTCTTAGCAAAATAGTAAAGCTACTTTTTTTCTACTCTACTGACACTATTGTCTGCACCTATTCAAAATTAAGAATTATATATATATGTCCCACATAGACATAGTACATTAAGTAAATGGGTAGTTGTTTCTCTTCAATTCATCTTGAAATGGGCAGTTGTTTTTCACTTTCTATTATGTATTAGTATAATCTCTTAATTATTTACCAACTTAGGTGACTGCATTTTAATTATCTACTTTACAGTCATTGATTAAAACAGTTGATACAACTTTCTTTTAACAAGATGAGCACTCAAATCATGTGAGTGGTCCTAAGTCCTAACTATTAAATAGCAGACAGAAATTAATATGTTTGCTCAAAATCTCAACTGAATTAAGATTTTTATTATTCAAAAGATGAAAATTCCAGTAAGCACCAGTTGTGTGCAGAGAGCATAATTAATTTTCCAAAAAATGGCACTATATATTTGCTAGTTGCCAATATTTTTTTTTTTTTAAAAAAAAAAAAGGCCAGATAGCCCATTTTCATTGCTGAAAATAGTTAAATACAAAAGGCTGGTTGATTGAGCCAACCTAGACTCAATCACCAGAACATCCATCATCCAGCTGTTGAAACTAAACGCAGAACCAACCTCTAAAAACCAGTTCAACTATCCAGACGCAACACCAACCACTAAGTATTAGTTCAAACATCCACCACATTCTAACAATAGCTAATAACCAGAAATATCTAAGAGTTGCTAATACTAAGCCACTATTTAAAGGGCTGAGGGAAACTATATGTAGGTAGCAAAATTGAGAGCGAGCCATCATGATTTATCATGGCAGCACTGCTGCTGGCTCTCCAGATGAGCCTGTAAACACCACCATCTCGAGCGGCATGTAATGGTTGAGAGGAATCGCATCTTCTACAATCGGCAGCCAGTTCCCTATCCCGTCTTGAATTTTTTTGCTCACATTTCCTGCCCAATAAAGACAAAGAGTTTTAATATTTAATATCAAAGTGCGAGCAGTTTTAGTTTGACCATGATTAAAACAAAGGTCATTTCTATATTTCCATATACTCCAACTAACAGCACATAATACTATTAGAAAGCTATTTTTTTCCACTAAGGGAAGAGAAATCGCAAAATGGATAAAATCAGCCCAAGTTGTCCAAAGATGCATCACCTGCTGACTTTTCCCTAACCAGAACCATATTTGTTGTGCTACTGTACAATGTATAAACAAATGATCAACAGACTCCTGACTGGAACAGCTATGGCATTGTGTATCTCCATTCCATCCTTTTTTGGTCAGATTTTCTTTGGTTAGAATGGTATTATGAGAAACCAACCACATGAATATTCGGATTTTAGGGGGCACTGGTAGCTGCCACCACAGCATTGAGTGTTTGGTTGAATTCCCCCAAAATTAAGTAACCTATATAAAGAGTGTGTAGAGTACTTCCCTGATGGTTCCCATTTCCATTCAATTTTGTCATGAGGCAAAGTGAAAGAGGTAGAGCTGATAATTTGAAGAATTTCAGTCCATTCAATATAATCTACTCCTGTCAAAGATACCCTAAAATGGACTGATTGTCCCTGAGAATGAATTACATCAGCTAAAGAAATGTGTTTGTTAGTACATTTGGTAAAGAGGGAATAATATCTAACAGCTAATGAACAGTTCAGGTACCATTGATCTATCCAAAACCTAACTGTAGATTGCACACCTGGTTCATATGTAGAGCTTAAATCACCTATGTGACTAATTTTCAGAATAGCAGACCAGAAAGGGGAATGTAAGGTGGAAGTATGAGTGCTATATTTATGTAAAATGATGGTTTTCCACATCCCAGAATATGAGTTATTTTTTAATTTCCACCACCATTTAAGTAACAATGAGATGTTCATTTGTCTAAGATCTAATATACCTAATCCTCCAAAGTTTTTTGCTAAACTAGATGTGTACCAGTCCAGTAAGATATATTTCCTTTTATTAGAATTACCTTGCCAAAGAAATTTCCTCCTAATTTTATCAATTTGCTTAAGCACTGTAAGGGGAATCCTATAAACCGAGAGAGAGTACAGGGGTATAGCAGTAAGGACTTAATTTAATAAGGTGAGTCTACCTCCTATATAGAGCATATTTCCTTTCCAATGTTGTAACCTATTTGTTATTTTTTCTAGTAAGAATTGCCAATCAGCTACAAGAAGGTGTTTATAGTGTAGGGGAAGACCTAAATATTTCATAAGGAACTCTCCCCATGAACATCTAAAAATCTGATTTAAAGCTAGAGTTCTATCAATATTCAAATCATACATAGCAGTTTTGTTATAATTCATTTTAATACCTGAGATTGACTCAAAAGCCATCATTGCCCACCATGCAGCCTCTACATTTTGTTCTTGGGCTTCCAAGAATAAAATTGTATCATCTGCATAGTGACAATTAGTAATGGCTTTGTCCTCTAGACATTGTGGACCTAAACCTCGAATAACATTAGCTATTCTACCTTTTGTAAAGATTTTACTAAGAGTGTCAGCCGCAAGTATATATAAGAAAGATGACAAGGGATCTCCTTGTCGTACCCCTCTTCTACAATAGAAGTACTTAGTAAGTTCACCATTGATAATCAGACAAGATTGGGAACTATATAACCATTGAGTAATCCATTGAATCCATTTGTTCCCAAAATTTCTACTATGTAATACTTCTAACAAATAATCCCAATGTATTTTGTCATATGCCTTTTCAAAATCAATCTTAATCACAACTCCTGGTTGTTTAGTAGTATGACAAGAATGCAAAATTTCCTGACTAAGAATCATATTATCTAGAATATACCTATTTTTAATAAAAGCAGATTGACTACTATCTATGAGTCTATCCATAACTATCTCTAATCTAAGAGTAAGAAGTTTAGAAAGTATTTTGAAGCTACAGTTAACTAGACTTATAGGTCTGTATTTGTGAATAAGAGTGGCATCCTTTTCTTTAGGTATGAGACATATACAAGATTTATTAATCCTATGAAGATTTAGTTTATTTTCATAAAAGAAATGAGTTAACAACATCAGATCAGACTTAACTATATTCCAAAAGAATTGATAAAAAATAAAAGTAAACCCATCTGGGCCAGGTGCTCCATTGGGAGTGGAAGCAAAAACAGCATGTTTGAGTTCCTGTTCTGTAAAAGGTCTTTCTAATTCCCATTGTTCTAAGTTTGTCAATTTATCATTCATATCCCAGCAAAATAACAGCAAAATAAGTAAGTAGCCATTGCTAGTTGCCAATATATAACAGCAAAATAAGTAAGTAGCCATTTTAAAAGCAATGTATGTATCCACAATTAATCATTTCTAAGGGATATATCGTCCTTTTCTCCTTCATTTTGATAATCATACCAAGCGCCAAGCGCCAGCGGTCCTTTTATTTCTGTTACCTGTTATATATTAGCCTGCCAAAGGTCAAAGGTGGCTCCAATTGTCGCACTGTAGGCCTGTTCGAGGTAATTAACTCGCGTCTCCAAACAAAACACCCCCAGTCGGTACAAGTGGCAATATTTTTTTTTTTATTTTTTCACAATAAAGCGCCTAGGCAAGAAGTGTTAATAAAAAAAATTCTCACTCAATTTTATTCTGTTCTAATTATTCATAAACATTAGTAGAGTAATTTTTCCACTTTTCCAGTAGCTTAAATAATTATTTCTTGTTCATAAAAAATGGCATCTACTTTGTTATTTTCTTCGACGAAAATAATAATAACAATGATGTGTAATTTTCTGTGTTGTATAGTATACATATAAATAAAAAATGAAAAGTTATACAATATTTATGCTGCAAAGTAAATTATGAAGACAGCTTATTGTGACTATGTATATTTATGTGATACAATATTCATCAATTCTAACATTGTATAATGATTCTATGTTTCATATAGGAAATTATTCATTCTTATGATATAAAGTATTAATTGTAATATAGTAAAAAATTCATACCTTGATTCAAAAAATCACATGTATATTGTGACTTGTTGTTTTTACTATTATTCTAACTATAACAGGAAGAATTGGGTTCTTATATATGTATGAATACTTGTTGTTATATATATGAATAATTGTTATTAATTGTAAATATAGTAAAAAATTTCATACAAACTCTAAAACAATCATCAACACATAACAATGAAAAAAAGATATAAAAAGAAAATTTCAAAAGTAAAATTCACATCAGTTACCACAAAAAAACAATTATCAGTTTAACAACATCAAACTACAATTATCAAACTACAGTTATCAGTCACCACCAAAAACATTATCACATCAGTTATCGGTAATTAAAACTACAGTAACCACATCAATTTACATCAGTTAAAAACACACCAGTTACCAGTTTAAGCAAATTAAATCATATCAAATTTACACTCATTCCTCTCATCAATTAGAATCTGAAAAGCAATCAGAAGACGCTCAGCACTAATTATCATTTGCTACAAATTTTAACACATAATATATTGTCAGTTTAGTAAATGAAACTTTAATAATATAATTTAAAAAAAGGAAACAAAAATGATAGAATATTAACCTGAGTAAAATCTAATGGAACTTTGCGCGTGAGGCAATCAACATATCGCAGAAGAAAAATTGCACAATTCAGTGAAGACTGTTCTAGACATTCCATCCAAGAATATTCTACATCCATCCATGTCTCTTGTCTTGTATTTTGTATAAACACATAAATATCTACAATGTAAAGTAATCGAGAGCATAGAAAAAATCTCGATCAATCTTGGCTTTGTTTTGAAAGTACTCAAATATCAAACTAGCATCATCTCCTTCAAAAGCCTGTAACTTCATCCTCTTGTATTTCTCGATATGATTTTGTGCATCTTTTTTTGTAAAAAGGCACCTTAGATAACCTCCAGCACTTTTTATTACTAATTTTATATTAACTGACTCGGCCAAACCCTGATCATCATTAAAATCCAACATATTCTGATATTTAACAGGGATGTATCGGAATTTAGAAATCAGAAATGCAGACTCGGGTTGTAAAATATGGTTGTGCCGCCCAATATATTCTATTACTACCCATCCTCCATCCAAATTAGAAGGTTTCAATTTTATACAAGCAGGACAACATGTGGCTACACCACCCCTTTTCCTCTTTGGGATACGACCTTTGTTCGACACTACTCTATTTTTGAACTTGCAGCATGTAAACACATAATGGTTGTTTACATTACCATTCTTGTGGTTCGAACTTTTGCATATACCAAATCCAGATTGAAATACATATAACTGATAGTATGAATGTGCATCATCAATTGAATCAAACTCATCCCCAACAGCAGGTTCTCTCACATGATGTTCATCATCATCATCATCATCTACTTCACCATCTTCTGGTTGAGCTTCACAACCTTCATGTAAACCGTTGTTGACAGTTTCAACATTAGAATTCATTTGAAAAACATCCATTTTGCTACTATCTTCGTGTAAATCGTTGTCGACATGATCCATATTTAAATCAATATGAAATCTCTCTTCTCTACTACTATCTTCATGTAAATAGTTGTCGACAGCTTCCACATTTAAATCCAACTCAAATATATGCTCCATGCTGCCAACATTATCAACAACTGCTTCGTTTGCACGATAAACCTCTTCAAACTGTTGATAAAGATTAACCTCATCAACTTCTAGATTGCTATTTTGCATCCACATTTCATCTCCGCAAATTTCATTCAAATCAAAACTCATCCTAAAAAATTAAACACTAATAATAAAATGACACATTCATACAACATATATCAAGTACTTATATGTCAAGGACTTATATTCATACAACACATACTGAAACAGGTTGTCATACCAATTGCATAAAGTATTCTTACCTTTCATATGTACATTATCAAGTATACCTTTCATATTACGACTACAATATCTTATGCATACAGTGAAAGTATTCATCAAAAAATGATCAACTATTTACATTGCACAAATCACACATGTACACAATATAACAAACTAAATTAACAATAAGTCAATCTCATAAGGTATTTATCTCAAATACATAAAGTATTCACACCTCAACAATCAAGTATGTAAACATGTATACATTATAACACCTTAACAATTTGTGTACCACATCAGGTATTCACATTTTGTGTACCACATCAAGTATTTATCCCTAAATGCATAAAGTATTCACACCTAAACAGTCAAACATGTACACATTATAACAAAAGGAAATTGTTACCTGAGAGAAGTAGATATTGTGCCTACTGAATCAGGTGTTCAGCAAGAGCTATGAAAATATTAATATCTGTCAAAAAAAAATTTAACATCACAATCAGATATCAAAATAAAATAATTACATCTATATATTACATCATTGTGAAAACAGGATCAAGTGTGATTATCGTATCAAGAAAGTATGTTATCATACGGATGCAGAATTCATCCCATATCATATTCTCAGATTCATATCAAATATTAAAATTACAATAATAATAAAAAAATAACATAAATATGAAGTATTCATACCAGAACTATCATATTTTATATACTAGATACTCAAGTATTCATTTCAGCAAATTTAAAATAATAAACAATCAAATTAACAAATTATACACATGTATTCTTGAAGTATTCATCCTTATCACATTAAATCATATTCTCATATTCTCATATTCTCATATTGTCAAATTCATATCAAATATTCAAATTACAGTAAACAAAAAAGGAATAACATAAATATGAAGTATTCACACCATAACTATCATATTATATCTACTAGACACTCAAGTATTCATTTCAGCAAATTTTAAATAAAAACAGTCAAATTAACATAGCATACACATATATTCTTGAAGTATTCATCCTTATAACATTAGATCATCTGATCATACAGAAATCAACATCAAAAGTTAAACAGAATAAAAACGATTGAAAATCAACTACAAATAGAGATGTCAGATGTTTTCAACAGAAATCACAAATAAGAAATACAAAACGAAGACTAGAGATCAGAAATCAATTGAGATCGCATCATTGAGTTACCTGACAAAAATTTCAGATTGCCTAACCGCCTGATTGCCTGAGCGGAGGGTTGAGATGAGAGTTGAGATCGCCAGAGTTGAGAATTGAGATCGCCTGAGTTGGGATGTGTAACAGACGGAGAATATCGCCTCAAAATCACCTTAGCAACGCGGAGAAAAGGAAACTCAAAAATTTAAAAATGGTAGGTAATAAAGGAAGACAAAATACGGTATTAATTTCTAAAATGGTTGGTAGGACCCAGTAATTAGTTAAAACTGGTAATTTTAGTTAATTATGGAAAGACAGTTAGACGGGGGACAAAACGCAGGAAGGTTAGACGGAGGATTAAATCAAGTGGATGAAATTACCCTAAAATAAAAGACTATAACCAAATCTTCAAAATCCTATTACATGCAGTGGTGGAACTGAATCATTGTATAAAAATCAAGTGGATGAAATTACAGATACTTTTACTGTTCTTGTAATTGGACCTGTTCTAATTTGCTGAACGGAGTTACAATAAAATTTAAAAAGTAATAAATTCTCTATTTCCTATACTGTTGAATACCTAATTTATTAATAAAAAAAATTGAGTAGAACCTAATTTATTAATAATATGTTTTGATTCACAAACATCAAGTCATCAACGATGGCAGACACATATCCCAACCTTTGTCCAGTACCAAGTCACCTAGAAATAAAATCCTAATAAATCAGAGGATACTTCTACCTGCACATGCAATTATTTTATTTTATTTATTTGATCAAATCTCTGATAATCTTGACCAGGATAGTAAATTGAAGTTGAGAATGTGTTGTACAATATCTACATAGAACGTGTATGTATCAAATTTGGATCAATTTAAAAGGTATTCTCTCAACCTCATCAAAATCAGAAAATCTTACATTTGTAATGAAGTTTCACCCCGTAGATCGAAATGGTCTTTAATGAAAGTTTAGCTGGTGAAGTGAAACATTAATTGTATGAGTGGCTTGCTTAAATAACAAAACATATTCCATAAATAAAAAATGGAACAAAACAGATCGATAATCCAGATTCCGAATTAACTTGGCATATGCCACTATGTTAAACAACAGCTAGTCAAAACCCCAGAAAGCAGCAAGAGATGAAGAGAGCAGAGCACATTGTTATTGTATGCAGATGCAATGTGCCCCTCATGTTCCCTTTCACCTCAGTACCTGACTCAAACCCCATTCATTCATTCATTCATATCATAAGGGCATAAGGCCATAACCATTCATTCAATGGTTCAAATACTGAAATACCTATCCTATCCTTCTGATAATCTGATCTCACTGTTGTCAACAATCATGTATGTACTAGCTAGTATCTACAGCAGGAGATAGTACATCCTACTGTAGCAGTAGCTCTCTCGGTCTCTCCCAATGACTTCAGAGTTCAGACAGAGACCCCCAATCATAGGATTGAGGGTCCCACGCGCGCAAAGCATCTGCCAAGCGGACCCCATTAACATTAACTTAATTCAACCTCATGCTCATGCTCATCTCTTTCCCGTGACTACTTCTGACTCTCTTCCAGCTTGGAGACTTAATTCTCTTATTACATAACCGCCATTACACATACACAACCGCAACTGGATATGGATATGGATATGGATATGGATATATTTAGTGTTGGTAGATGCTGCCACAGGCACAGCCACTGTCTCTGGAGCATGCATCAGTATATATGTCATCATGATTGACCAACTCCCTCTCGAGTTTTTGACTGGCGCTCCAAATTTAGAGCATTTCTCCCCTTTTAATTATTTCGGGTAATGGATGCTGTACCTTTCAGGCTTCAGAGCAGATCAGGATTTCACATGCATGCCATTGCCACCTAACAACAAAAATCTACCTGGTTTTACAACTTACAATCAATGGTAATTGGTACACTATTTTATTTTATAAATTATGTATCTCTCGGCAGATTGACCACAGAAAGAACTCTAATATTCTGTCAAACTATCAAATTTGCAAATGTAAACAATCCCCCCCTTCGATACAACACATTGGCAAAAGTAAGTAGTGGGTTATATTCCAGCCCAATGAAGAATTCAAGGCTTCAAGCTAGGACTTTGTTAACAGCTCATAGAAATACATTTAACTACCAAAATAACTTTATAATACTAAACAAAAGCAAAAATATTAACACACGGTAATCAAAATTAGACAACACAACTAATACTTCTTCATTAGCGTCTGCAAGCTCGGGAGTCAAAACACAAGCTTGCGGCGAGGAACCATGTAGTGATCTGTGGGCCAACATCAGCGAGTTCTTTGATTGTATCAGCAACAAGATCCTTGAATACTAACCGTTCGATCTGCAACACAGCATCAGAAATTTCTATCGATGGTTTGTTCCACCTATGATCGGCCGAGAAATCCTTCTCTATGGCCCGGCACGTGGCTTCATTCAAGTCGACCAGCTCGCCAAAATTCACAGCAGGTTCCCGGATGTTCTGTAACTCACTCCATACATGCTGTTTAAGTGTGTGCGGTGCTGGCCCCAAATGCCCTGTGAAAGCCTCCCATGCAGACACTTGCCGACTATTCTCCACAATTTCCTTCACGGCATCATAAACAAGACTTTGTTGCTGCCATGTGGCGTCAGAAGATTGGTGCCGTTTCTTCAACAAATCACTCGCCTTAGATAAATCGCACGGACGACTGGACACACGTAAAAACTCACACAGGTAGAGATAATCCTGATCATCTAGTTCTGATCCAACTGTGCATGGTTCATCTGAATCTGAGTCAAATAAGTGGTCTGCACTGGGTTCTATATACCACATGTTAGCATTGGCACCATTGGGAGCGATTACCAGGCGCTTGCCAGAGGGAGAAGGAGAGCTCTCGTCATTCAAAAAGGAGGCATCCAGTACAGATACCGGACTGGGTTGTGAGTCACCCATGTCAGTCGAAGTAAAGGCCGCAATGCTGCTCAGTAATTTGTCACAGCGCTCCAGGAGGTGGCGTCCTGATTTACTATTCTCTTCTTCTAATTTTGATCTCTGCATCAATCAACAACCATTAATTTTAGTAACTCAACTCTCTAATAAAATATATTGGTGTACAGTCATCTGGTCTATTATTTTTAAATCAAAGAGATTTACCTAGCATTAGTTAGTAAAAGCAGAGTAGCCTGGACACATGGCAATTAGGAAGGGGAAAACGCAAGAGTACCAGAGAAGTACAAGAAAAATTAAAATCATAACGTACATAGTACCTCACAAATCCCCACAACTTAAATGATGCATTTTGGTTTGTCATACAAGGGAAAGTTTATAACACAAGAAATTTATATTAGTATGTAAAACCAAATGCCAGTAAACAAGTATGGAATACACTTATACACCAGTAATGTCGGTATTCAAATTCGAGAATATAAAATAATACAGAAGAAAGTATGAGATATTACCTCAAAATCAAAGACAGAAGCGGTGCTGACGCTGCTATCAGACACAGAAGGTGAGGTATCATCCATCACAGGTGATCTCACCTCCCTGCGTCCCTTCCCTGATTGGACAGTCATGGGCTCCGGCCTTAACTTACCACAACGTATGGCTGATATACTCTGTTTTTGCATCTGAGGGCTCCGAGGTGACTCCACATTGCTCCCATATTGCCCAACCCTTTTAGGAGACACCACATTGCATTCAGGACGCCTCCTGGTTGGTGAACTGGGGCTTTTGACCACCCCACTCCGATCAGGAGACCGTGATCGCCTCACCATCCGATCCATCTCTACCTGTTCCCTTCTCAGATGGACCCCACAATGCCGGGACCCAGGCCTGCCACCTCGGCCAAGTATCTGCTCATTCTTGGGAGACCGTGGTGGCCTTGGACTAGGCTTCATTAAAAACAATCGGCGGTTGGGGTTTTGACATGTGGTCATCAGAAAAGCTACGGCGACCATCCGATTGGCGATCTGGTGGCTGTGAATGTAATAAACCTTTAAGTTGTAATGCCTCGAGTATTTGTTTCAGAGTTTCTAGGTCCTTGCACGGCTCATCAATGGCCACGTTTTCTGAGACGGCGCTCAATCTCACCGTATAATGTTATCTCTCCACTGTTCAATCGCTTCGGTTCGGGGTAGCAATTGACAGGCTCGAAGCAACTCCTCCTTTGGAAAGGCAGATGAGCGCTAAGGTTCGGGTTTGGGTTTGAGACCCTCACACACAGATCCGGTTTCGGCTCTGGTACTAGCCTCTTTTTGTTAGCGGTGTTGTAATCGATGTTGTTATTAAAAATTGATGATTCAATGAAACGGTAATATGATGGCTCACGTGGGACACGGGACTCAGAAGCGGAATCGCAGAGCTGAGCCGGTGAACCTGGACCCAAACCCGATTCAGTAGGGAGTGTATCAACTCCCATCAACCGGGCCACCACGCTCGGGGACC